>CAIGQZ010032741.1:7923028-7957434 GCA_903798205.1 Danio tinwini | reverse complement strand
ACACACACACACACACACACACACACACACACACACACACACACACATACACACACACACACACTTATACACTATGGCCAATTTAGTTCATTCAATTCAACTATAGCGCATGTCTTTGGACTGTGGGGGAAACCGGAGCACCCGGAGGAAACCCACGCCAACACGGGGAGAACTGCAAACTCAAGCTTCAAGACTCAAACCAGCGACCTTTTTGCTGTGAGGCGACAGTGCTAACCACTGAGCCACAGGGTCACCTATCGACCAACTAATCGATTATCAAAGTTGCATACTTTGCATAACACATATTTCAGTGTTCTCAAAAACGTAGCCCTGGGCACATATCGCCAATGAGCCTGGGCTTTCTTTTGCACATCAATTATTTTAGAGAGACTGACATTAATTCCAATGCCAAGTGCTGAACATTATATGTGGAAAATACTAATCGATCTGTATTTCAAATGTCGCTCCTAATCAAGTCTGTCATATGTGAATGCATTGTCCGTTTTCCATCTTAGAAATACTGAAGGGTGGAGTCAAATTTAACAAGAACGATCATTTATGTAACATGGAGACCATCGAGTGGACCGACATCCTGAACATGAAGAGCCAGCCTACAATCATAAAGCATAATATAAGCCTTGTAAAAAACTGTACGTCCCTCAAGATTTTATTTATGCATGCATGCAGTATATTAATTGATGTTAATAAACTCTACATTTTGAATAAGCATGTTCTGCTTTACCTCCATCAGGTGGAAAGTGTGATCCAAGCTGTTTCAATGGTTCATGCTGGGGCACCGGATCCGACAAGTGCCAAAGAAGTAAGTACTTCTATGCGTTTCTTTGTTTCTCTTTTGAATTTTTATGTATTTCAACTCAAAAATAGTCAAAACCCACCATAAACAAGTATTTATGAAAAAAAGCTTTCAAGAGTTCACACTTAGCTGATGATTAATTATGAGCTTGTTTGGCATGCTGTCCCGGGAGAGAACCCTGAGCTCATGAGATCCTCGAGCCCGGGGCTCCCTCCCGTTGCAGGGCGAGAGGGGAGATTGAGCTCAGGTAGATCTCGAGAACTCCCCTGTCGTAGTGATTGAAGAGCAGATAGTAGTTCTCTTTAACGAGATAGGTACTAGATGGGGAGCAAGTCTATAGTGTTGGTTAATCAATAACTTAGGTTGCATGTTTTTAATCAGTGGGAGGAAACCAGAGAACCCGGGGGAAACCCACATGAGCATGGGGAGAACGTGCAAACTCCGCACAGAAATGCCAGCTGGTTTGGTAAAGCCTAGAACCATTGACATTCTTGCTGTGAGGCAACAGCGCTAAGCGCTGGGCCACCGTGTCACCCATCTAGGAAAGGAGGAGGAGTAGGGGTGGAAGGGGGGATTCTTCAAAAGCAAAGATAGCGGTGATATGAAACCTGGGGTATTTATGGTAGCTTAGGGATCATCTGATTGGTGCGTAGTGAATCTTCAAGACGAAGATATTGAGATAAGAAAACTCTAAATGCTCTAATGAGGCTGAATGAGGTTCACTTGTTTTTTTTAGTTACATTTTTTTATACTGTTCATCCTAAATCATATTCAGAGAAAACAATTAGTGTGCTGAAAACTGTTCACATTTCTGTAGAAACCATGACTGAAACATTAACATTTAACATTAGACACTTTAACCAGTTTTAGTATAAAAAATAATAATTTGATGTGGACACTAAAATCCCATTTGTAAGACAACACAATAGCATTGCAAAAAAAAAGAGCTCTGAAGTAACAATATTGGATTTCTCTAAAAATATTTCTTCCGATTTCTAAGTAGTGTTTTTGTGCTCTTAAGTTTATTTAGTTGATCTTTGACTCCCATTTTGCAATTGCTGTAAAAGCTACTTGACCCCTTGAGGACTGTTTTGAAAACTCTTCAGATGAATATTGAATTGTTGCTGCAATGTTGCGTCGTCTAAAGTTTTTTTTGTGTGTGTGTAAATGTAGTGACGAAGGTGATCTGTGCGGAGCAGTGTTCAGGGAGGTGTAAGGGACCCAGACCCATCGACTGCTGTAATGAACACTGTGCAGCTGGATGCACTGGACCCAGACCTACAGACTGTCTGGTGAGAAACACACACACACAATCTGCTGCTCTTTTATCATTTCGTAAAATAATAATAACAACAACAATAATAATAATAATAATAATAATAATAATTTGTTGCTTCATGAAACATTGGTGTCTTTTGAGGAAATGTCTATGTGGACACAACAATATGGACATGATTGGAAAAAACTTTGTGGTTGTAAAAAAGTGACATTTGTACTATTGACTGTTAAAAATAACTGCATTAAGCAATAAATAATGAAACAAAATTTAACAAAATGAAATGGAAAAACTAAACTAAATGAAAAATGAAACCAAAAGATGAAAAAACATCTAAACGAAAAACAAAATAAAAAATTTAAAAAAAGGAGAAATGGAATGAAAAACAAAACTAAACTAAAAATGAAACAAAATGAAATGAAAAACTAAACTAAATGAAAAATTAAACAAAAAAATGAAAAGAAAAACAGAACGAAAAACAAAATTAAAAATTAAACAAAACGAATAATGAAATGAAAACAAAACTAAACAAAACTAAAAATGAAACAAAAATGTAACAAAACAAAAGTGAACAGAAACAAAAAACAAAACACAAAATGAAACGAAAATAAATGAAAAACTTAACTAAAGAAACAATGAAGCAAAAAAATAAATGAAAAACTAAATAAAAAATTAAACAAAACAAGAAATGAAAAACTAAACTAAAAATAAAACGAAATGAAAAAAATGAAACAAAAAAACTGAATGAAATTAAACAAAAAATGTAACAAAACAAAACAAAAAATGAAACAAAACAAAAAATGAAACAAAACAAAAAATAAAATGAAACAAAACAAAAAATGAAACAAAACAAAAAATAAAACAAAACAAAACAAAAAATGAAACGAAACAAAACAAAAAATGAAACGAAACAAAACAAAAAATGAAATGGAGAAATTAAAAACAAAAAATTAAATGAAGCAAAACAGGAAACAAAACAAAAAACCAAAATGAAACAAAAAATGAAACAAAACTACATAAAAAATTTAATAAAATGAAAATGAAACAAAAATGGAACAAAACAAAAAACAAGCCTAAAGCAAAAAAGTCTCCTTTATGACAGTGAAGCTTTCATTCACAGCTGCAGCAGGGCTGCGTTCAGATTACTGTGCTCATGGGAAATGCTGTGTGTGTTCTGCAGGCTTGTAAGGACTTCCAGGATGAAGGGACATGTAAGGACGCATGTCCACGGCTCATGCTCTATGACCCAAACACACACCAGCTCGCACCAAACCCAGACGGGAAGTACAGCTTTGGGGCGACGTGCATCAAGATATGTCCACGTAAGTCTTTTATGTCAATTGTTGCTGTTCCAGAGTTTCTGCAAGGTCTTACTTTAAAATGACATTTCTCAAAATCCTAAATTTTAGGCCTAAATTTAGAAGCTTTTTTTCTACCTGTTTTTTGATACCTCATTCAGGTCCACCCCAAAGAGATATATTAAAGGAGTCTTGTGATATTTCTTTCCCAGGACTATCACAGAGAACTCATGTACAGAATTCCAAAACTCATTTAGTTTTTTACAGTTTTAAAAAATATGCATGATGGTGCCTTTATGTTTCTTACATCAGTTACATAAAGGCGATGCACCAGGATATATCCTACTAAGGCGAACTGGGGTCAAATATATTCTTTGTATAAATTAGTAATTTTGTTCAATTATTTTGTTACTTGAAAATGAAAAAGATATACATTTGTATACAACATCCCATTGATCATCCTCAAAATTACAACCGAGGTCTTTTTCCCATACGTTTTTTAATGAGATTAAAGAAGAATCAGCTTGGTCTCTTAAGATTGCATATATTTCTGATATCTTTCCCTTCAACATTAAAGTATTCTCTAGAATGTTTTCTAATTTAGATATTTCCAGTGAAATATGACCCTTTGCAAGCAAATCATTTATCAGGTGTCTAAGTTGTAGGTACGTGTAAAAATCTTTATTGTCAACAGGGCTTAACATTAACACCCGCCAAATGCGGGTAGATTTCAGCTTTGGTGGGTAAGACAGACACTCCCACTAGCCACTTTGGCTGGTTGAAAATAATTTTAAATTGTGGTTTTCTTAAAAGCAGGGTTTGACTATAAGGATGACCCAATATGCGTGCAAATACGATCTTAGAATCAAGAAACAGCACAATTTACAAAAATAATTGCGTTCGCGGGAGCAGAAAGCAGGTGAATAACGAATGAGAGGATGATCAGTCCCGCTAACAGCTGATGTGATGCGCCGGACTAAAATGTGCGCACGCTTCTGTTTTCTTGCTTGAAGCAACCGTTCCTGAAACGCAACTGTGATCGCTTCTCTTTCATATAGACCAAACAAAAAGCCATGCTAATGCACACACAGTCTTGTTGCTTTCAAGAGCTCTAAATATGTATTTTTGTAAACAGCACCGGTTGCTTTCGCTTTGAACACATTATTAATTGATCTTAACTGTGTGATCATCCTTTCATTATCACACACACTATGTATTTCACCTGCTTTCTTTTGCCTACGGTTATTTTTGTTAATATGGTTTAATTTCACTTTTTTACAACAACATTGCTTCAATATGAGATTAACTCTTCGTGTATGTGTAGTTAACTAGTGATCTGAGAGACCTTGAGCAAGGACAGATTACTGTGCATATGTTTGATACATGACAACAATTATTATTATTTTTTTTAAAGAAATGTTTCGTTAAATAAAAAGTACAATATACAGATATATTCAGCTTGTTTTGACACATTTAAAAATAATTATTGTTTGGTGTGGTCAGAGATAAATTTGGTAAATCTTTAATTTTGTGTTCTGAAAAGTGATGTGAAATAAAAACAGTTTGCACTATAACACTATGAAACCATGACGCATTTGCTCATACACGACACACAAAACGTGAAATGAATGAGGAGGCATGTGGACAAAACACAAAATCTAAATCAAGTCATTTTAGCATGTCAAAGTCATATTTATGCATATAAAAAATATTTTCCCAACAACAAAATTGTGGCTAGTGAAAATGCAGAGTGGCTAGTAATGTTGGAAAACTACTAGCCACTGTGCCTGGTGATCAAAAAAGTTAATGTCAAGCGCTGATTGTCAATATCAAATTCACTTTTTAATTCAGAAAAAGATTTAAGTGTCCTCTTTAAAAACATGCTTAAAAGAGACAATGCCTTGCTCTTTCCACTTAATGAATACTGTTCTTCCTATAGAGGATGGTAAAAGACAAGATGGAAATTTTTGAATGCAATTTACAAAGTCTTTTAATTTCTTGCCAGGCTTTTAGTATATTATAAATAACAAATGTCTTTACGCAGTTATTTACCTGCTTCATGTTATTAATGATACTGGATAAATAGCCTGTTTCTCAATATCTGTCTATTGTGCATTATCACGAAAGTGTACCCAGCTTATAATATTTTTTGTTTGTGCTGCCCAGTAGTATAATTGAAAATCTGGGAGTCCTAAACCTCAATTTTCTTTAGATTTGCACAAAGTTTTAAGAGCAATCCTTGGTGGATGGTTATTCCAAATAAAAGTGCTAATTTGCATATTTAGATTTGAGTTAAGTCGCAGGGAAGAGACTGAAATAAATAACTATAACGTGGCAATACATTCATTTTGACCATTAAATATCTATTTTTGAGAAAGATGCTAATGGTCCAATCCAATTCAATGATCTATGCTAAGCTAAGCTAAAATACTCCCACCTGACCCAGAGTTCGGCTGAATTGATTTTTAAAAAATGGTAACACTCAACTGTTTACCTTTAGGAGAGTTGTAAATTGAATCTATTTCCCCCCAAAAAAGTATTTATTTCTAAGTCTTAAATCTGACCTAGTAAAGCCTGCAGAAACTCTGTGTTCCAGCATTTCATGGATTCTGGAGATTAATGTTTCAGGGCAATGGGGTTAAAATATAAATGACCCTGTCCAGCTAAAGAGAGCGAGTCTGCATGTGTTGCTCAACTCTGGTTTCTGAATAACGTCTCTCCATGACCCCATGATTTGACACAAGCATCAGTTATTAAGCTTTGGCTGTTGGTTGTGGTTAATGTTGTTGTTGTTGTTGTTGTTGTTTTCTTAGACAACTATGTGGTGACGGATCACGGGGCCTGTGTGAGAACATGCAGCCCTGGCACTTATGAAGTGGATGAGGGTGGAGTTCGCAAATGTAAGAGGTGTGAAGGCCTGTGTCCAAAAGGTACAACTGATTTCTGTTTTATTTCTAGTTTGACAAACATAGTGTGATTGCTTTTGGCTGTTTTAGTGGTATAACAATACTTCTACTCTATATTTGTATAAAGTTAAAACAATATCACACGTATCCTGATGAAATAATCAAATGCCTGAAATTAGTGCTATGCTATAGTCCTATATATAAACTATACTCTTCTTTTGGTGTCATAATCAAGTGTCTTTGCAATAATATTACACAGCTCTGTTACATACACTGTAAAAAAAATGCTGTAAAATGTACAGTATTGCTGGCAATTTTGGTTAATAAATTGTAAATAATTTTTTATTTTTTTGTCAGTCTTAGTACACTGTGTAACCACAGAAGAGTCAAGCTTTAAATAGGAAAATTATCAAATCTCTTTTTTTTAGCAAGATGCTAATGGTCTAATCCGATTCAATTATTTATGCTAAGCTATGCTAAAAGTGCTCCCACCAGAACTGTATATCAGCTGAATGGATTTTTTTTAACACAATAGTTTACCTCTAGCTATATCCTAATAAAGATGGAACGTTCCTTTGAGGTCATTCAGAGTACAAATTCAATTAAAGCTGCAAGCAGCGATGAAAGGGACCTCGCACCCGGGCTCACTGCCGCCCAGTGGCCTCAGGATGACAGAGAACAGCGAACAATAATAATTTAGGCTGATATATATATAAAAAACTGAGAAAATCACAGATTTATACCCAAATTCCTTCTATCAGCAGGTGGCACTATGACTGTGATTCAATATTGGCATGTAGATGTCTTCAGTAGAGGAATCTCATTGAACATGTGAAGTTTCAGGCAGGTCAGATATTGTGTTGTTGAGTTATAAGCTAAACTACCTTCTGTCAGCAGGTGGCGCGATTTATGTGTTTTTGCCTTTTAAATCTCCCTGTAAAAATGTATGTAGGTAATCTCCCTGAGAGTTGTTGGAGTTTTAGCAGACAAGAAAAAAAAATATGTCAAAAACATTGACATAGGTACTGTTGTGCTAAACGTTTGTGTAATGCAGTATTGAAAGTTCTTTAATTTACCCTCAAGATGGTTTCAGCAAGCAGTTAATATTAGGATAGCACTTTTGTTTTGATTAGAAAATAAGATAAGATTGGAGAAAAAAATGCCTTATTCTAATCTTGTAAAACAATCTAAAATTGTTTACTTTTAATGTTGTGTAATTTTTTCCTCGAGGTATCGAAAATGGTATCGAATATCGATATATATTGATATAATATTTTTTTTAGGTATCACATCAAAGTTAGAAATTTCTGAATTGTGACAGCACTGGAGTGAACAAAACGAAACACAAGCAAAAAATAAACTAAACAAATGAAACAAAACAAAATACTAATTAAATGAAACACAAACAAAAAGCAAACAAAACACATTCGGAAAAATAACAAAAGGAAATAAAGCAAACAAATACAAAACCAAAAATCTAAAAAGCAAAAATAAAAACAAGTATATGTGACTCTGGACATTTTCAGAAAATTAGATTTGTGAAGTTTAAAAAATGGTATTTTCAAGGTATCGTGTCAAAGTTTGAAATTCCAGTATCGTGACAATGCTAGAGAGTTCAGTGTTTTACAGGTAGCGGAATTGTTGAATGTATGAGTTAATTCATGGCTAATTCTTCACTACAGAGCTGCAGTTAATATGTAAAGCCCCAACACAAGTAAAAAAACTAGCTAAACAAAATGAAACACAAGCAAAAACAAACAAAATGAAACACAAACAATAAAACGAACAAAACAAAACATAAAAACAAAACACGAATTAAGCGAAACACAAAAAAACTAAAACAAAACACAAGCAAAAACAAACAAAACAAGCTAAACTAAACACAAGCAAAAACAAAGGAAACAAAATGAAACACAAGTAAAAAATGAAAAAACAAAAACAAACGAAACAAGTCAAACCACAAATAAAAAACAAACAAATCAAAAAGCAAACAAAGCTGAAAACAAACAAAAAAGCAAAAAATAAAAATAAAAAAAGCAAACAAAAAGTAACAAAACACAAACAAACACAAAACAAAAAAATCTAAACAAGTATATGTGACCCTGGACCACAAAATCAGTCATACATGTATATTTTCGGGAAATGAGATTCGGGTATTATCTTAATGAGATTAGTGAAATTTGTGCAGTATCGAAAATGGTATCGAATATCAATATTTTTTAAGGTATCGTATCGATGGTAGAAATTCCAGTATTGTGAAAATGCTAGAGTGATTTACAGGTAGCCAAATGTTGAATGTATGATTGTCCTCATGGCTAATTCGTCACTACAGGAGTTAATATGTGAAGTTTGTTCCTCTCCAGTGTGCAGTGGGTTGGGAATGGGGCCTTTAGCCAACGTCCTGTCAATCAATGCCAGCAACATCGACTCCTTTGAGAACTGCACTAAAATCAGCGGCGGCGTGGCCATCCTCAGCACCACATTCAGAGGGTGAGGAAGAGGATTTACACTTTCCTATATTCATGCTTAGTGTACTGCCGTCTACTGTACAACAAGTATCTTTTGAATATTCGTTGCTCAGTATGTTTTACACGTTGCGATTAAGCCACTTTGTTGATGTCTTCCTCACTTTGGGGACTGTTTGGCTCTGTCAGTCATTTGTTACAAAAATGTAAAACTTTTTATATTCACAGTGACCCACATACTGAAACTCCAGGACTGGATCCAGCAAAGCTCAGCGTATTCAGTACTGTCAAAGAAATCACTGGTGAGAATCTTGTGCAGGTTTTGAGGTGAAACAGTACATTTAGCTGCTCCGTGTTCAAAAACGTCCCTAAAGATCTTCCTCTCGTCTCGACTCAAAGGGTACCTGATGATTCAGCAGTGGCCGGAGAGCATGCAGTCCCTTAGTCCCTTTGAAAACCTTGAGGTCATCCGAGGACGGACAAAAACACAGTAAGATTCAAAATAAATAAATAATCACTAATAAATAAATAAGAGTACTCAACAACTACTCTTTTAAGTATTATAGAATACATAAAACATGTCAAGGTGGCTCAGTGGTTAGCACTGTCGCCTCACAGCAAGAAGAAGTCGCTGGTTTGAGTCCGGGCTGGGTCAGTTGGCATTTCTATGTGGAGTTTGCATGTTGTCCCTGTGGGTTTCCTCCTGGTGCTCTGGTTTACCCCACAGTCCAAACACATGCGCTATAGGTGAATTGAATAAATGGCAGTAGTGTATAAGTGTGTGTTAATGAGTGTATGGGTGTTTCCCAGTACTGGGTTGCAGCTGGAAGGGCATCCGAAACGTAAAACATATGTCGGAATAGTTGGCAGTTTATTACGCTGTGGCGACCCCTGATATAAGATAAGAGACTAGCCAAAGGAAAATGTCACTCATATAGTTTTAAATGCTGAAAAATGTAATGGTGGCAACTTTAGCGAAAGAAGCCTTGCCTTTTTTTAAAGGAGGTTATTATTGATCATAGATTGACGATTCTCTGGGGGAGGAGCTCAGTCCAGTCGTGTGTCCTTATGACGGTTTTAGCAGCTTCATTGTTATGAAATGTTATCAGCAAACGTGCTGAAATCTCAGCGAATACTTGACTCACAGATGTTAGAAATATTCATTTAGTCATTTTCTTTTCGGCTTAGTCCCTTTATTAATCAGGGGTCGCCACAGTGGAATGAACCGCCAACTTATCCAGCATCGGATGCCCTTCCAGCTGCAACCCATCACTGGGAAACATCCATACACACTCGATCACACACATACACTACGGACAATTTTAGCTTACCCAATTCACCTGTCCTGCATGTTTTTGGACGTGTAGGGAAAACCGGAGCACCCGAGGAAACCCACGCAAACACGGGGAGAACATGCAAACTCCACACAGAAATGCCATCTGACCCAGCCAGGGCTCGAACCAGCGACCTTCTTGCTGTGAGGCGATTGCGCTACCTACTGCCCCACCGTGCTGCCCTATGTAAGAAATATATCTACATAAAGCTTGAAAGCTTTACTTCTGATTGAACCAACTGCACTTGAACACAAATGTTTTCTGGGTTTGTAATCTGCATGAAATAAACACTCTGTATTTAACACCTCAATATTTAAAATGAATTTCCATGACTGTAAACACTTGACTGTAAACACCTGCAAACTTGTGAACAATGTGGTTGTCCTTTTGGAAGAAGGTTTGCTGTCAGGAATAAGTTGTAAAAATTATCTCGGAAGACCAGCACAATTGGAATCAGAGGATGATAATGCGTAACATAATTTACTGATTTTTACAGTCATCAATTTGTTCTCCTTGGCTGCGCGTTAGCTTGGGCAATAGCTTGGGCAAACTGAAAATGTCATAATTTAAGAATTTGTTATAGAAACAAATGGAGACAGATTTTATTGGTGATTCTAAATAAGAAATTTAATCGTATGCTTGACAAACATTTTTGAAGTATTTGATGTTTGCCCATTCAAGGAGATAGAAGCAATGACTGTAAAAAAAATGGATGACGCGACAGCGCCTTTTTTCCAATGAATGCTTTGAATATAAAATGCCTCGTGACGGGCACAAACTGTCACAAAACACTGCTGAGATTGGAGTCTTGGCATGTGCATAAGGACTGCCTGATGGAGCCAGAGACTGAGCAGTGAAATCAAACTTCCAACCAAACGCTTGTACAGCAAAATTAACCACGCCCCCCGAACTTCTCTATGATTTATATAAATAATATATAACATTTACAGGTCTATTGGTTATATAAGATTCGGTTTGTAGAATGTTTAATATTTTTGAAACAGCATATTCAGTAGATTAACTCAATAGCATGCCGAAAATTTCAGAGACGTCCTTTAAATTAAGTTTGAATAACGTTACAGGAGATTGATGTGGAAAAGCACACATTTAACCGAATAAACAGTGATCCATCAGGTCCTGTAGGTCAGAAAGTATAGTTTACTGCTGAACAACTCACTTTATAATGGTAAAATAACACAGAAATCTAACATTGATTCTTCAATCTTCTCTCGAAGCTCTGACGGTCTGCTTAGAGAGGCTTTCAATCACAACTGTCAATCATGATGACATGCCCTGTTTTTATAGCATTAAATTACTGGCGTAAAACATACTGTTTACAAAAATGAAGATCTGCACCTATATCAGTGTAATAACCAGTGCCTCTATTGACCAAAACCATCTTTCGGGACATATTATTGGGCTCAAGTCTTGTTGGTTAACATGGGGACTTTATGACTTGTACTGCAGCCAGCCCCCAGGGGGCGATCTAACAACTGGAAGCGTCACTCAAAAGGAGGCGTGCAGCACACTTGGATGGGAGCTTGACTTTTATGCCTTAAAGGCATTTCAAAGATGGCCACCAAGTGAAATGACTTGCCTTAAAAGGACTTTAAAGGGACTAGGTAGAATAAATATTACAGGGCAGTATGACGGCAAAACCTTGTGTATTTGATTGAAAATTAGAGGGCCAAATGAGCAATTTCATTCTTACCAGAAATGCAAACTTGAATCGATGTCATGACATTCGAAGTCAATGAGCTAATTTGTAGTGGTAATAGGCTGACAAAGTACATAGTTAGATTTTGAGCATTTCTTTTGACAATACTTAAATATGGTTTATAATTTACAGATATGTATAAGCCTCATACAAATGTAATATGTTATTCAAATACTAATTCTTTTTGTGAAAGGAAAAAAATATATATCTAAAATAAGTGAAGTTTTATAAATTAATTTCGAGAAGATCACATGCTATGATTGATCGCGGCTGGTCCTGCATCAACATTCACTGATAAACCTCATCAGATATATCCAAGCCTTCAATAAATAGCCCGATTTGTCTTACTTTTATTATCTTCGTTTTTTAAGAATCCTCCCTTCTCCTCCTTTTCTCCATCTCCGGGGGGAGCTCTCGGGACCTACCTGATCCTGAAATTCTCTTCTATGATATACGACCAAGCAGGAGCCCTGGGCTCAGGTATCTCTGAGCTCACAGCTCTCTCCCGGGACAGCATGCCAAACCTGCAACTATCAAGTAATAGCTAAGTGTGAACTCTTAATTAGTATTTGAATAACATATTACATTTGTATGCAGCTTATATATATATATATATATATATATGTAAATTATGAACGATATTAATTGTTAGATTTTTTTTTCCACAACACTTAAGTATTGTCAAAAGAAATGCTCAAAATCTAATGATGTAAATTTGACAGCCTTTTACCCTTCCAAATTAACGCATTGAATTCGGATCTCATGGCATCGATTCAAGTTTGCTTTTCTGGCAAGAATGAAATTGCTCATAAAAACAAATATAACAGTTTCCCTCTTCATGATCCAATATATGAATCACATTACTGTTTTAGCTATGTTTACCTTATATATACTAAAAACTAATGTTTTATGACCTTTAGGTAGTATAGTTATTTATTATTGTGGTATTTACCAAAGCCATTGAACTATAAAAACTATAGGAAGAACTATATAAGGGTCTATAACACTATAAGAACTATAGAGTTTATAAAAACATGAGATAATGGAAAACAGTACAGAAAGCAGTTTTTATTTCTGCACTGATAACACTGTTTACATGTGATTAAATAAAAAAAATGCATCTCAATATCAGGTCTAAAGAGGGACTCAAAAATTATGTCATGTGTGTTAGATTTTTTACCATACAACACAAAAAAAGACTTTCCTATTTCTTCAGTTGGAGTGAAATTTTCCTAGATTGACTCTCCTGAAATGAATCGGTTTGTTAAGTATGTTTTGCATGTAAAGTGAAGTATGTTTTGCTCTGCTTCCACAGAGGAGCGTACAGTTTTGCTGTCACGCAGACGGCCATCACTCATTTCGGCCTGCGTTCTCTGAGGGAGATCAGTGACGGGGACGTGTCCATCTATAAGAATAAGAATCTCTGCTACAGCAGCCCTGAACACTGGAAACGCCTCTTCAAGTCTAAGCAACAAACTGTCAAAATGTTTGGGAATCTGGATGCTCCCACCTGCGGTAATGCATTTGCAGGATAATATCTGTCAAAGAAGAATTTGTTACAAACCTGAGACTGAGAGTTTTCTCAGACAAACAGATCAAATAAATGCTTAAAAAGTGACTTCATAAAACGAAATAAAAGTAGCTCATTTGAGTTTAGTTCCCTAATTTCTGATTAACAGAGAGAATACCATAGCTGGTCAGGCTGGGAGTTGACCAGCTAAAACCAGCTTGACCAGCCAAAACAAACAAGATATGTCTAGCTTAAACCAGGCTGGTCAAGCTGGTGTTGGCTGGTTTAAGCTGGTCATTTTCCAGCCTGACTAGCTAAAACCAGGCTGGAAATGGCTGGAAACCAGCCTGGAAATGGCCAAAACCCCTCTAAAACCAGGCTGGTCAACCAGCTAAAACCAGCCAACCAGCATGGGCTGGTTTAAGCAGTTTTTTTCAGCAGGGTAGCTTGAGTTAGCATGTTGTTGCGATGTCTCTAGCCTGGTTAGTGCATTGCTGGCATGAATTAGCATGTTGTTAACATGTTTCTAGCATGACTGACACATTGCTAGCATTCATTTAATTTTTGAACAGTTAATTAGATATTTAATGTCTAAAAATGTTTTGTTAGTCTGGTCTGAATGTTTAAATTAACTTTCAAATACTTAAAGTTTGCTTTGAGACATCTGGAAAAGTGCATTGAATGTTACCAACCATTTTTGCATGTTGCTAACAGTGTTTACTATCTTCCTCTGTGCTAGCATAAATTACTGTCATTAACATTAGCTTGGCCAGCACATTGTTAGCATTAGCATGTTTCTAACATGATTCTAGCATATTTACACATTGTTTGTTTGTTTTAGAAGGTAGCTAGCCATGAATTAGCATGTTGTTGCAGGCCTTCATCTAGTTTTTCATTGACAATATTAACTAGATATTTTACAAAGCTTGATGCCTGGTCTCAACGTTTACATTTACTTTGAAAAGCTCAAAGTCTGCTCCAAGACATCAGGGAAAGTACATCAAATGTTACGAACACAATTTATTGTGTTGCTAGCATGTTTTATTGTCTTACTAGCTTGTTTTAACTCTATGTTAATATGTCATTAGCAAGTTTCTTCCATGTCCAGCACATTGTTAGCATGAACATTTTTCTAACATGATTCTAGTATGTTTTAACATGATTTATTTGTTTCAGAAGGTTGCTAGCTTGAGTTAGCATGTTGTTGGGATGTCTCTAGCCTGGTTAGTGCATTTCTGGCATGAATTAGCATGTTGTTAACATGTTTCTAGCATGACTGGCGCATTTAATTTGTGTATGACAACAGTTAACTAGATATATAATGTCTAAATTTGGTGTTGGCCTGGTCTGAACGTTTAAGTGAACTTTGAAAAGCTCAGAGACATCAGAAAAAGTACATCAAATGTTGTTAACGCATTTGACATGTTGCTAGCAGTGTTTACTATCTATGCTAGCATTGATTAACATGCTATTAGCATAGTTCTTCCATGGACATCCCTGCTGAAAAATCCAGCTTAAACCAGCCTAAGATGGTTGGCTGGATTTAGCTGGTCGACCAGCCTGGTTTTAGAGGGGTTTTGGCCATTTTCAGGCTGGTTACCAGCCATTTCCAGCCTGGTCTTAGCTGGTCAGGCTGGGAGTTGACCAGCTAAAACCAGCTTGACCAGCCAAAACCAGCCATGTCTAGCTTAAACCAGGCTGGTCAAGCTGGCTTTGGCTGGTGTAAGCAGGTCATTTTCCAGCCTGACCAGCTAAGACCAGGCTGGAAATGGCTGGAAACCAGCCTGGAAATGGCCAAAACCCCTCTAAAACCAGGCTGGCTTACCAGCTAAAACCAGCCAACCAGCCTAGGCTGGTTTAAGCTGTTTTTTTCAGCAAGGATGCAGCACATTGTTAGCATCTGTTTCTAGCAAGTTTATTTGTTTTGGAAAATTGCTAGCTTGAATTAACATGTTGCTGGCATGTCTCTAGCCAGTGCATTGCTGGAATGGCTTGGCATGTTGTGAACATGTTTCTAGCTTGACAGGCGTATTGCTAATATAAATTAGCATAATGTTACCATGTTTCTAGAGCTGTTTTAGCATGTTTTCTAGCATTTCTTAGAATTAAAAAAATTAGAATTAGGTTACCACACCGCTAGTATTAATTAGCATTTTGACAATTTTATCCGAAGTAAAGTTTATTTTAAATACATTAAATATTGGACCAAAATCAGCATATTTGCTGTGTCAAGCCACAGTAACTCGGGGCGACGCGGTGACGCAGTAGGTAGTGCTGTCGCCTCACAGCAAGAAGGTCGCTGGTTTGAGCCTCAGCTGGGTCAGTTGGCATTTCTGTGTGGAGTTTGCATGTTCTCCCCGTGTTTGCGTGGGTTTCCTCCGAGTGCTCCGGTTTCCCTCACAAGTCCAAAGACATGTAGTACAGGTGAATTGGGTAAGCTAAAATTGACCGTAGTGTATGTGTGTGAATGAGAGTGTACACACAAGGGCATCCGCTGCATAAAACATGTGCTGGATAGGTTGGCGGTTCATTCCGCTGTGGCGACCCCAGATTAATAAAGGGACTACGCCAAAAAGAAAATGAAGGAATGAATGAAGCCACAGTAACTCTATAATTAAATATGTCAAAAACAAACACTGTCAAGTGCTGAAGCAGGTAACTTGTGCTAATGTCTTACATGTTGTGTTATGGTCTGCATTACAGCCAATCAGAACAGCACGTGTGATGAGATGTGCACGGCTGATGGCTGCTGGGGCCCCGGACCCACCATGTGCTTCGGCTGCGAGCATTACAGTCGTGGAAAACACTGTGTGGCATCCTGCAACCTGCTGAATGGGTGAGCGAGAGATCTATTACCACTTTATCCATGTTTACATTCAAAATAATAGATCTAAAAAGGGCCATTTCTCGCAAAAGAATTTGTTAATACTACGAAGCGTGACATATAAAGTAATGATCAGTAAAATTAAACGATCACACTTTATTTTGAAGGTCCGTTTGTTCAATTTAAGTAACATTGCATCTACATGCCAACTAATTCTCATTACATTATAAGTAGACTGTTAGGTTGGGGTTAGGATTAGGGTTTGAGTTAGTTGACATGTACAAAGTTTCTTATAGTTAGTTAAATGTCTGTCGAAGGAGCATTATCAACAGATATTAAGCAGACAGTCTACTAATAATCAAATGGACCATCAAAATAAAGTGTTACCAATTAAATATTTTTTGTATTGGAAATAAATACATAAGTAGGCTTATAACCAATTACACATGTTTCTTTGTGCTTATGAATGCAATGCACAATCAGAGGTTTTAGATTAGTCACTGATGAACTTTTATTGAGTTTGGGCTCTCGCTGAATTTGATGAGCTGAAACAATATCAGTAAGATTAATTATCTCGCAGCTTCAATTACAGTATTATAACTGTACTTTCTGCGTACCTCACATTAAATGATCATGTACTGTAAAGCCTGGTTTATACTCGACGTGTGCGCTAGTTAGCTTGAGTGCGCGCGGCCAATGTGACGTCATTGTGGTGTTAGCGGAAGTTCGCTTTAGGTGCGCCCGACATGATTTCGGCTGCGCACTGCAATTTTTGTGACTCGGGCGAACAGTGCGCGCGGCGCCGCGTTTGATTTGAGTTGAATATGAACCACTTTGAAGAGATTTTGTCTGAAACAGTAGGACTGCACAGACATCTTTATGATCCATGATCATAGAGATAACCTGATGTATAATAATTCTTGGCTAGAAATTGCAACAGCCGTGGGAAAAGAGGAAAGTTTTTGTTAAAAGGTTTGGAAAAGTTTGTTAAAGTCAATAGAGGCCATGGCAAAAGTGAAGACCCAGGTACACAATTGTTCACAACCATTCATAGGTTTTACACTGTTGTATATATTACAATTTTAAATTTAAAATAATTTAATAGCTACAAAACTATAATAAAGTAAGAAATTATTTCTTTGTTAACTAGAAAGGATTATTTGAACCTATCAGTTTATGATATACTGATGCCTGTTTTTCTAGGCTTTATTGGTGATAATGGTCATATGTTGGACCATTATTGCCCTTTAAGCATAAGTATAGGACAGAAACTATCCAGACAGTAACGTGTGAATTGTGAAGTGGGCTAAATCTAAAAAAACATCAGTATTTTTTAGTAAGTGTGTTTTTTTTTTTGCTTATATTCTTGCCAGAATAAAAAATATATTTGTAGAGCAACCCATGCTCTGTTGTCATCAATATTTGAATAAACTTTAATAGGTAAAACTGTCTGAGATGTGAACAAAAGCAAGTGATGCGTTAAATTTGATGAAAAAAATCTTGAATGGTTATAAAGATTCTTATAATCATTAAAATAATTTATAAAAACAATAAAAATAATTAGTTTAAAAATCTTGAATGATATTAATGATATGACATAGTTCCGGAAACTTTCTAGTTCTCAGTTACTTTTGACCGGCCCCTGTCGTTTATAAGAATATCACAACAGCGAACGCAGCAAGTATAAAAGCCTTGTCCGTTTTGCGAGGTGCGCGCGAAGTCAGCGGAGGTGCACGATGCGGCACCAGGCGAAAGTATAAATCCAGCTTAAGATGTCATGTACTGTTTCTCCAAACAGAATATTTTAATATGTATTGTTTTAAGTAATTATAAGCATTGCTATTTTATTATCTGGAGCAATAATTGCTTATTTGACAGGCTGGGTTTTCCAAGTTGTTCAAAAAATATCTCATTTACATAAAATGTTAAAGTCACATTCAATTATAATTCAATTTAATTATTAAAAGACAATAGATAGGTAATTAAGTATTTATAAAAGTTGTTCTTTAAAGGAGAAAAATGTCTATAAAAAGGGTCAAATATTTGTTTTAATAGAAACTTTAATTTCTGACCATATGTTTGTTGCGAGAAACATGACAGAAAGTGATGTCGGGAATAATGTGGAAAATATTTAGAGGTGTGGCTAAATTTTTTAATGAACTGCCTCTTTAGCTGTGCATTTGGCAGCCTGGACTCATTAGAAATACATGCCTAGGCCTACATTTTTCATTAATTTTCCTTCAACTTAGTCCCTTATTTATCAGGGTCCACCACAGCGGAATGAACCGCCAACTTTTCCAGAATATTTTTTTTACGCAGCGGATGCCCTTCCACAACCCATACTGGGAAAGACCAATACACTCTCACATTCACACACACACTCATACACTACGGTCAATTTAGTTTATTCAATTCACCTATAGTGCAGGTGTTTGGACTGTGGGGGAAACCGGAGCAACCGGAGGAAACCCACACCAATACGGGGAGAACATGCAAACTCCACACAGAAATGCCAACTGGCCCAGTTGGGACTCGAACCAGCGACCTTCTTGCTGTGAGGCAACGGTGCTAACCACTGAGCCACCGTGACACCTACATTTTTGCATATCTTAAAAAATATGTTGCTCCAGGTACGTTTCGTTGCACTTTTCATATGAGAAATCCACTACAGGGCGCTGTCTACATTTTTACAAATCTAAAATACTTAGAGTGTACTTTGTCAAACGTTTCAAGTAGATGCATTTGCCGACCCCACAGGGTTCATAACAACGAAGCTGCAGAAACTGTCCTAAAAACACATGTCTGGAACAAGCCCCTCCCCCAAGAGTATCTTCAGCTTATAATGATCAAAGATTGGCTCTTTTACTAAAAGGCGGGGCTTCATTTGCTAGAAAGTCCATACTGACCTACAGTATACAGTTGAAGTCAATATTATTCACCCTCTTTTTTCTTTTTCAAACGTTACCCAAATGATGTTTACCAGAGCAAGGAGTTTTCCACAGTATTTCCTATAATATTTTTTCTTCTGGAAAAAGTCTTATTTGTTTTATTTCGGCTAGAAAAAAAACAGCTAAAAAAATGTTTTAAACCATTTTAGGGTTAAAATTTTTTTCCCGTTTAAGCAATATTTGTTTTCGATTGTCTACAGAACAAACCATCATCATACAATGATTTGCCTAATTACCCTAACTTGCCTAATTAACCTAGTTAAGCCTTTAAATGTCACTTTAAGCTGAACACTGGTATCTTAAAAAATATCTAGTCAAATATTATGTGCTGTCATCATGGCAAAGATAAAATAAATCAGTTATTAGAGATGAGTTATTAAAATTATTATGTTTAGAAATGTGTTGAAGGCATCTTCTCTCTGTTAAACAGAAATTGTGGAACAACATATAAAGGGAGGCTAATGATTCAGACTTCAACTGTACAGTACATTTTACCCATTTAAAACTATATGAGTGACATGTCGTGTGTATTCCATAATATTTGTTTGATTGAATGATTCATCTGTCATCATGATTAAAAGTGTATATAGGCTCATTTTGAAATGGTAGCCCTGTATAGATTTCTGGAGTCCTCGAATTATGTAGCCAGAGGAACTTATGGCTGCATTTCATCTTCAAAACGACACTCCGGGGCTTTTGGTCCATCGGTGCTTTTAAAAACACTTTCGGTTGGGTTTAGGGAAGGAGGACAGTAAGGCCCAATCCCAATTATATTTTGTACCCCTTCCTCTTGGCCCTTAAAAACAAGCTTCAAAATTTACCCCTAAGAATTAGGACAGCACTTCAACACCTGCACACGTCATCATATGTCATCGCGATCTCTTGCTTCCAGTTGTGTTATTTTTTTGGTATTTATCTTCAGGAAATCACTGAAGGCGTATATTATGTTATCATAACGATCTAATGTGGCAATAAGATCGTAACTGTACTGAGCATTTACACCGGGGCCATATGCATTTATGTAAACACACGAAAACAACATTAACATTATAGCAGACACTGTAAAAAGCTCATTCTCAGCCACTAGACTTTTCTGACAGGGTATTCGAGTGTCATCGAATGTGAGAATGTTGTGGTACTGCTGTACAGGAGATATTATTATGAATTTTAGATCGCAAAATTTAGTGGTTTTTATTTTAGCGTTTTTTTTATAAAAGCATGATGGTAAAACATGAACGCAGTTATGAATATATAAAAACGCGTTTGTTTGTTGTAAAAATTTGTAATAATGACAAAAATACCAATTTGTAGATCTCCTTATTTCCGGGTCCAGCGAAACTGCCATAGCTGGTGTATTTTGGGAACTTTTCTTAGCCCTTGGTTTAGAGTGTGGTCCTGAAAAATCTTCGTTCGAAAGGCTATCTGCCCCTTCCCATTAGCGCTACGCCTTCAAGCTAAAGAGAATAAGACACCCCTACCCCTACACGGGAACACACAAAATGAGGGGTAAGGGGAAGGGCTAAGGGGTAGAATTGGGATTGGGCCTTAATCAGTCATTCAACAGCAGGATTTTCGTGAGAACAGCAGGCACGAATGACACTCACGAGAGAAATTTAAGATCTGAAAAAGCGTACACAGCAGCCTCCGGTGTATTCGCGAACACCAAAACTGACTCCTGAGACGTATTTGGCGCTTTCCAGAAATGTATGTAGGGGTACATTTTTTTAGAACGAGCCTGGGTTGCGTTTAGTTGTCGAACTGACGATTTCAGCAATAGTGACCAGAATGTGTTTTTCTTTCTGCCTCTACAGTGAGCCACGTGAATATGAGGTCAATAAAACGTGCTTGGAATGCGATCCTGAATGTCTGCTTATGAACGAAACCCAGACCTGCAACGGCCCTGTGAGTTTCAAACCAAACATGTTCTGCTTCTGTGGATATCAAAAAACCATGTTTAGTTATAAAATGCTGACTCTCAAAGCAATGTTTTCTGTCCCGGAGACACATCGTTAAATTCACATCAACTACAAGACTGTACAATTGCTGTTTGTTGCCATCTAATTGCCAACGTTTTGTCCAGGGACCCGACAAATGTACAGTTTGTGCAAACTATAAAGACGGACCACACTGTGTGCATCGCTGCCCGCAAGGCATACCAGGAGAGAAAGACACACTCATCTGGAAATACGCTGACGTGACACATGTTTGCCAGCCCTGTCATGAAAACTGCACCCAGGGGTGAGACAGACATCGCATATGAGCCTTTCATTTCAATGAAAATACAAGAAACACACTTCCCAGCAGGCACACGACGTCATAATGATGTTAATATTAGGTTAGGTTTATGTAGTGATGTCAGGTGATCAACATTTTATGTCTAGCCAGTGTCTAAAGACAACATTATTTTGATGTCCAGTAATGATGTCAAATGACGTTGATATTTGGTTGACTTTAGGTTGTGTTGGAAAGTGACCAACATCCAACATCGAGCCAACATCTTAAACCAATGTCATATATGACGTCAAATACTGATATTCATTCTTCAGGTATGGCAACCAAAATACAACATCTGATAGACGTCATAGTGGTAACGTCAACACAATGACAAGCTGTAACATCATTAGACGTTGATATTTGGTTGATTTTAAGTTGTGTTGGAAAGTGACCAAAATGCAACGTCTGATAGACGTCATAGTGGTAACGTCAACACAATGACAAGCTGTAACATCATTAGACGTTGATATTTGGTTGATTTTAGGTTGGACATTGGGTTGTGATGTCAGCCTGATTTTCATTTCCAAACAAAATGCAAAAGTTGGGGTACAACGTCAATCTGACTACATGTTGAAGTCCTGTGCCTGATGTGATTGGTGTCATTTAAGCAGCGTCATCCGGGTGTGTATGTAGTTGTGTGTGATGGAGTTTGTGCTTTTTCTTTGCAGATGTACTGGGCCTGATCTGAAAGACTGCAAAGATTTCAAAATGTAAGATGCAAACTAGGACTGCATGATATTGGGAAAATCTGATATTGCGATATTTCAGTTTTCTCTGATAAATCTTGTGATATGAATGAGGTTTTATGAGATAGTTTGATGGTTTTCTGGGGAGTCTAACAGTGTTTAGGTACAATGCAAAAAATGCTTTTCTTTAGTTCAAATACAGCGGAAAAAATAAGTATTGAACATGTCATGTTGTTTTCTTGGGGAGCTGTTGACATGGAATTGAACCGTATTTAGGTAAAAACCCAAACAATATAAACATGAAAATAAAATAAAACAAGACAATCTGAA
Organism: Danio tinwini; assembly: GCA_903798205.1. Classification (NCBI taxonomy): domain Eukaryota; kingdom Metazoa; phylum Chordata; class Actinopteri; order Cypriniformes; family Danionidae; genus Danio; species Danio tinwini. The sequence goes on along the minus strand of CAIGQZ010032741.1, from coordinate 7,935,052 downwards.
AAATGAGTTGTAATAACAATGAAATGACACAAGGAGAAAGTGCTAAACTACTAAAACTTATATAATTAAATACTTTATATAAAAGGCTTTTTTGGTGATGGCAGCTTAAAGACGCCTCTCATATGGAGAATGAAGTCACAGGCTTGATGGTTCTGTGGGTCTCGTCTATCAAATCTAAGCTTTATTTTGTATTTTCTATTGGATTCGAGTCAGGTGATTGGCTGGGCCATTCTACAGCTTGATTTTCTTTCTCTGAAAGCATTTAAGAGTTTTCTCTGCTGTGGTCTTGCTGAAATGTCCACCCTGGTTTCATCTTCATCCTCCTGCTAATGTAGATGTTGGACTGAAGCTGATGATATTAATTTACACTGAGGAAGGGCAGAGGGTTGCTGAAGAACTACTGAGAGATTTCAGCTGCTGTCTGGGCTTTCCATGTCTTTCTACACCTTCCTTTCTTCATGTGTTCAATACTTTTCCTTGTGTCATTTCATTTCCATTCATTTTCATTTCATTTTATTACGCATAACCTCATTTGTAGTTACGCATAACTTCATAATGTTGTTTTTGCTTTGAAATGTAGATATTCAGACCAGAAACAAGACTAAAATTCTATGTAGACTATATGTCAACTATAATTCAGACTTGGCATTGCAGATCCTGCGATGTGACTATTGCAGAGACATTGCAATATTGATGCTGAAACGATATATTATTATATATTTTGTCTGTTTAAACCATAGACTGTAAGCAATTAGCTTTAAACATGCACCCAAAACCCAGAGTGTCCACTTTTGCTTCTCTTCTATGTGTATAAGGAGGATTACCTTTTTGATTTGGTTTATTGCCACCCTTCATCGAAAGATACGGGATGATTACAGGAGAAATACCGAAAAATACTTTAACAAGATGATAACGACATATAGTGGTCAATATGTGAGAATCCCAGGAAAAACGGGAGGGTTGACAGGTATGAATTGTGCAACGTAGGCTTATTCTGACAAAGTAGCCCTGTAAACATTTCTGGAGATCGCGAATTATGTAGCCAGAGGAACGTATGGCTGCATTTCATCTTTAAAACGAACACAACGTGGTGGTATGATGTTGTTCATTTTCGCGCTTACCAGCTGACTGTTTACCTCCGTATGGACGGCTTTTCTGCTGTTACCAGTTTGTCCAGTGGCTCGTCATGTACGTCGAAGGATTTAAGACACAAGAGCGGAGTTGACCACAATGACGGGGTTTGAGTCTGTCAAAGAACAGTTCCAGAAAGCAGGTAAGACAAAAACAAACAAGTAAATAACAGGGTGAGAATGTGGTCAAATCTGAAAACATGGTAAAAATCTTACTGCCGTGATGGTTTTTCTTCTTCTGGATTGCCTTTTAAACACTCGGTTGGGTTTAGAGAAGGTGGTGGGTGGGCCGGTTGATTGGTCAGTCAGTCAATCAGTCAGACAGCGGCCTCTGGTGGATTTTTGCAAAAACAGCAGGCATGAATGGCACTCAAATCTGAGATCTCAAAAAGTGTACACATCGGCCTCTAGTGAATTTGCGAAAACAAAAAACTGCAAAAAATGTACCTCCTGGGACATATTTGGCGCTCTCCAGAAATGTATATAGGGGCGCGTAATCAGAATGAGCTTGGGTTGGAATTGTGTGGAACCCAGCATTGCTTTTACAGTGTTGTTACTCAGAGATGTTTCCTCCTGTAGCCCTGGTTTGCCGATGATCGCCGCCGGGGTTGTCGGAGGTCTGCTGGCGTTTGTTATTCTGGCTCTTGGAGTGGCCGTTCTCCTGCGCAGACGCCACATCAGGAGGAAGAGGACTCTGAGACGACTCCTGCAAGAGAGAGAGGTCAGACCGCATTCAGATTTTGAATATTAATTGTTTACTTTGGTTTAGTTCAATTATGTTACAGGAGCCATGCACACAACAAATGTTATATCAGAATTAGTCGTTTGCATCTGTACACTGCAAAAAAAATGCTTCTTTTTTGTTTTGTTTCTAGTCCAAATATCTCAAATTTCCAAGAAGCATTTTCTAGACAAGCAAAAGCATTGTCTTGTTTTAACCCTCTATAACATGGTGTTGCCCTCAGTAAAAAAAGCAGTTTTTGGACCACAAAACCCCTCTTTAATTTTTTAAAAAATAAAATATGACAAAAAAAGTCTAATAATAAGTTGGTGAACAATAGAATTTGAGGTGGTTGTAGATTTGACTTGTTTTCTGGGAGGCAAAAGAGCCGTATTTGGGATCATAGCCTGCTTGAGCACACTGCTAGAAGAATGTAAGATAGATTTAACTTTTTAACATGTTTAAATTTAAATATCTTTATATTAAAATATGTATGATGTGCACAGATATGTGAAGAAACATTTGATTTAGAAAAGACACTTTTTGTTATTATCTAAATACTAAAATGGTAGTTTTCCATTTGTTGCCTCAGGGCAACATTGTGCAGACAAATGTCCAAAAAGGTATAGTTATTACCATAATATACTTTTTGTTTTACTGTAAACTATTACTCACAGGAAATTGATGTTGACATATTTTATGGAGGTAAAGAACAAGATTGAGCAGTTAGGCTCATTCCTTCCGACAGTGAGCTTGAAGAGTCACATTAGCTGTGTTTCCATTCAAAGATGCGAATTAAACTTGCAAAAAGCCACAGTTCTGCACAGCTTAACCCTGCTTAAACAAACCTGATTAAAATAATCAGGTTCTTCAGGCTTGTTTGAAACCTACAGGTAAGTGTGTTGAAGCAGGGTTAGAACCATATATTTACATTAGATGTCGCCTACCCTGCTGTTGTCTATTGGAAGGAATGCATCAATAGAGCAGCCATTTTAGTACAGGGTCGTGCTCCTTTGAAATGAATGCAGGACCAAGGTGCAGTGGAGGAGTGAGGCCATCCAGAGCCAGAGATATACACATATACACATATATCTATGATCAGGAGTTTTCCCACTGGTCAATATGCAAATATTTTTTTAAATTACGAAAAATTATAATTTTACATCACTTTTCTACATTGACTGACAAATAGTGTGCTTGTGTGCGTGGAAATGTATTATCCTCCCTCTCTGTTTAACTTGATCTTGAAACACACTCCTTCTCCTGCTTTCACTTCTCATTCTGACGGAGGGAGCGATTCGTTTGTGAATGAATCCGAATGACTCGTTGACTCGTTCACTTAGCCGACAAGTTTCTAGCACCGCAGCATCTTGTTGTTATATATTTTATAACATTGTTTGCTTATTTTATTCAACAAAACTAGCATAAGCCTAGAATTTAGTGTGAGTTGATTCTCTTTTGCCTTATGTTGAATGCAGTAGGTGACTGTATTATTATCAATGACGTTACTTGTTAAGCACAAAAGTTCATAACATACAAAAAACAAATCTTACCTATGAAATGTTCTGCCTTTGTGCTTTGTTTTCTTTGTTTGTTCGTTACTAAACCCGTACACAGTGCTAAAGTCCAGCATCTTCACATTGGCACACTGTCTTGTCTAGTGTCGTTGAATGACTTTTGTCCTGGGAGCACTGTAAAAATGTGCCGGCGCTATTGACGCATGCTCAGGGTCCCTATGTGATATCTAGTGTATATATCTATGGGTTAGAACAAGTGTGCCGCACACCTGCTTTTGAGTGCAGGTCTCGGCCGTTAGATCGCCCCCTGGGGGCTGGCTGTAGTACAAGTCATAAAGCCCGCCTCCTCCATGTTAATGAAGGAGACATGAGACCAAATAAAAAAATTAATTACACTTGCAATAAAATTTTCCAAAAGATGGTTCTGGTCAGTTAAGGCACTGGTTATCAGCTGATATAGGTGCAGATCTTCATTTTAGTAAACAGTATGTTTTGAGAAGGTATTTAAAGAGCCCCTCTTATGGGTTTTTGAAATTGACCTTCCATGTAGTGTGTAACACAGAAGTGAAGTGAAATATCCAGCTAAAGCTTAAATCTGAAAATGGACAGTTTTTAAAACTATTGATTCATCTAAAAAAAAGAGTCGACTCATAGTGGTTTAAATGAATCGTCTTGATAACGAGTCTTTAGCCATTTCGGCGTGACGTCGATACGAAACATACTGTAATGGTTGCGCGCGCAGACCCCCAAAATTTAAACCTGCAGCCCCACCCACTAACACAGCAGGAAAGACAAACAGATCCTGAAGTCATGAGTCACGAAGACGCTGTGCTTACCTGGATAATATTGGAAGTGTGAGGGAAAGAAGTGCTTCAGCATCTACATGCTTACAATGAACTTTCAGTACACAGCTCATGGATTAGTTTCTTCCTCTATTGAACAGTTCACTCCAGCGCATTCATGTGAGAGTATGTATGCTGTGGGAGCGAGTTCAAGCCAAACAGTGAGAACAGCGCCTACTAGGGTCACAGAATAGGATAGTCACACATAATTTGGTGTAACACGTGCAAAATAAGGAAAGATTATTAGGTACAAGGACTTCGGGCTGGTGCACAGCACTGGAAAGGAGATAGAAGCCTGCAAAGATAGTGTTTATTGGGCAAAGCAGAGTACAGGTAAGCCCTGAGAACATAACATTTCAAGCAAGAGGTGCCACAGCAATGGTTGCAAATAGAAATGATCTACAGCTGAGAAGGGAGAAAAGCTCCAAAATGAAAGATAATTAATGAAATCAGACCTGGCCCTGACACATTTCATAAGTGTAAGTAAATAGCTGCCTCCTTGTTTTCTCTAGCTTGTAAAGTATATGTATTTAATTGTGTTGTTACTTGTAACCGCTTGCACTGTATCAGGTTAACTCTGTATTCCCATATCCCGTCTAATGCCTCGTTGAAAACGCGACACGTGCTGCTTTGTTTACGGATTTAAATGAGTTTGTGGTTTTTAACTGCACTGTTTTCGGGGGTGAGGTGTCTGAATGATACTGTTGAGAACCGGGTACTGTTTACTGTGGTGTTAGTAAGTTTACTTTGAAGCGTGTTTCAGGTGTCTGCTGCGATCGGATCCTATACCAATGTTGGTGAACTGGGGGTTTGATAAACCACGTTGGCCATTTTACTGTCTCGCGCTGAACGCTGTCGACCAATGGCAACAGGCTGTCATTGGTCCAATCAGCGCAGATTAGCTTCGCGCTAAGGAGGGGTTCGGGAACAAATGAATCGCTGAACGATTCATATGGGAGTCTCTGGGATAATTAGGTAAAAATAAATGCACATTATAAGACCATGAACGTGTTTTTTGACCTTGCATGCATATCAGCCTGTTGTTGGAGACCCATAAAACCGAAATATGACCCTTTTTAATGTATAATAGGGGCTTTTTAATGCTGGGCGTGTCATCGTGATTGACAGCTGTGATTGACAGTTTCTCAAAGCAGACGTCGGAGCTTCGGCAAGAGACTGAAGTGTTATTATTCCATTTCTGTGTTATTTTACCATGAGAAACTATCGTTTCTGACATACAGGATCTGGTGGAACACTGTATATTTGGTAAGGTCAGGGCTTTATCAGTTTGCTGATACATGCCTAACCACCCAGATAGCAAAATACACTCTGGCCAGTTCCGGTGTTACGGTTTAACTGGTGACCGTGTAAACTGGTGTCCCTTTCCAGATGTAAGCTATCCACGTTTGCAGATTGGCAGATTCGTCACTTTTTCACAGCAACAAAACATGCCCATACCAAATAAAGATTCTTATTACTTGGTGTCGGTGTCATTGTAAGCATTATTGATTTTAATATCTGTGTAGCAGAACAGTATATAACCAAAATTAATTTAAAAAATTATTATAATTTACATGTCATCAACGGGATTCCAACTCGTGTAGTTAAAAGACTACACGTATCATACAACCCATCTAACTGAGCTATTCAGAGATACACATGATAAGCCAAATCATATTCATGTTTGTGCCTTGGTACAGATGTGACCAAGATAAAATTGGTCACATAAAATTAAATGTTGCAATTTTCAAGTAATATTCTGTTGCATAATATTATATAATATATAATATTATATATATATATATATATAAAATATATATTAAATATATTAGACATAATATGTTGCAATGTATGCTGCTCAGCTAATGTTTATATTTATAATTCATTCATTTATTAATTTTCTTTTCAGCTTTTACATTTATAATATGTAGATTATTTGATCATTAAAAACCACACAGTGTGGATTTTTATACTGTGTCTTATTTTAGAGGCTGCTGCTGTCTTCCAGTTGTGGTGTTTTGAGTGCACTCACATATATTGATGCAGCCTTCAAGACTGAAATGAAATACGGTGCATTTTCCACCAAGTCAACCCGGAGTGCTGATATATAACTGGGTAACTGGCAGTGGGCTGGTTATAGAGACCAAAACAAAGACAGACATTCTGACACCAAATGCATATTTTCAAAGGAGATAAACAAGCATGTTCACTTAGCATGTTTAAAAAAAAATTGCTTAAAAATCAGCAAACATATTATGGTGTTTGTATGCTTTAGAAGAGTCAAAAATGTTCAAACAGCACCTTTAAAGTCACCAGAATGGCACTATGTGGCTCAAAACCTAACGGGTCAGGTTTAAAGAGTTACAAAACACTATTTGTGTGGTATTTTTGAACTGAAACTTCACATGCACACCCTCTAAATACATCAGTAAAGTCATCTTACATCTTGTTTAAAGGGACAAAGATCCTCTTTAAGACCTGCCAAAGATCTGATCTTTTTTAATGTCCTGATATGGATAAATTGTAATTTCATAGGGTGTTCTAAGTGTTTCACATGTGTGTTTTGTGTTATTGTCTAAACAGCTCGTGGAGCCTCTGACCCCCAGCGGCGAAGCCCCTAATCAGGCCTTACTGCGCATCCTCAAAGAGACCGAGTTCAAGAAGATCAAAGTGCTGGGCTCCGGGGCATTCGGGACCGTGCACAAGGTACTGACTGCTCCTTAACATCATATACTCTGTGTCAATACCCAGTGCTGTGTGCATTTGCTGACTCTGTGAAATCCTCATAAACAGTTGTTTATTTGCATAAATAAACATATTCACGGCAGCGCAGTGGGTAGCACTGTCACCTCACAGCAAGAAGGTCGATGGTTCAAGCCTCAGCTGGGTCAGTTGGCATTTCTGTGTGGAGTTTGCATGTTCTCCTTGTGTTTGACGCATGTTTACCTCACAAGTCCAAACACATGCGCTATAGGTGAATTGGGTAAGCTAAATTGGCCATAGTGTATGCGTGTGCATGAGTGTGTTTGGGTGTTTCCCAGTGATGGGTTGCAGCTGGAAGGGCATCCGTTGCGTAAAACATATGCTGGATAAGTTGGCGGTTCATTCCGCTGTGCCGACCTCTGAAACAGAGACTAACCCAAAGGAAAATAAATGAATGAATGAATTTCCCTACAGGTCTACTTCCCTACAGGTCTACAGGTCTAAGGCCCCGTTTACACTAATACGTTTTAGTTTTAAAATGCATAAGTTTTGCTACGGTTACGCCATCTGCACAAACATCTTGTGCAGAGCTGCGGTCTAGGCGCCAGAGGCTGGAGATTACTAGAGCGTCACAGGAATCAGTCTCATGCTCTCCACTCCTCTATGACCGCCACAGCAGCTGCTTAGGATACGGCCTGGTCCAGGATTATGAAGACCTTGGGATCATCTCGTCGCTGGTCTTGGATCGCATCAGTGGCGCTGCATAGTCTGAGGGTCACGGGATGAGTACCCCCAGGTGGAAATAGAGAATAAAAAGAATAATTAGTGTATCTGCTAAAAACAAAGATGCAAAAAACTTGCGTCATACCGCTAAGTGATGCACTGAGTGTATGCTTTGCTAAGAAGATAGGTTTTTAATCTAGTTTTGAATTGCGAGAGTGTGTCTGAGCCTCGGACATTATCAGGAAGGCTATTCCAGAGTTTAGGGGCCATAAATGAGAAGGCTCGACCTCCTTTACTCGACTTTGCTATTCAAGGTACTACTAGAAGCCCTGAGTTTTGAGATCTTAAAGAGCGGGTTGGATTGTAGCGAGACAGGAGGTTGGTTAGATAAACAGGAGCTCGATTATTTAAAGCTTTATAGGTAAGAAGCAGTATTTTATATTCAATACGAAACTTAACAGGCAGCCAGTGTTAGAAGGATAAAATTGGGGTGATATGATGTGTTGCCTACACACAGTTCAGTTTTGCATTTTCTCCTTGTAAGTTCAGACTTCGCAAGTTTGATATGGAAAACAAACTCCAGAGGACACGCATAATTCTGACTTCAACTGTATATACTTTATTAATTTTACTATGAACTTGCAAAGATTTCAAAGATTAAACTTGTCGTTATGGTATGTTGCCTTTATAATTTTATAAAAAAAATAATTCATTTAATCCATTTCGGAATAAGGCTTCAAAATCTGGACACACTGTGAACACTTTTCTTTCAATGTGTTTCTGGTTTTCTTTTTTGATGCCTTCTGTAATCGTCTCTACATCATCTCAAATAGTTGTTGATTTTCATAAATAAACATAATCGCTTTATCTGAAGATATCATCAGCTGTAAAACTGCATGGATTACAAACATTGTGTGCGTGTGCGTGTGTTGCTGCAGGGCCTTTGGGTTCCAGAAGGAGAGAATGTGAAGATCCCCGTCGCCATCAAGGTGTTACGAGAAGCCACGTCTCCCAAAGCTAACAAGGAGATTATGGATGTGAGTTTGAGATTCTGAATTCAGGTGTTTTTATTAGGTCACATTTGACCTTATTTGTGATTTAGACCAGTGGTAGATGCAGCTGAGGTCAGGATTATTAGCCCCCCTGTACATTTTTCCCCAATTTCTGTTTAATCGAGAAAAGACAACCCATTTCTAAACATAATAGTTTCAATAACTCATTTCTAATAACTGATTTCATTTATCTTTGTCATGATGACAGTAAATAATATTTGACTAGGTGTTTTTTAAGTACTAGTACTCAGCTTAAAGTGACATTTATAGGCTTAACTAGGTTAATTAAGGTAAAGTTAAGGTAATTAGGCAAGTCATTGTATAATGATGGTTTGTTCTGTAGACTATCGAAAAATATGTTGCGTAAGGGGGCTAATAATATTGACCTTAAACTCTTTCACTGTAAAAAAAATACAGTGCACGGGGTCATGCTACTTAATATTGTAAGGCAACTTTCTATGCAGTTTTTTTTTTGTTGACTCAACTTTTAACCCAGTTACTGCAGTTGACTGGATTTAAGTTGAGTGAACTCAAAAAAAAGAAGCTGTGCAGCAAGATACCTTACAATTTTAAGTTGAGTTTTAGGTGATGAATATATGAAATATATATAAAGTTAAATTTAAATTTATTCGCCATGCTGTGAATATTTTTGTTTCTTTTTCAAATATTTCCCAAATGATGTTTAACAGATTCAGGAATTTTTCACAGTATTTCCTATAATATTTTTCCTTCTGGAGAAAGTCTTATTTGTTTTATTTTGGCTAGAAATAAATAGGGCTCTGCTGTGGGTACAAGTATGCAATGTTATATCACAGATTCATGGACTTGATTTTCCATTGGATCCAGAAATATGTTTATTGGGCAATTATACAAATTCTAACCTCCAGCATAATCATGCTATTAAGCTTACTGAAATGTTGCTGACAATAGCTAAAAAATTCAATTCAATTCAATTCATCTTTATTTGTATAGCGCTTATACAATGTAGACTGTGTCAAAGCAGCTTCACATGGAAGATTATAGTGAATTGAAACAGTGTCAGTCCAGTTTTCAGAGTTTAAGTTCAGTTTAGTTTAGCTCAGTTCAGTGTGGTTAAATAATCACTACTGAGAGTCCAAACACTGAGGAGCAATTCCATCGATGCGCAGCTCTATGCATTGCTTTAAAATGGAAAACAGACATTGATTTACCTATTGGACTGTGGATCTCAGAAGTTTGCAACTGTATACCATTAGAGAAGATCACATATTCTTTAAGAGGAAAGGCTGAATTATTTAAAAAGATTTGGAATACATTTTTGAATGATATTAAAACAGTACCACATGATTTGATTTAACAAAATAGTTTTTCTCCACTTGTTTATACTGCATCTCCTCCCTTTTTATTTATTTTATTTTACTTATTTATTTTTATATACTATGTGTGTGTGTGTGTGTATGTTTTACTTTAGTGTGTTTGCTGCTTAGTTTTGATGTTTTGTATTGTTAACTTTTGATAAAGCAAAATAAAAATATATAATCCAAAAAAGAAATAGGGCTGTGCAAAAATATCGATGCATCTATGATCTTTTATTTTTACAATAGTGTATTGATAGTCCAACCTCAAGTATCGATCCAAGTTGTGCCAAACGACCTCCTCCTCCGCTCCTGTAGATGTCGCTAACTCGCAATCAACAAAACGCCAAGTAGTACGGTATCAGAAGTAAGCAAGAGTGAGCATGGAAAATATAAAGGTGCCTCCAGCTTTTAGAGCTGACGTGTGGCTGCAACGCTATACCAGGGAGTACTGAATTAGACAAAAAATGCCATTTGTAAGCTTTGCAATATATATAGTTCTCTGTTCAATCACACTGTGCAGTTCTGATGAATTGGATTGGATGGAAAATAAATCTTTATTTTTATTTGTCTGCCGACTTGATCAAGTTGTCAATATAATGTGACACATACTAATACAAACTATTGCAATATATCACAATATGTATTATATCGCAATATATCTTGATATATTGTATCGTGGCCCATGTATTGTGATATGTATCATATTGTGAGGCCCTTGCCAATACACAGCCCTAGAATGAAAGCAGTTTTACATTTTTTTAAAAACCATTTTAAGGTCAAAATAATTAGCCCCCTTAAGCAATATTTGTTTTTCGATAGTCTACAGAACAAACCAACCTTTAAATGTCACTTTAAGCTGAATAATAGTCTTGAAAATATCTAGTCAAATATTATTTACTGTCATCATGGCAAAGATAAAATAAATCAGTTATTAGAAATGAGTTATTAAAACTATTATGATAAGAAATGTGCTAAAAAAAATACTTAATGTGTTGAAACAATAAAAAGGGAGGCTAATAATTATATATTCAGTATCCTTCTCATTCATATATTTCAAATTTGATTTCTGTTTCAACTATGTCTGTACTCATTATTAATTTGTGTGTTGCTCAATATGCTAATGATACATTATACAATAGTAGTATAAAAACTTTCCTCACATTTCTTTTACACATTAGCAAAATCACACTCTCTTCTCCTCATGCTCTCGCTGTAGATGGGATTGTTCATGAATCTGGACTGTATCTGTGCGGTTTCGTAAATTATAACAGCAATCGACTTTTGATCGCTCCAGTTAAAGCAGTGATTGTGCAAAAACACTGAAAATCTGCACCACATAACCTTGAGTTAAAGGCTATCCTGACCCAGAGCAAACTAAAACATGGAGGAGAATCTCTGAAAGGTCTTGTTTGGGACTCGGAGAATGTCGTTTCCTCCAGTTATCTCTTTGATTGCGAGGATGTGACTGACTTTGAAGATAACTCATCTGCATAAACACACTGTATAACCTTTGAACGTCTGCACTGGCTGATATCTAACAGTCCTTTTAATATATATTTATATATATAAAATAAGTGATGAAATGAATATCAGTCTCTTTCTCGTTTTCTTTGAACAGAGACGGTTGGTTTTGGCAGCTGAGAGTCACCTAGGGAAAGTCTTGTGTATTGCCTTTGGGTTGGATTCTGATGTTTCTTCTAGGGTTTGACTTTTTCTGGAGCGTTTTTCTTCTGAACTCCTGGCTTTCCTCCATGCAGATATTTCCTAATGTGCTCCAGGCTCCTCGTGTGTTAGTTTTACATCTGCAGGGACTGTAAAAGGAGACATTATTTGTCAGTGTTGCTGTATGCAAAGGGGTTTGTACAATGCAACTGGGGGTAGATTTGGTTTTGACATTGGCAGGTTGAACTGTGTGCTATATCTATATCTATCTCTCTCTCTCTCTCTCTCTCTCTCTCTATATATATATATATATATATATATATATATATATAGAGAG
>CAIGQZ010032741.1:7878782-7898279 GCA_903798205.1 Danio tinwini | reverse complement strand
TTTTTTGGGTTAATAGTATGTTAAATAGGACCACGTTTAACCCATCAATTGCGTTTGTCTATATGTTAAGTCAATAGACCAGCGTTTTTAGACTGTACCATGCATGCAAACTTTGATAAACTTCAGCTACAGATTAGCTATATGTTTGTGTAAATGAAATGCCCCTTATTTTGATATATATCTCAGTGTGGACTTATTTAAAGACACGTGAACACATTTTAGTGCACATTTTAGCGGTAGCTCAAGTGTCTGAACAGTTTTGACGGCTCCTATGTAAGCTGAACTCGGAGGCTGTTTAATGCCTCTCTGCTGTGAATGAGCATTTAATTCCAGATTGAAATGTTTTGTTTTTGCCATACTGACAGTCTATGGTTGTTGTTTGTTTTTTGTTTTTGCTGGAAATGGTGGTCGTGATGACGGAGCTGCGACGACTGGTACATGTACAGATCTGTTATATGCCTGACCATTTGCATTATCGTATATATAACAAGAGTGTTTTATCCGTTGTCATAAACAGCACATATTGGGTTCACACTCGTATATATTCCATTCCTGTTCATTCGTCACCCTTTAATTCAGTTCCTGCTTGACTTTTGTATTATGAATGAAATCAAGACGGAACAAACATCATGATCTCTACATGATGCTAAAGTTGCACAAATGAAAGTGGCTTTTATCATTCCTTTTCAAAACCCTTTCTCCTTTTTCCTCTCGACTTTTGTTTTATAAGAAGTAAATTCAATAAAGACTTCTCTGTTTTTTAAAGAGGTACGTGTGATACAATCCGATCGTGTTTACCCTGCTAGTCATGCTAGTTTCATCAAAGCTATTTTAATCATTCATAATCAAATCAACAGTAGTTGAACTTATCACATATGCAAATTACCTGTTTGTATGATCACAAATCGATGTTTTTGTAGCCTTGATATGGAAGTTGTACTGAAGTAGTATTCATCAAACAAAGAAATTGAAATCATTTTCAGGGTGTCGCCTAGCTTTTATCTGCACACTTTGTCAAATAAAGCTTAAAAGTATTATATTTTTTAAAGAAATATCATGAATATTAGCTACCTGACGAGCTCATGCTTCTAGTCATAACGTTCGCCGCTCATTATGTAGTCACGCGGGAAATGCCTGAACTCATGAATATGCAAATAATATGCTTTTAAGATCACAAACGTGAGGAAGAAAATAAAGTCAAAGTCAGTTCCTGCTTGTATTATGAATGAAATGAATCTCACGACGGAACAAACATCATCTCTAACTGTAGGCTACATGAGTTAAACAAATCAAATGTGGCTTTCATCATTTCTTTTTAAAGCCTTTTCTCTTTTTTCCTCTCGACTTTTGTTAAATAAGAAGTAAATTCATTAAAGAATTCTCTCTAATTTCGATCAATCAGTCGCGTTTTACTTGCTAATGTCATCAAAGCTCTTTAATCACTCATAATCACATTAACAGTACTTGAACTCATCACATATGCAAATCACCTGTTCTTATGATCACAAATCGATGTTTTAGTAGGCTATTAATATGGAAGTGGTACTAAAATAAGTAGTATTCATCATGCAAAGCGAAAGATTAACTTTTTTTTTTGGGGGGGGGGGGGGTGTAGCCTAACTATGGCGCTTTTTATTTGCCCACTTTATCAAATAAAGCTTCAAAATATTCGATTTTAAGAAGAAGTATTAGCTACCTGACGAGCTCATGCTTAAGTCATAAGGTTCGCTGCTCATTAATATTAATATAGTTAAGCGGGAAATGACTGAACTCATGAATATGCAATTCATATTCTTTTAAGATCACAAAATGTCAGAAAATAAAGTAACTTCCACAAAAAATTCTTTATGATTTCTAAAAGAACAAAGGTCGGCTACCAATTTAATTTCTACAACATTGAACGTTTTTCGACTTGATTTAATATTGATTATGACAATATGTTTAAAATATTTAGATGAATGAATTATCCTGAATTTGTTTAAAAACAAACTAATTAACAAACAAATAAATAACGACAACAATTAACAGAAATTACGATGAAATGGCACCCATTCATTTTTTATTGGATCTCCATACAATATTGCTACCTGACGAGCTCTTCCAATCATAATGTTCGCCCCCCATTAATATTAATGTAGTCACACAAAAAATGACTGATGAACTCATGAAATATGCAAACTATGCTTTTACGGTCACAAATTCGAGAAAGTGACTTCAGAAAATAAAGTAACTTCATCAAAAAACGAATTCTTTATGATTCCGGCTAACTATTTATTTTTACAACGTTGAATTCTCGACTTCATTAATGATTATAAAATAATTTATATCTTTAAAAAATAAAGATTGAGATAATTCAGTTCAAATTCATCCTGAATTTAATTACAACAAATTAACTAACAAACAAATGGATGGCAACAAACAAAATTAAAAGACATTATAATAAAATGGAACCCATTTGTGTTTTATTGTAGCTAAAAATTGGATCTCAATTCTCTATTTTATTATACATATTATACACTTACATGTTATAGCTTTAACATTTTATTATGATTATATTTGGTGGTCAGTGGCGTGTGAGAGACTAAAAACACGTTTAACCGAACATTAGTCTATAGTTTGCCGTTCAGCTTGGCTCATGAATATTAATAAAGTCAGGCTTATGCTTTTAAGACGATTGGCTTTCATCAAATACACATTGCAAATGTCTTCTCTCCAGTTTTATTTTTTTTACAGTCTATGGTTTTCATCATAGACATTATATAAAATTAAATGTATGGTTTTCATAGTGAGTCAGATTCTGTTCATGTTAAAAGTAAACTCCAACGGTAAAGTTTAATTTCGGTCGGCTCATGAATATTAATATTGTCATGTTCACACGTTCTGTCGTAATATTTTCTTTTCAGCAAATCTCATTAGTGTAATTGTTTTTATTGCAAGTGTAGACAGTACTATTAAGCAACATTTGATGACATTATAAATACAAAAATAATATACAGTAGGAATACACTAACAAAGTAAAGTACTTTACCTTAAAATTAGCAATACTAGTAATATAAATTAATAAAAGTAAAGAGTTTTTTTGTACACTTTTTTTTGTAAATATTTTTTTATGAAGTAATTAAAGTCACAATAAAAACTCTGCAACTTTTATTATTATATTTGTGAATATATTTTCCTAATAAAATGAATATTGCTTGAAAAAACACTTGGAAAATTAACAAACTATGTGCCATATAATTCAATCACTTTCTAATTTACATTTTGAAGCAATAATAAAGTTAGATATTTTTTAACAAGGGGGGATATTAGAAGTAAAAGATTATTAATAGACTCGATTACAAATTTTAATGAAACACTTTAGTGTATTAATTGTTTACAACTTATTTATTTAGCTTTGTTGATACTCACAATTAAAACATCTCATTAATATTACTGGAGTCTCGTGTTTTGACGAAGTTTGCCTTTCGGCCAATAGATTTTGAGAACGTGAAGTTACTATTTAATATTCAGGAGCTAAGCGATCTCTGTATTAATCGCAGTTGTCGGATTGAGCCACCAGATGTAAGCATTACACCACACCAGAGAATTGTTGGTAAAAGGGATACAGCTGCGGCTGAAAATTTACGAGAATTATTTATATTATTTATTAAATTATCAATTAATTGTATTTTTTTTACGTTACACCTACCCCAACCCTCAAAGTAATGTAAAAACAGTAATTATACTAAATATTATTCATAGCATTTATTAAATTATCCATTAATTTGTATTTTATTAACATCTATCCCTAACACAACTCTCACAGTAAAGAACAATGATTATATTGAGTATTATTCATATTATTTATTATATTACCCATTAAATTGTATTTTATAAACGTCTATCCCTACCCCAACCCTCATAGTAATGTAAAAACAGTAATTACATCAAACATTATTCATCCAATTTAATAAATTACCCATTAAATTGTATTTTATTAACGTCTACCCCTACTGCAACTCTCACAGTAATGTAAAATATAACTTGCTGTTCAGCGTCACAAAGATTATGCGAGTATCCGCAGCTGTATCCCTTCTAGACTTCACCCTGTTTTTTCCACCATCTTTGTCTGCGTTTCAGACTGTCCGCCGATAGAGGGCGGTATCATCCTCACAGAGACAAGCTGGACGGCGTTTGAAAACAGGAAATAAGAAAGCTCCAGTCCCGCAGATCAGAGTCAGAAGAGCTCTGGAGTCTGAGCAGCGATGCTTCTGCCGGGGAGAAACCACATTTTCCGTCTTTTATTGGCCACAGTTTTATTATCACAGTGGGTAAGTGTACGTTCGTTATCCAGGCTGTAACTGCTCAACCGCTCTCTTTGTAACTTAAGTTAGCCTAGCACAAACTTCAACTTTAGCCTAACTTCGAAGTCCTTTCAGCCCTCAACAGGAATATAATGTCATTTCTGAACTCTTAATAGTATCTGTTTCGTTATAAGAGGATTTTTGTTGTTGTTTTTGAACAAATTAACAACTTGTGACGCTGTTAATATGTTGTGTAGCACGCTAACGTTACTTTATATTCGGTCTGAAATGGCGTTTAAGTAGGACATTGAGGTAAAGTTGGTTTTATACTGGCAAAAATCGTTCAGTGATAACTTGTGACATGTTCCCTATGGTGTTTAGCATGGTACTTTAAATATTCGGTCTGAAATCACATCAAGTATGACTTCAAAACAACATTGGCACTATTTAATTGACTTGAACAATGTTGTTCTTTGGTAGTGATTGGCTGCCAGTGTTGTGCTAGTTACTGAAAAATAGTAACTCGTTACTAGTTACTTCATTCTTAAAGTAACTCAGGATTTACTTTTCCCAAGAACATTTTTTATATATATTACTGCAATGAAGAGTAAAAACAATAACAAAAGATTAGGAAAGAGAAGAGAAAGTCTCAATCATTAAGAAAAAAGATTATCGTAAGCTTTATAAAACTTATAATTCTTCTTATTATTATTAACAATCTTAAAAGATTCAATGTTTAATGAAATTTCAGCAAGAAAAACATAAAATTTAGGTATTGCCTTTTAGGAACATATTTTCCAAATAACATTTCAATGCTCCCTTTAATGCCCTTATAACGTCAATTAATTTGCTTCCTTACAACTAAAACACAAGGCAGACTTAAATAAAAAGGATTTTTTTAAACACTAATTTAAGTCAAACCAGCAGTACAAAAATGAAAAAATCACAAGGTGATAAACCAGCTGAAGAATATATTCAGAAAAGCAAAAACTAAAGTTACTTCAGTAACCCTTAAACGTGTTCCTTCACAGCTTGAGTATAGCAACAATATACAACAAATGCAAAACCTTTATGAAATAAATAAATGAAAGTAATCTGAATTATCATTCAGAATCATTCATTCATTTTCTTTTTGGCTTAGTCCCTTTATTAATCTGGGGTCGCCACAGCGGAATGAACCAGCTGCAACCTATCTCTGGGAAACATCCATGCACACTCATTCACACTCATACACCACAGACAATTTAGCCTACCCAATCCACATGTACCGCATGTCTTTGGACTGTGGGGGAAACCGGAGCACCCGGGGGAAACCCACGCGAACACAGGGAGAATGTGCAAACTCCACACAGAAACGCCAACTGACCCAGCCGAGGCTCGAACCTGCAACCTTCTTGCTGTGAGGCGACAGCACTACCTACTGTGCCACTGCATCTTACTCATTCAGAATTAATTTGGTCAAACTCTCCACCAAAAATCTGCAATTATAGACAACCATACATTTTATGCATTTTAAACAAAACAAAAACATAACAGCTGCTCAAAAATGAAATCTGAGCAGTTTTCGAACTACCACAAATTAAATGTGGTATGTCAGCAACTTATGGAAAGTAAGCTGTGTGTATTTAAAGTGCAAAATCTGCTGTTGTATAAATAAATAATAAATCACAGCATTTTTCTGAGCAATACAGCACTACACATTTAAATAAGTTGTTCTGAAATATAAAAGAAATGTGTCTCTGTGCTTACTAAACTAATCAGTTTTGTTAAACGAATAACAAATGTGTTAATTATTTGAGACAACAAACATGGTAGTAATAGTAATAGTAATTAATAATAGAAACGTTAATATTCTCTCTGTCTCTCCCGCGCACAATCGACCTACCTCGTGCACATTCAGCCTCTCTTGTGTACACACTTGGCCTCTGTCGCATGCACCTGGTCTCTCTGCTTTCGCTTTAGTTTTGTCCATTCTAGCGCCTCACACGCGACACGTCTTCTTTACAGTCGTTAGTTGGCATCCACCAATCCCGCAATGCGTTGCTGCTGTAAACAGGAAGATGTAGACAAGACTGCAGCCAAAATTAATTAATTTACCGAGTAACGGACAAACGCATCATATTGTAACGGTAACAGAGTTAATATATTTAAAAAGTAATGAGTTACAGTATTAGTTACTGTCAAAAGTAATTAGTTACAGTAATACATTAAGGTTGATTTATACTTCTGCGTCAAGCGAATTTTTACAAGTGTCGAGTCCCGTGAAGGAGCTCCAGATGGAAACGTTTGTTTTGTGTTTACGCTATGATTAAAGTTGGTGCACGTCCGCCGTCTCCCACCTCTGAATGAGCGAGTTTTAGCTACTTGTACATTAAGGTAGCGTTCAGAAAAAAACAAAACACCTGTGAAGAAACTCGACACAGAGGAACATAAAAACCCACTGCCAGCTAGCGTTTCGAAAGTGTTATTGCAGAGCAACGCAAACAGCACGCAGAAGTATAAATGCACGGCTATGCGCAAGGCATGAGCCATGGGTCACGGCATTTGCGCGACGCAGAAGTATAAATCAGTTTTTACTAGTAATGCAGTATTGCCGAACACTGCTAATATGATTTTCCTGTATAGAATTTGCAAAAGTACTTTTTTGAAATGATAATATTAAGGAGAAAGTCTGATTTCTTATATTATATTACTTCACCACACAACCACACCAGCGTTCACATCACACATATCACAGAAAACAGGCAACACAAATGAACAATTCCATGCAAATGTCAAACCTGCCATTTAAAAAAAAAGTTTTCACCAAAATATGGAAAGTTTTTTTTGTGTAAGCAAATATTTTAAAGTACTTTAGGCAATGTTTTCAAACTGTTATGATTAACCAAAGTCACACAAGTGGCAATTTCACATCTAACACATCCGCAAGGATCCATAACGACACTTTTTTTTCCCCCTCATAAATGCAAAAAACAATAAATAAAATAAAATCAATCATGTTTGTTCTATAGAGAACTCTTATACTTTTGATTAGTATTATTTCTTTTGGGTTGTGCAGTTTGATTCACAGAATTTCTACAAAGTATGTTGTGTGCTGTAAACTCGCAAACTTTTCACATCCAAAACGCACGTTTATTTCATGTTTACAAAAACATGTTAACAAATTGATATTTTTCTGGTCCCTTAACTCTGTAGTCAGTTGTTCTGGAAAATATAAACAGATTTTCAATATAATGTTAAAAATAAAAATACACTTTCTATGTGAGTTAATGTTTTGAGATTTTACTGCAAATGTCACATCCATAATGCTGGGATTGCTTTAATACATTCAATATCATTACATTAAACCCTATTCATTCTTAAAACCCATTCTGATGGCAGTCAGCACAAAGTATTCATACACTTTTTTTTTTTTCTCTCTTTTCCTTTCTCCTTACTTGAGGTTGCCTAAAACGTCTTTTTAATTGAGGGGAAAGTGTGAATATATAACCAATTTTATCCAAGTATTATCATGTTGTTGTTGTTGTACACTCTAATCAAAGAAGATATGATTTGCCACATCATACTAATCATCTGTCAGTCGCTGCAGTTTTGGGAGCACATGATCAGACGTGCACGATCAGCAGAGGAGAAAATGCTGTTTTAGTGATTTTTGTGGGGTGTGTAAATCACTTTCTGTTCATCCTCTTTCAATGAAAATGAGTTGCGTCTATTTGCATTGCAACACACTGGATGCGTCTCAAATTCTAGCAAGCCTCCTATCTAGACAGCATTTATTTGGACTGCACATGCATGGAAGTTCAACCAAAAATGATAATTCATAATTTACTTGTTTTTAAACTTTATTAGTGTCTTACACAAAAGAAAACATTTTGAAAAATGTAGGAAACCTGTTACCATTGACTTTCATTGCATTTGCTTTTTCTACAATGGAGGTCAATGGTTACCAGTTTTCAGCTTTCTTCAAAATAACATATTTTGTGTAGCAGAACAAAAGAGAAACTCATTAAGGGTTTGGAACCACATGATAGAGAGTAAATAGTGAGTAAATGTTCATATTTGGGGTGAACTATTTCTTCAATCTTTAAATGGAAATAATTTAGTTGACAAGGCTATGTAGATCAGTAGGTCTGAGATGCAGCCACTCCTCCATGTTGACTAGAAATAGATGCAGGGGATTATCCGGTTAAGTCAAAGTGCTCTTGCTTTCTGTTTAGCTTTTCTGTCAATTTTAAATTGGGTTGATTTCTTGTCTGTTCACTGTAATGGAGTCTATTTTATCTTGTGTTTTTGTAAATAAGACCCTGGGCCACAAAATCTTAATTTAAGTCAAAGTTATAGATTTTTCTACTATTTAAGTCAATAGTTACAGATTTTATCTCTCTCCAGAATATCAAAAATAAAATAGAAAAAGAAAAATAATATAGGAAACACTTTCAGTAAATAAATGAATAAATAAATACATTTTAGTTTTGTTAAGGTTTTTGTTGTGAATACTTTTTTTGGATTTTTTTTTATTAAGTAGGTTAAGTAGTTAATAATATAGAAAAAAAGAAACACTTAGAAAAAGTAAATAAATAAAAAAATAACTTATGTTTTGTTTAATTTTTTGTTGTAAATATTTTTCGTTTTTTAATTAAGTAAGTAAAGTCAAGATGAAAAATGTAAATGTTACCCTGGGCTACAAAATCTTAATGTAAGACAAAGTTATAGATTTTTCTACTAAGGAAGCCAATGGTTACTAGTGATGTAACGAATTACAAATCTCACGGTTCCGATCACATTATGGTTCTTTAGTCACGGATTGGACCATTTTTTCAGATCAGCCAAAAAGGGGAGGAGACAAATGTAATATACAAAAAAAGTACTGAGGGAAGCTTTTGGATTTAACAAATAGAACCTGTAATTTAAAAAAAAATAAAATGAAGAAATATTCAGCTGAATAAAAGTAAACTGTAAAATATTCAGTACTGTGAAAAATTCACTGTTACTACTACTGTTGCTGATGACACTAAATGTAGAAATCTAATAATCTCAGTACGCCTGTGTTATTTGACTATTTGTAAACTAAACATCTCCTTGATTTTTGTGTTGTTCAAACACAGATTTAAATGCAGCGATTCGAAAAATGAATAAATGTATGCAAATCACCATCATTTATAATTTATGCTGCGTGGGTGTTGAGATCCCGATCTTTTAATGATTAATCATGCAGCTTACACTGAAATGCATTAATGCAGGCTGAACAAGTAGTGACAGAAAACACCTTTAATAAGCTAAGAAACCCACCACATGCCCAATAACCCACCACAACTTTTTCCGTCATCATTATATTTTACAAGAAAGCCTAAATGCTTTCATGCATGTGATTTGAATGATGCAAAATTTAGGATTAATCGACAAGTAAAAATATTTGTTAATCTGTGGTCCCGTGTGTTCCGAACCGTGTGTTGATTCGTGCGAATCACGGATCGACCATGATCCTTTACACCCTAAATGGTCACAGGTTATCAGCTCTTATCAGAATATCTTCTGTGTTCAACAGAATAAAAAAAATGTATAAAGGTTTGAAACCACTTAAGGGAAAGTAAATAGTGAGTAAATTTCTATTTGTGGGTGAACTATCCCTTTAAAACTGAATTTTTGATTTATAATATGCATTTGTAAAATCCTCAATATTTAGATTGCTCATAATTCAAATAGTTTTATCTCTGCAAAAAAAAATCCAAACAAACCTTAACTCAATTTAAAATGTATGTAGCCTGCTTTCAGGTGAGGTATAAATCTCAGTTTTAAAAATATTGACACAGGTTTTGTGGTACAGGGTCACAAATGGCACATTTTTTCAGTTAAATATCTAGTCTGAAATAGGGCTGCATGACATTGGAAAAAAAAAATGCAATATTTAATTTTTCTGCTATACATATTGCGTTATTGAGGAGCATTTTTAATAAATTAAATAAATAGCTTTACTTTTAAAAGAATGTATAATTTTAGGACAATTTTGGATGATAAATGGATGATTTCATAGTTGAGCACATCTGCATGAAATGTAATAAACTAAACCACAACCAATGATAAGTACAGTAAAGCAAAGTTAAAAATGAAACAAATGCTTAGTTTTTTTTTCTGGAAGTCTAACAGTAGGTGCACAAATTGAATAATTAAACGTAAAATAAATAATCTTTATTGCATATAGCTGCACATAAATACACTGAATGTTTCTTGATGTTCCAAAAATGTATTTTCCTGTGCCTGAATGCTTTAAACTGGCTTGCAACGCGTACACAGTCACAGGCTTTAAACGCATGCAAATAATACAGGTTTTTTTGGTAACTTTATGGTTAAACTTTGCAATTACTCTACAATTATGTGTGTTTTTAACTCATACTCCACTATAATTCTCATTCAACATTGCAGATCCTATGATGTGACTATTGTGGATGTGCACATTCCGATATTAATGAAACGAAACGATATATTGTGCAGCCCTGGTCTGAAACATGTAATCCAACTCAATTTTTTCCCCCTCACACTCATCTTTTTGACTCATGTGAATGAATGTGAATCAGAATGTGATTGCTTCATTTTGCTTTAGTAACCTGAAACAAACATTGCTGGTGTTTGGTAGCCAAGTGATCAGTCAAGCTCATTTCCTGCTATGTGATTTAAAAATATATATATAAAATAACATTAGCTTAGTATATAATTTTTCTTGTTCCTCATTCAGATTATAAAACTTCACAGTTCATGAATCCTCATAACGTGACTTTCTGTTGTTTTCTAAAAATACCCAAAATGGGCTGTCAAAATAAGTATTGAAAGACCTGAGCTAAAATGGTTTAGTATTGGACTAGGAAGTTAATTATTAAATAAAAGTCCCCTGAAAGTTTAGACTGAAATGATGTTTATGCTGTACATCCATGAATACTTTTGAATAGGCTACATGCACACAGACTTTGAATCTTCAGCTTGTCTTCTATTACAAAATTGTCATGTTTAAGATCTGATTTCTTTAAAAATCAGCAAATTTTTGTTTGTTTTCTCTTCACTGCTGTTTAGATATACGATATGAAGTGGGTCTCAGATCAGACAAGAAGCACTGCATTAAATTCCATGTCTTTAAAATATGACAGCTTATTTTACTCCAGGATTTTCAATGGAATTTCTGTGCTAGCCTGTTGTTACTGACCGCTCTAGTCTATTTAACTGAATGTCTATTTAACTGAATGTATTGTAATTACATTACAACATTGATGCTGTAAAAACAACCTTGTGAAATTGAAAATAGTCACGTTAAGCTTTCACAGGAAGTTTATCGTCGACTTCAGAACTGTAGCTCTAGCCTGTTGCACATTATAACAAATAATGACTTATCTGTACAATTGAGTTTCTTTATCGAGTACAACAGTGTTTTGTAATAAATACTCATTATAAATGTTGAAATCTGGCTTGAATTAATGCATTAATGCCTACAGTATAGTTTCAATATTCAGTATGCTCATATTTTTGTGTTAAATTTGATAACTTTAAGTCAGAGGAAAATACATGAATTTCTTTGATTAGATGTTTTTAAAAAAAGTTTATGTACTGTATACAGTTAAAGACTATTATTTGCCCTTTTTTGTGAAGGTTTCCCAAGTGATGTTTAACTAAGGATGGGTACCGAAACTCTGTACTTTATCTGTGTCAGTGCTACATTATAAAAGACCGAATTACCGTTAAGCTCTGAAATTAACGGTTTTGCTATCGGTACTGGAGAATTATTGTTGAATAAACATTATTTTTAGTAGCATAATTTAATTGACCAAGCTTTTCTAATTTGCGATATTTGATATTCGTCTCTGCACAGTTGGCAATCTCACATGAGAAATGCTCGTGTTTAATGCACTTTTGAAAGATCGAGAAATGAAATGTTTTTGTACTGCCTAGCTATTAACGGTTATGTTACATCATCCACATCGTTATGCCAGCAGTCAGTCACCTAAATTAGTATAACACTAATAGTTAAATAAACACACACTTTCGGTTGCAATGAAAACAGTATTTTTTTTCTGCAGTAAATAAATCTTAAACATTAAAAATGCTTTTACATCAGCTGTATTTACAAATAAAGCCTTTGACTAGCCTAATAATAAACTATGCTTATAAGGAAATTATAAAAAAAACAGCTTATTTTTACATTGCAAGATACTCCAAAACCGTATTAAAAACAAACTCCAAAAACAATGTTAACTCATTTTTGTGAATGCGCTAGTGACATTATCTCATTTAACTGCATTTTGCAACTCAAAGAGGGTATTTTCAACTGCAGGAAGCACAATAAACCAAGAAAGGTCAACAGAAAATGCAAACATGTTGATTTTTCTCCAGAAGAATGGTTCAAATTGGAGTCATTTTCCATCAAATTGTACTTTTACAGAAAAAAAAATATTTATTTGTTTTACAATTATTGGTTTCATTTTATTTTACATAAAAAAAGTATAACAAAGTGTTGTTAATTCTGTTCAACACTACAAAAAGTAGCGATAAGAGAACCGTTAAAGTACCAAACCGATAAGCTGTATCGATAAAAGTAGTAATACCGTTAAAACCTCAAATCAACATTATTAACCCCTTAATGACATTTCTATTTTTGAACAAACCAATGTTGCCCAATGACTTGCCTAATTAGCATAACTTAATCTAATTGCCCTAATTAAAGGTCTCATGAAAAAAAAAAAATATATATATATTTTTTTTATTATTATTTGTTAGTATCAATATTGTTACTTTTTAGGATATCTATAAGCTAGTGTGTTTCAAAACAGTGACAAAATTCATGTTTAGAAGATATAAAACGGATATAAACATGTAAAGCTAATAGTTTGTCACTTTCGCCAAAATGGGTCAACGGTTTTGACGTCATTCTTTAGTTTCTGACCAATCAAATGCTCTCTAGTATCTGACATGCCCTGCCCCTTTCAAGATGCGTCTCATTTGCTTTTCATTTGATGCACTTGAGCTCAACCACTCGCACTGGCATAGCTGTGGTAAAACAAAATGTTATTGGCTGTTTTTAAAAAAAGCAAGGAGCTACATTTTGTCCCACTATGTTTTGGTTTAGATTACGTCAAACATGAAATAAAAATGCATATATCAAAGCACTTCATGGGACCTTTAAGCCTTTAAATGTCACTTTAAGCTGAATACTAGTATCTTGAAAAATATCTAGTCAAATATTATGCACTGTCATTATGGTGAAGGCAATAGAAATTGGTTATTAAAACTATTGTTTAAAAAAAAAAGTGAAAAATAATTTCTTCTTTAAAATGCACTCTTTTAAAAATAATTACAATTTCACGGAAGGGCTAATAATTTTAACTGTAATCATATAAATGTTTGCAAGAAATGACAACATGATGGTGGTTAAATGGAGAATTTACATTTTTAGGGGGGTGAAAAGTTTGCAATTCCAGCTGGGATTGGTTGCAGTGATCTGGAGCAGCCTACCTCAAAGTGAAAGTGCAAACATCATTTAAATCAACACAGCATGCATACTTTTAGTGCTATGAAAGTGCAAAAATTTAAATCAACACAGCACACTTTTAGTGCTATGATCATTTAAAGAGTTTTACATGCGGTTTATTGCTATCGTATAAGTTAAGAGGAGAAAAGCAGGTCGTGCGATTTACAAATGATACAATAAAATGCCTGCATTTTAAAGATTAAGAAAAGAGGAAAGGTTATTGAGTTCATTGACAATACTGTATTGAAATAATTTATATAATGCATATTATTTTAATAATATTTAATAATGCAGGGGGAAACTTTGTAGTTCCTCATATTGCCAAAATGTTATCAGTGAAATTGGCTATTTATATGTAGTCTGAGCAAGAATAAGCATCAAACAATTATTTCAGAATTATGAATATTTTGTATTACACTTGTACCATTGCTCTGGGGATAAGGAACCAATATTTTGTCCTTATCAATCCTTACATTTTGTTTTTTTATCATTTGTCTTTGAAGTAGTAATATGCAGTCGGAAAATGTAAAAAATCACAGCAAAATTCATTTCTCAAACATTTTTTTTTTGCCATAACTCTGTTAAACAAGCCCTAAAGTTTCTTTACAAGCTGCTCACACATTAGCAAATTTAGTGTAAGGTATGAAATTTAGTCATGCTTTACAATAAGGATTCATTAGTTAATGCGTTTACTAGCATGAACTAATTATGAACATGCACAGCATTTATTAATCATAGTTCTCCATTTAATAATGCATTATTAACATCCAAATTCATGCTTGTTAATGCACTGTTAACGTTAACTAACTTAAACAAATGCTTTAAAAATGTGTTGTTAATTGTTTGTTCATGTTAGTAATTGTATTAACTAATACAACCTTATTGTAAAGTGTTACTAAATTCTTACCATGCAATTACACCGCCGCTGGCGAAAGCATCAAAGTAGCCAGAAGTCATTCATTTTCAATAGGAGCTGACGGCAAAAGCGGCATGTTTGTAACTGCAGAAATGTCAAGTATTAAATAGGAAATTATTAAAAAGCCAACTAGTCAACAAGTTTTAAAATAAGCTTTATATATATATATATAATAAATAAATAAATAAAGTGAAGTGTTCCATTAATGAAATGTTTACATTATCAGTATTAACTAATCATTTTTGAAAAGAGAATGTGTGTTATCTGTTGACAAAAGTGCTTAATATTTTCAACCACTCAGTATAGCTATTTACGACATGCTTGTAGGTCCATTACTACTGACTAAACAAGTAATTGATTTCAGTTTGGTTGGAGTCTGGATTCAAGTTGTTAAACTGTAATGTCAGGAAGTGTGAACAAGAATAAAGCATTGCATTTGTCTTTCAGTCTGACTGTTATGTAGTCCAACAATGCTTCTTTATCTAGAGAATGTGACTAATGGCATTTTCAAGGGAACTTGAGTTTTTCTAAATTGTTTACCCAAAAATGAACATTCTGTCATTTACTCATCCTTCACTTGTTCCAAACCTTAGTATCTTGAACACAAAAGAAGATATTCTGAAGAATGTTGAAAACTGGTAACCATTGACTTCCATATTATTTGTTTCTCATACTGTTGAAGACTGTGGTTGCTACTTGACAACATACTTGTAAATATCTTCTTTTTTTTTTGCTCAACATTAAAAAGAAGCTCATAAAGGTTTGGAGTCACTTGACGGTGAATAAATAAGTAGTATGTTTATATTTCCGAAGGAATGATCCCTTCAATGTTTCCTGTTAGTCACTGACAGCTGATAACAACTGATAGCGGGGTTTCGGGTTGTTAGGGAATCTTTGTGATCACGTTCTTGTTCTCTGAGATTCTTAGAGACGACTGTACTCCTAGTTTTCATGTCAATAAGTGAATCATCATAGTACTACCAGGTATGATGACGAACCAAAAGACTGTAAATGCTGACTCTGCGTGAGGGACAGTCACATGGTGCACAGTCACGCTCTTTTGTTTTCAGATGAGAGGAAACCATTCTGCACAACAAAAGCTTTACAGTCAGTCACTGGTTTGACTTTTTAACACTTAACCTCTTCTGGAGGAGTTTTTGAAGACTTATCATTGATCAAATTTAAAGATTTTATAGGACTTTTTTTATCAGTGTTTTTGTTTTTTGCATTTTTGTTATTTGCATGTTTTTCTTAACAGTCTTTTTGTGCAATGCATAACTATTAGCAAACAGTATGATTGTAAATTATATATTGAATATTAGGGGTGTGAACATAGACAGGTCCGCTGTTTGGTTCGCTTACGATTATGCCATCGAGTTGGTTTAATTCTATATCTCTGTGCCTCATGGTGCATTGATGATGCTTTCCATACATACTTAGATTTTTTCTTCACAACACAAGAAGCTTTTTTGATTAGAATCAGTAAATATATTATTTGTAATACAGTTTTGTCATTTAATGCAAGCAGTCTTGTATTAAAGTCTTGAACTGTACCTTTAATTTGACCTGCTCAAAGAAAACACTCTTTTTGAATGTTTCAAAGCTTCAATACATGCACAGAAGACAGCATGAGCATTTATAGCAAATAAACTAATGTAAATATTATCCCGCTTGCTTTGCTATGATTGGTCATTGTCTGCATCCGCTCAACAGAAAGGGCTGTGATTGGCTTTTGAAATGAAAGCGCTGTTCGCCGATGAGTGATGCAGAATGAACAGCCGAGGTTACAGTCTATATGCGCATAATACGTGGTTATCTCAGGTAATCCATAATAGTAACTGGAGAAAACTCACACCACAGGTACGCTCGTGTCTGGATCCACAAATATTGCTTTAACAGCCTCTCGAGAGGAAAAGTTACCTCACGAACACACCAGCGGGTCAAATGTCCAAAGTGAGAGAGAGAGAGGCAGAGATGTTTTTTTTTTACAGCATTTCTCCCTAGTAGTGAACTAGCGGCTTGTGTGCTGTGCCTTCTTCAGTGTCAATGAAAGATTTCTAGCAAACTCACAAGCAGTTAAACTGTGCGCAATTATCTATCTCGCCATAGTATTCTACTGCACCATTGCACATATGAGATAAATGACATCAGTACGTATAATCTATTACTGAACCGATAGCAAATTGTCCCTATCTGCATCTCGGTGCAGTGAAGAAACAATTAATTTTGACACCCCTATTGAATGCATAGTATTGTTGTCATGAATATGGTCAATGCTGCTGATATAGGATTAAAGTGGACCTATAATGCCCCTTTTAACAAGATGTAAAAGAAGTCTCTGATGTCCCTTTAGTGTGCATGTGAAGTTTCAGCTTAAAATATCCCACAGATAATGTTTTATAATTCTTTGCATCTGTTCATTATAGGCTTTAATCCAAATTGTGGCATTTTGGTGACTTTGGGTAGAGTCAAACAGTATTCAGGCACAGAAATTGAACAAACAATATATATGTATTTACTCACTCACTCACTCACTCATTCAGGCTGTACTCACACTATGTACAGTTGCCTTAAACCGGGCCAAAGCACGCTTGTCCCCCCTCCTGTCTCCCCCGACGGCCCGCACTCACATTACATTCGGGCCTGGGCGCGCTTACGTCATGGATGATGTGCTGTTCAGTAAGCGCTCTCGCTCAGCACAGTGGAGATTTCTTTAGTTATATCATTTAAGTGGTTTGATATGCTGTGACACGCACTCTAATATTTTGCCGAACAGATCAGCCACTTTTGACACTCATAAACAAACATAAAATCCTCGTGCTGCAAGAATTAGGAGGTTTGCTGAAGCTGCAGCTGCAGCTGTGGTGCAGTGTGGGGTTTGTGTATTTAATAATCTACGACAGTTTACGTTCATTGAACAGTACGAATGATTAATTAATTCATATGAAACAGTCCCTTAAAAGTCACGTCTCTCTTTCAGTTTCGGGCTTAGCCACGCTTGCACTCACACTAAGCATACCGCGCCTGAGCCCAAGTGAACCGCGCTCAGGCCCACCTCTTCCAACCGGGCCAGGGCCGCCCAAGTGAACCGTGCCTGAGCCCGATTCAGAGAGCACACACTTCTGAAATGATCCTTCGATTTTGGTCAGCAGGATTTTTAAATGTTTTAAAATAAGCTTCTTTTGCTCACCAAGGCTGCATTTATTTCAGCAAAAATACAAATGGTAAAATAGTGAAATGTTATTGCACTATAAAAAACAAAGTAGTTTATAATTTAATTTAACAATTTATTCCAGTGATTTAAAAGATGAATTTTCAAATTCATTACTCCAGTCTTCAGAGTCACATGATCCTTTAGAAATCACATTATTATTATTATTATTATTGGTAATAGTAATAAAAGCAATAGTGACTGGATTAATAATTTCATTTGAAACTACATACAATAAGAAAGCAGTTATTAAAATTTTTAATAAATATTTAACAATAAAAAAAAAGTTTATTTAATAAATGCTGCCTTGAACAAAATAATAAAAAAAAACACATGGAGAAAAAAACTGACCCTAAACTTTTAACTGGTGGTGTGTGTGTATATATGTGTATGTATATGTATGTATATGTATGTATATATATATGTATATATATATATATATATATATATATATATATATATATATATTGCATATTTCATATACTATATAAATGCCATTTTGTAGCTTCTGTTCAGCTATATTTCAGACTCAACAATGCGTGTGAATATTGTGAATGTGCACATTGCATTATCTCTGCTGAAATGATATATTTTGCAGCCCTTGAAGCTGGTATGGTGTTTAAAAAAACAAAACAAACACTCAATATAAATTTAACCTTTGACCTACACCATTTACCATTTAAAATCCAGCGTTCGTCTTGTCTGCAGTACGTAATAGTTGAGTTTGATTGCATCAGAGTTGATTGTTTGTTGGCTGGGTGGAGGATCTGTTCTTCTGAATGTACACATACCTTTGAGTTGTGCTCACTTGACTATAAATCTGACGAAATAGCTGAGGAATGTACTGTCCCCTCTGGTTTCACCGAGACGTGTTTGAGATAAGTGACGTCTTAACCGTCTCAGCCAGTTTTGAGGCATTGTTTTTGTCTTTTTCTTCCAGCAAAGGAAGTGAAATGTCTGTTAGAAGACAGTAGGAGCTGTTGATTTGAAAGCAACCCCCGAAAATAAAGCCGAAAAGGGGAAGGAACCAGTTTTTTGTTTTTTTGAGGAACATTTAATTTTAAACATCATGTGGAAAAGATTTTTAGAGCAGAGAGTAGAGGATTCTCTGGTCATTATAACCCTTTCATTTTTTTTTTGTTTAATTCAATTTATATAATTGACTTTTTATATAATTGAATTGTATTAAAAAGGTTTAAAAGTCTTTAAACTATGCGATTTTTTATTTATTTTTATTTTTTTGATTAAACTTAAAAACAGCCAGTGAAGGAACAAATTAATATGTTAAGTCTTATATTATATCCTAAGTCTTATTTAGTCCTGCAAGTTTCTAACCAATAAAATCCACAATACTTTGTTTTTATTTGGTGCATGCTGCATTTTTTTCCATGTTTGCACACTGTAATGTGATTATCATTTTATAAAACATGTCTATCTGTTTAATCAATTATCTGTTTATTTATCTGTTTATTTTATTTATTTGTTTAATTATGTTTTATTTATTTATTTATCTGTTTAATTAATTATCTGTTTGTTTATTTATTTATCTAGTTAATTGTTTATTTATTTATCTGTTTAA
>CAIGQZ010032741.1:7867921-7870740 GCA_903798205.1 Danio tinwini | reverse complement strand
TTTTTTTTTTTTTTCTTTTTCTTTTTTTAAATATTTTCCAAATGATGTTGAACAAAGCAAGGAAATTTTCACAGTATGTCCGATAATGTTTTTTCTTCTGGAGAAAGTCTTATTTGTTTTATTTCAGCTAGAATAAAAGCAGTTTTAATTTTTGAAAAAACATTTTAAGGTCAAAATTATTAGCCCCTTTAAGCTATTTTTTTATAGTCTACAGAACAAACCATCATTATAATAACTTGCCTAATTACCTTATTCTGGCTAATTAACCCAGTTAAGCCTTTAAATGTCACTTTAAGCTTTATAGAAGTGTCTTGAAAAATATCTAGTCAAATATTAGATTAGATTATTAGAAGTGAGTTATTAAAACTTATTTTAAAAAACCTTCCCTCCGTTAAACAGAAATTGGGGAAAAATGAACAGGGGGACTAATAATTCAGTGGGGCTAATAATTATATGTTTTATAAAATGAATTCTCTCAAGGACATTTTTAGCAAAGTGTCACCAGGAATTTTTATTTTTATCATGTATTTAATACATGTATTCATTTCATTGGTGTTTTAATTGTATATTTATTAATGAAATGTTCTTGCCTTTGTTGCATGGCATTAAATATACATTCATCATCATCATTATCATCTCTGAAATGTACTCCTTTAATTACGGATGTTTCATGAATGAGGCCAGTTGTTTTGATTGTTTAAAATCTGTGTGTTTGGTCTCTCCAGATGTCCCTGTGCAGGGCATGACTCCCATGAACAACAGGACGTTTAACTGCACTCAGTCTCTGGATGATGGCTCAGAACCCTGCTCGTGTCAGGACTGCAGTGAAGTGTGCGGGCCTACGCCTGTGCCCCCTGCCATCCCTCCGCCCTGGACCATCCTCAGCCTGGACGCCATGAGCTTCATCATGTGGTGCTCTTACATCGCTTTCCTCCTCATTTTCTTCGGAGTGGTTCTGGGCGCCTGGTGTTACAGGTAAAATTGTGAGGGGGAAACCTCCTCTAAACAGTCTGCGATATTCTAGAAGTGTCAGATTTTATGGAGTTTCATTCCTCCTGTTATGTTTTTCTTTCAGATTGTTTTTTTGTGTAGTGTGTATTCTAGTTGTTTGTAATATTCTTTAATATTCTTCAAAATGAGACGCTTGTTATGCGTTACTGATGTGAATTCTAAATCAAAGTGACCAAAGCATCTCAGCCAAAAAAACAAACCACAAAAAAAACCCCGCTCTACTATCAAAAGTGTCTCAAGAACCACCAGCTGGTGTAATCTCATTCATTCATTCATTTTCTTTTCAGCTTAGTCCCTTTATTAATCTGGGGTCGCCACAGCAGAATGAACCGCCAACTTATCCAACAAATGTTTTAAAGGGCACCTATGGTAAAAAAAATCTTTATCTGTTTGGACAGATATGTGTATGTATGGTGTATAGATTGGGGTGATATAAATACGCTCAGTTCCTGTTTTTCAATTTAACAACAAAAAAACGGTGGACCAATTGGAGCGGTTTTCAGACCGACCGCAACTTGACATAGGAGTGCGGTCTCCCCGCCCACCAATATTGATTGACAGGTGCGCATTACCATATGCTCAGTTTGTTTTCACGTTTGCCATTTTCAGCGTGTGAGTCAAAGCGATGTCACCAAAGAAACACTCTTGCTCTATTTTTAGATGTAAGGCTCAATCTAGTAATTCTAAATCTACTAGTATGTCCGGGATTTATCTTTGCTTTCTTTCTAAAGCTGTCATTAATTAAATGCGCACAGAGCGAGAAACATTGAATGATAAATTCTTTAGTCTAAACAACTGAGAAACTTTTCTAAATACTCGGTGAAGATGAAAGTGTGAGGGAGGACAATCTAAATGGCTGCAAAATACTTGTACATGTAGCATTAGAAATGGTTAATCAAGTCATCATGGTAAATCATCTTGTCTGTTTTTATTCCTTTTTTCTGTCGTTTATTTCTTATTTGCTGTATATTTTATTAATTTGATGGTCAGTTAAATGTAAAAAATATGTACTTTTTTATTTATTATATTTTATATATTTAAAATGATTTGGCAGTACTGTAAAAAATGCCGTGCCACATCAAGCAACCTGAACTTGAATAAATGAGAGATAAAGAGAAGCAGATTTTAGCTGTCAGATAGATGCACATGGTTCTAGAATAGCATAACAGTAAGAGATATTGTGGATTTCTTTTTAATTTAACAGTCTTTTTTTAACTTTAACCCGTGGAAAAGAAACAGTTTATTAATAAATAGAAATCAAATTAATCTTTTGTTTGTCGCATATAGTTAACTATTTATGCGCTTTGAGTAAAAGGTGTGTTTCAATCTGGCTACCACCGCAAGTATATTTCAAACCTGTGGGAAGCACTGATTACCAATATAATACACGTTAACAGTAATCGTCCAGCCTCTTAACCCTTCATCCTTGTGTATTACTCCACCCACATACAGCAACAAGCAGAGGACACTCTGCAGCTTGACAAATATTGCTACTGTTGGACAACATAATGTACTTTTGAGGCTTTTTTTAGTCGAGAATGTAGTTGTTTAGATTGCAACTATGCAGTTTATTTATTAGGACAGTACATTAGCCTGTCTTTGAGAAAAGATGGTTGACTATTTATCCACAAGATGGCGATAGAAATCGCATGGTAAGCCCTAACTGTGCATTTACACCCAAGACTGCGAGAGCGTTAAAGTTGGCTCTGGCCGCCCTGGCAACAACGCTGTCTGCCTTCACACCTCCAGCGGAAGAGCATCAAAATTTGCTACATTGTTGTCCTATTTAAAAGGCTCGTTGCAGCATA
>CAIGQZ010032741.1:7860421-7862921 GCA_903798205.1 Danio tinwini | reverse complement strand
ATACCATATATGAAAATATATCAATTATGAAATCTGAAAATTTGAATCTAAAATAAAATGTTATATATAAAATATTATTAAAAAAACTATTTAATTAATATTTAAAGTTAAAAAAAAATACAGTACAATAAAAATAAATGAATTCAGTTAATTTCAATAAATGTATTTCCTCTCAGACTTAATACTTTATCTTACATTATGACCAAAGTCATCTGCTCCGCTATGTCAGGTGGCGTTGTTTGCTGGCTTTTGGGTAAAAGTAAAATAATATATCAAATACAATATGACATCTAAAAAAGAAGTATAATATAAAGTGCTAAATATAATGTAAAATTTAAAATACATAATTGAAAATTAAATATAAATTGTAAAAAAAACAAATATAAAAAAAATTAAATATAAAATGTTAATCTCATTCATTCATTCATTCATTCATTTTCTTTTCGGCTTAGTCCCTTTATTAATCTGGGGTCGCCACAGCGGAATGAACTGACAACTTATCCAGCTTATGTTTTACGAAGTATAATATAAAATGTATAACATAATGTAACATTTAAAATACATAATTGAAAATTAAATATAAAAAAATAAATATAAAAAAGAAAATTAAATATAAAAATATATAAAATTTCAAAATATTCAATAAAAAAACTGCGCCAACTAGAATTGAAAAAATCTAAAAATATTCCAAGTATAAAATAAAAAATGAAATAGAAAATAAAATGTAAAATATATCATATAAAATAAAATATACAAAAGATAAAGTCATACAAAGGAAAATGAAATGTGAAATTTAAAATAAAATGTTAAATATTAAATATAAAATACAATAAAATTAAAATAAAGAAATTAAATTAAATAACTAAATTTAATTTAATGATTCAATTTAATTAGTTAAATAATTAAATTGAATGAATATATTTCCTCTTAGACTTTATCCTGATTTTTTTTTTTTTGTGTTTGTGCGCGTGTGTGTTTTATCGTAGTTCCCCAACCTCTCTGGATGACACGAGCCATTTGCATGACCCCTGCATGGGCACGTTTGGAGGTCCGGTTTTCCCCTGGCTTGTTCTTGGAGGATATGAGGGTGAGTTTAATCAAAACAACCATAAAAAATAAAAGAACACGGGCATTGTTTATAACAACTTTCCAAAAATCTGGACTTTAGTCATATATTTTTTTTATTCTCTACATTACTTTACTGTCTTGATTTCTGAAGATTCTGCTTTGCTCTTTTCACTTAGGATACTTTTAAAGAAATGTGCTACAGCCAGATCTGCTCTTTTGGTCATTATTGAGGCATTTTCTTTAATGCAGTTGGTTTTTTTTCTTCCAGGATATCCTTTCATGTGATTTGTGCTTATCAGGGAACATTCTGTCATTTCTGTAGTCTGACCTCACAGTTTCCAAGTCCAGATCCTGTCAGGTGCAAAAGCAAACAACAAGCAGTGCTCATGTTTGCTCTAATATTGCAAAAAAGAGTCCGTTGACCCAAATGTCCTCAACACTCAAGTGGATCGAATCTTTCATGAATTTCTTTCATTTGTTGAAAGCTGAATGAGATGCTCTGAAAAATGTTGTAAAAATGCAGCCATTGACTTCCATTGTAGGGGTGGCATGGTGGCTTAGTGGTTTGCACTGTTGTCTTACAGCAAAAAAGTAGCTGGTTTAAATCCCTGCTGGGTCAGTTGGCAATTCTGCGTGGATGCTCTGTTTCCCCCCACAGTCCAAACGCATGCACCATTGCTCTTTCTTTCGCTATTTCTTTTGCACTTTTATTCTTTCTTTCCATTTGATCTTTTGCTTTTTATTTTGCTTTCTTTTGCACTTTTTCCTTCACAGTTTTACTTTTTTTACCCACTTTTTCGCTTTCTTTCTTTTACACTTTTTCATGCTTTTTCTTTTACACTTACTTTTGCACTTTCACTCTTTTTCTTTTGCACTTTTTAACTTTTTATTGCACTTTCACGCTTTTTCTTTTGCACTTTCTGTCACGCTTTGCACTTTCTTTCTCTTTTCTTTTGCACTTTCTGTCACACTTTTTCTTTTGCACTCTGTCGCGATTTTTCGTGCACTGTCGTGATTTTTCTTGCACTGTCACGCTTTTTTGCACTTTCTTTTACTTTCTTTTGCACTATCAATTTTTCTTGCACTTTCACTTGCACTTTTTCACGCTTTTTCTTGCACTTTCTGTCACGCTTTTTGTTTTGCACTGTCATGCTTTTTCTCACACTTTCTTTTACACTTTCGTGCACTAACGTTTTTTATTGCACGTTCTGTCACGCTTTTTCTTTTGCACTTTCTTTCACTCTTTTTCTAGCACTCATTCACTCTTTTTCTTGCATGTTCTGTCACACTTTTTCTTTTGCATGTTCTGTCACGCTTTTTCTTGCACTTTCACACTTTTTCTTGCACTTTGTCGAACTCTTTCTTGCACTTTTTCACGCTTTTTCTTGCACTTTGTCACTCGCTTTTGCACTTTGTCACTCGCTTTTGCACT
>CAIGQZ010032741.1:7843731-7860411 GCA_903798205.1 Danio tinwini | reverse complement strand
CGCTTTTGCACTTTGTCACTCGCTTTTGCACTTTGTCACTCGCTTTTTCTTGCACTTTCTGTCACTCTTTTTCTTGCACTTTCACTCTTTTTCTTTTGCACTTCACTCTTTCATTCATCTTTTGTTCTTTCACACCTTCGCTCTTTTGCACTTTCGAGTTTTCTTTCTCTTGCTCTTTCTTTAGCTCTTTCACTTTCTTTCACACTGTTTTTTGTTCTTCTTTTTTTTTTATTGAGAATTCTTTATTTTATTTTTATTTTTTTCCTCAGACTCAGCCTACAACAATGCCACAGCTCTAGTGATCACCTTTCCTGTCACCAACTACCTGAATGACACTGAAAAATTAGGCAAAGCTTTGGCATGGGAGAAAGAGTAAGTCTGATCAAGCAATCCAATGAATACTTACAGATATTTAAAAAATATATATGAATATTGATTACTAAAGATTTAAAGAGATAAATTTGAGCACCTTTTGAGCAATGTTGGAAACTGGTTGCCATTAAAATTTATAGTTGAAGAATATGGATGTCAATGGCTACCAGCTTCTAACATTTTTCTAAATATCTTCTTTTATGATTGCTTGCTTTGTCATTTAGTCACCCTTCACTTTACTCAGCCAGTTTGAGTTTCTTTCCTTTGTTAAACACAAAAGAAGATACTTTGAAGAATGTTGAAAACCTGTAGCCATTTACTTCCATAGTATTTGTTTTTCCTGCTATGGAAGTCAATGATGGCAGATTTACAGCTTTCTTTAGAACACCTACTTTAATGTTTTACAGAGTAAAGAAACTCATAAAGGTTTGTTACCACGTGATGGTGATTAAATGTTCATATTTTGGTGAACTATCCCTTTAAAAGACCTTCAGAAATAACATTGTGCATCATTTCCGCAGGTTCATCAGGTTTGTGAAGAGTTACGATAACCCAAACCTCACGGTGTCCTTCAGCTCCGAGCGCAGCATCGAAGACGAGATTGACCGCGAGAGCAACAGTGATGTTTCCACCATCGTGATCAGCTACATCATCATGTTTGTCTATATCTCAGTGGCTTTGGGCCGCATCAACAGCTGCAGGACACTGCTGGTAAGATCATCTCAATTAACTCTCTGTCCTGATATACTGATGTACCCCTCAAACAAACTCAACAAGAACTTTGTTTTGGCCCAGTTTTTACATCACAACCCTTTTTCTTCAAATTTAATTAAAGTATATCAGGGAAGACTGCTTTTGGATGACAATATAGTAAGTCAGTTGGTTCTATGTTGATTTAAGCATTATTTTAACTTTAATTGAATTGAATGTAAATACATTTTTTGTTTAGTTTTTGTCTCACATTTGTTTTTACTATATAGTAAGGATAGTTCACTGAAAAAAAACCCAGTGATTTACTCATTCTTCACTTGTTTTAAAACTGTAATGAGTTTCTACTTTCTGTTTTAAACACCAATGAAGATATTTTGAATAATGATTTTTCTGAAATTATTATTAATATTATTATTATTATTATTATTATTATTATTATTATTATTATTATATTAGTTTATTTCATTTTCTATTTATTTCTTTTTTCATTTCTTTTATTCATTTTCTATTTATTAATACTTATTTGTGGCTTTAATTTTTTTATCAATTATTTTCTTAGTATTTATTTAATTTTCTATTCATTTATTTCATTTTCTATTCATTTATTTCATTTTCTATTTATTTATTGCATTTTCTATTTATGTATTTCATTTTATATTTATACTTGTTTGTGGGTTTTTATTTATTTTATTTTCTATTTATTCCATTTTATATTTATTTATACTTATTTTGGGGATTTATTTATTTATTTATTTCATATTTTATGTTTCATTTTCCGTTTATTTATTTATTTATTCAATTTTTCATTTATTTATTTCATTTTCTATTTAATAATACTTATTTGCGGCTTTTATTTATTTATTTTTTCTTATTATGTATTTAATTTTTAATTTATTTATTTTTTTATTCCACTTTATATTAATTTAATTTATTTTATTTTAAAAGTATTTATTTACTTATTGCATTTTCTATTTATACTTTGTTTGGGTTTTATTTACTTATTTATTCCATTTTTATATTTATACTTATTTGTGGGGTTTATTTATTACATTTTATATTTATTTATTAATTTTTTTTCCTTTATTTTATTTTCAATTTATTTATTTCGTTTTCTCTTTACTTGTAATTATTTGTGTGTTGTTTTTTTTATAAAATTGCATGCATATATTTATATCATAAAAGTGTATCCAAAAAGCTGCTCAACTGCATATTGAAACAAGTGCAAGATTGTCGTCCTTCTCTAGTCTAAGTCTCTCCTAACTTAAACACTGTTAAAAAGGCAATAGAAGTGCTCAAGTTAACACACATGTAGTTGTTCTACTGGTTTTTGAAAGTGCACTTTTCACATAGCGCACGTTATGGTGCATTTCTGCTGCGTTTTTTTTTTCGCTTCATATGTAAAATGACAGGTTTCAAGATTTCAAAAGTACTTGAATTTCAGACATATGTATTCAAGGCCTGCAAAGTACTGAAAAACAAACACAGGTCTTTGAAAGTACTTGAATTAAAATTGATGTTAAATTATACATTCAATTATACAGAACAAAAAAACTGAGAAACTCCTCAATAAACATTTTAAACGTAAATCTTGACAATGACAAATAATGCCTTTTTAAAATGGTCAATACTAATAATTTTATTTATTTTATTTTTATTTATTTTTATGTTTTATTAAATTTATTTTTTAAATTTATTTTATTTTATTTTATTTAGTTTTATTTATTTAATTTATTTTTGAACGGTCAAATTTTTTGAAAACTATTTTATTTTAATTTATTTTATTTTATTTTTATTTGTTTTTATTATATTCTGTTTATGTAATTTATTTAAAAATATATATTTTTTTTCATTTTATAAATATTTTTTTCAAACAAATCAGAACAAAAACACTTTCAAATAACAACATAAAAACAAAAATGCATAAAATAAAATTACCAAGGCCACCGGATGCAATCTTATTTACATTCATAAGTATTTATGTATCAGATCCTACCATACAAAGTTTTAAGGTTACATATGAAAGTTTAAAAATCTCTTGAGGAGGGACTCTGACATGTTAAACGTAATGAAATGTGAAATGTTAAGTATAGTAAGGACTTTCATGGAGCTACATATGCTGGGGGGTACAAATTACGAAGGAGCTTTAATTGAAAAATGTATTGTGCTTTACAAAGTCTTTGAATCTGTTGTTCATGGAGATTTCCTGTGTTTTATTGTGAACTCTTTGTTTGTGTGTCCTTCAGGTGGACTCTAAGATCTCTCTGGGTATCGCTGGGATCCTGATCGTGTTGAGTTCAGTGGCGTGTTCGCTGGGGATCTTCAGCTACATCGGCATCCCGCTCACACTTATCGTCATTGAGGTCATTCCCTTCCTCGTTCTGGCCGTAGGAGTGGACAACATCTTCATCATTGTGCAGACCTATCAGGTGTGTGCTGACGTCCCCACACAAGATCCTAAATCCTATCCTAAAACATGAGCCAAGCTAAAGATATGTAGGGTTCCCGTGGAGCGTGCAATTTCTGGAATATTCTAGAATTTTTTAAAAACTACTATTTCGTACATTGAAAATCATCATATAAAAGTATACAGTACTGTGCAAAAGTCGTAGGCCACTAGCATTTTCAAGTTGGTTGTTTCAATTTTTATTGAAATATCAGGGATTTTTGCGTGTCCTAAAAATTTCTATTCCAATTATTGCATTGTTTCACACTTATTTTTATTGTATAGCTCTTTTTCAGCTCCATTTCATTCCTTTCACTGTCATCATCTGGCTATTACTTAAGTCGGATGCAGTCACCAGACTCTAATGGGGTGTTCACATCAGATGCAGCATACACAAATTATTTGTGCTTAAATAGACGCCTGAACATTTTGAGCTTACTCTCATTCACGCTTCAAATTCATGTCACAATAAATGCGGATTCACATCATTGTTGCTAAATGGCTAACGTGGATTTTATTGAGATGGTAGCTGTGCTTTGTGCTTTAGGAAGGCTAAAAAACAGTGTCGATTCGTTCGGCGCCGTGTCTGAGTCCACTAGATCCTTTTAGAGGTGCACCCAGCTCTGCGAGTTCATCAAAGCTTTGTGGTGCTTCATGAGCTGAGCCCAGTTTGATGAGCTGTTGTCCTGTATCAGCCAGTGTTGCGAACTATTTTTAATGAAAAGGTGCTAAGCTCTCCTCGAAATGTCACTAGATTACGTCATAGGGGTATTTATATTTGCACTGCGCTTTATATATGCATGTCAGTTTAAATAAATCTATTGCTGTTTGAATACAGTATATCCAGTGCTTAATTTGTGAATTGCGAGGTCCTGGAACAAATTGGGGTAACGAATCCAGCATGTTACCCGAGGATGGAGTGGTGTCGTGCACGAAAGTGGATGTGTGGTGGATGATGGAGGGGTGTTGGGACGAAAGTGAGCAGGGCGGGGGTGTCGCGGACGAAACTGAAAAGGGTTGGAGTTGCGGAATAAAAAAGAGAACGTGAACAGCGGAAAGAGGGTGGTTGAGGAGGGGGATCTGCAAAATGAGGTGCAAAATTCGGATCTGGCGAGTTCCGGCACAAATTAAGCCTTGAGAATATCAGTATAGATGTGTAGTGAATTTGCAGTAATCTCCCAGACATAATGAACTCACAAGTTCAGAATCTGTCTCTAAAATCTCTGTGATTATGAACGAGAAAAGAATAAACATTCAAAATAAATTGTACATATTCCCTCTTTGAGAGACATATTCCCTCTTTGAGAAATGTCCGTCATGAGCTGTAATAAAGGTTGAGACTTAATGAGGTCCATTTTCGCTGTGTTTCTTGGATATTTTACAGAATCTAAATTAGGAGCGGGCTGAGGATAGTGAGCTAGCATAATGTAAGTTAACACTACAAGCAGCGAGCGCAGAATTACTCTGGGAATCACTCAACAGTGTTTAACTATAACATGACATCTGTTGGTTAAGTAACCTTTTAAAGCCAGATCGACCATTGATCTATTATGTAATGAAGATACCAGCAAAAGTCAAGTTAAATGTTTGAGGGTTTGTGCTTACCAGAGGTGTGTATCGTTAAACATTTTTATGAGACTATGAATCTAAATAAACAAATATTAAATATGGTAAATATGTGACCACACAAAACCAGACATGAGGGGCAATGATTTGAAACAGACTTGTATGCCATCTGAAAGCTGAATAATTAAGCTCCTCATTGATGTATGGAAAAGAGATCTGTTCAGATACATATTTTTTAATTATCTTTAAATTTGTACAAAGTTAGGTATTAGTAACCATTAATATAAATGTTTGTTGTGTTATTTGTTATTATTTGTTTGTTATATTACTTGATTCAACTATAGTTACCTTATATTGTATTATAATTAATAAACTATTAATTTTGTGCACCGTTGTGATCGATGGCTCTCGCTTGTTTATTAATGCCTGTGACAGCGGTGACGTCATTT
Organism: Danio tinwini; assembly: GCA_903798205.1. NCBI lineage: Eukaryota > Metazoa > Chordata > Actinopteri > Cypriniformes > Danionidae > Danio > Danio tinwini. The sequence continues at coordinate 7,854,870 of CAIGQZ010032741.1, read as the reverse complement.
TGACAGTGGAGTGTTGCTTTTTTAATTCGTACTCGTAATCAGGTTGTCGTGTCCGTAGTGAAACTGTTTCATGTTTGTAAAGTACACCCATCGTAAATTTATCAGTCATATACAAACAGACAAAAAAAATGTTTGTATCTGTGTCTATTTTATTCACAGATTTTGGAATTGTACCCTCGTAAAATTATGAGTACGTTTTGTTTTCCTTTACGATTTTATAATTACAGATGTGTGAATTTTATTTCACGAAATATTTATGACAGTGATTTTATTCCATAGTGTGAGGCACACTTTAGAAATGTGCAATATTTTATAGAGATGTGGAGTGATTGTAAGAAAAATAAATAGTTAAACAGTTTGATACACAGAGTACATGGGCACAAACGGCTGCTGAAACGATGTTGTCATTGTTGTTGGCTTGCACTAAAATAGCTTGGATAGCCTTTTTTTTTCTTCCTGTGTTTAAATGTCAAAGCTTGGTTCCACTTCATTGTTATTGAGACTGCCAAGACTGATTGACTGCCAAATAAGGAACTAGGTGTTATGCTAGGTGCAATGATGAAGTCACAGTACATTTTATGATACTTAAAATGCCCTCTACAATGCAAATTCCACTATTTCGAATGTGTTATTTTTTTCTCTTAATTAAATATGTGAATTTTAGTAGCCATTGGTCATTTTGTGGAGGGTCAGCCCACATACGTTTATGTTAATGTTTTCATTTTTCCATGGTACAATAGCTGGTTCCACACACCAGATCTTATGTACATTTTGGAATATTGCATAATGGAAACATCAAGATGCACAAACTATGAAGAAAACACATTTACCGAATATAAATTTATCGTGTGACCACAAAAATGGAAGCAGTGGGACAGCATTGATTAACAAACCAGCAGATAATGAACATTATAAAACATCTAAAATTCTATTCTGAATTCATTCTAAAATCGTTGTGGTAAAGTCCATCACAGTGGTTCAGTATTATTATTATTATTATTATTACTTCCAGAACTGTCTTGAGCACCTTACTACTCCAAAAGTCACCTCGCGTTCATTACATTTCGTCTTCATCTTCTGAGGATTATCTCATTTATTATATGAGAAATGAGGCCCACCGTGGCTTCTCCTCATTGGCGGATCTACGGGTGGGGCCAGAAGGGATGCAATATTGCACTGGAATGTAATATTCCAGTTTTGCGCATAAGTCTAATACACATATTTGGATGCACGCATAGCTAGTGTTAGGAATTAGAAATACAACTTTGTTTCTTTTTCTTCAAGTAATTCTCTTTTATCTTCTTCAGAGGGATGAGCGAATGCCAGAAGAGGAGCTTCATCAGCAGATCGGCCGAATCCTCGGAGATGTGGCTCCCAGCATGTTCCTCTCCTCCTTCTCTGAGACAGTGGCTTTCTTTTTAGGTACATCTATATTACTTCAGCAAACAACCCCTACATTTCCCATAATAAACCCACAGAAATACATCAGGTTTTATGAAATAAAGTTTCAAAGTGATCAAATTGTTTTTACCAGGTGCCATTGTAGCGTAAGCATTCAGAATAGGCGGTTTCACACGTACACACACTGCAAAAGAATGCTTTGTTTACATCTTGTTTCTAGTCCAAAAATCTAAAAATTAAAGTCCATATTAACTGTATTTTTCATTAGAAAAAGATAATCTGCCAGTGGGCTAGGTAAAATAAACTAGTTTTAGAGAATTTTGTTCCACTTCATTGTTATCGAGATCTGAGATTGAGACAGATTGACTGCCAAGTAAGTAACTAGGTGTTATGCTAGGTTTATAATTCAAACTAACAGTACATTTGTACAACTGTGCAACTATGCCATACCACCCTGCAGCCCATGACAGGTTACTCACTGAAGTTAAGCAGGGCTGAGCCTGGTCAGTATCTGGATGGGAGACCACATGGGAAAACTAAGTTGCTGTTGGAAGTGGTGTTAGTGAGGCCAGCAGGGGGCACTCAACCTGTGGTCTGTGAGAGTCCTAATGCCCCAGTAAAGTAAAGATGACACTGTCAGTGAGCGCTGTCTTTCGGATGAGACGTTAAACCGAGGTCACAATCATGAGGGGGCTCTCCCTATACCACCATCAGTGTGCAGCATCCACTTGGATGATGCCACAGCAGCCACAGGACAACGGCGCCAGTGCTTCACCACACACCAGCTATAGGTGGAGTAGAGAGACAGTGATAGAGCCAATTCAGTGGATAGGGATGATTGGGAGGCCATGATGGGTAAGGGCCGATGGACGGAATTTGGCCAGGACACTGGGGTTACACCCCTACTCTTTACATGAAGTGCCACATGGAATTTTTAATGACCACAGAGAGTCAGGACCTCTGTTTAACGTCTCATCTGAAAGACTGCTCCCGCTGACAATATAGCATCCCCTTCACTTTACTGGGGCATTAGGACTCATACTGTAGACCACAAGTTGAGCACCCCCCTGCTGGCCTAACTAACACCACTTCCAACAATAATCAAACATCACCAACAGGGGCTACAGAATATGCCCCACCCTGTTTTCATGTTTCAGTTAAAAAGATGTCATTCATCAAACCTTGCTGTGCATTTCAAGACACTTCAGAGTCCTGTAATGTAAACAATGTGATTATTTGATTTAACAAAGAAGTTAGAAAATGATGTTTTGATTCTCATTTCCTGAATTCCTCTTTGTGTGTGTCTGTCTGTGTGTGTGTGCAGGTGCTCTGTCCACCATGCCTGCGGTGAGGACGTTCTCTCTGTTCGCTGGTCTGGCCATCTTTATCGACTTCCTCCTGCAGATCAGCTGCTTTGTGTCTCTGTTGGGCCTCGACATCAAGAGACAAGAGGTGAGAGGGCACATGTCACACACTCCTACCTGTGGGATGACAGAAAAGTCAAGGATTTTATTAGGGATGCACCGATCCCGATACTTGGATCGGATGTTCGATGCTGCATATTTTTGCTGTATCGACCAGCTGGGACCAATCCAAATCCAATCTTGTGCGTGCGCTATATTCTGTGTATATAAGCCAACTAATCCATGAAGGTAGCCTGTTATAAGGCACTAGAAAGTTGTCATGTAGGCCTACTATATCCCAAATGTTCTGAAGCCATTCTATAGTTTGTGAAGCACAGATGAATATTCAAGAGGTTAAATTCATGTTCAGTTCAGCGCTTCCCGCCAGTTCGCCTGTCAATCATTCTCCACTGCGTGTCTCGTTCATGACAACACGAAAAACTTTCCCCAAGACTATTTGTTTCTGTTAGTTTAATTTATCAGTGGACAAATGCATGTAGTTTTGCATTAAATGGGTTCGTTTTGACCTGCAACAAGGAGTTCATTGCTGTTTCTAAATCATGTTGCGCTGTGTCTGTTAATCAGCAGATCGCCTTCGCAACACTGGAGTAGAGAGGGTTATTACTTGCTCTTCACACACAAAGTAGGCCTACCTGAAACTTTAAATAAGTCTCAATAATACATTGGACAGATGCTCAACACACTGATTTCTTTCCTTTGTGCTGCTAATTTTTGAAAGTGTCCACAGACACAGGAGAGCTGCACGCTGTGTCTCAGTGATTTATCAAGCGCTTCATTCACACACCGGCTGCACAGACGTGGCGTGCACCGCTTTGTAAAATTATTCTTACATTGAGTTTCTATTCTCTCATCCTTCCAACTGAGTTTATTTTTCTGTGGGGAATACTTTCAGTGCTGCTCATTGTGGTTAAAGTAGTTGATAAAATTAATAAAAGTGAAACTGCTGGCACAATATGGATTGTCAAACAGAAAAGGATTTAGCCTAATATAGGCTACTCTGAAACTCAATATTTCACTGTCATTTTATTTATGTCAATATTTTATTTAACAGACCAGTTTGTGTTTTAAACCTGAAGCCTATTAGTCAGAGGTGGGCAAACTACGGCCCGCGGGCCAAATACAGCCTGCTGAACACTTTCATCCGGCCCGAGAGGGAGTTTTTAAAATGCTGCTTCTGAGTAACGGTTTGGTTTCAGAATTAGTAAATTAATGATGCAATACAAGTGAACGCGGTACAGTTAGTGCAACCAGTAGACTTAGAACACACTCTTGGATAGGGCTGTGCAATTAATTGAAATCGAATCGCAATTGCAAGAGGCTGCGATATGGCATATATATTATTTACCTTCCCCCGCTTAGAGCAAATGCATGAGTCTGTGTGTGACGGTCGTCTGTGTGTGACAGCCTTACTAGCCAATCAAGTGAGTACACTTTCGTACTGCCCAATCAGAATTGCGCAACCGAACTATGCGAAACGGCCACAATAAAAAACAGGAAAGCGCGAACAGCTATACGAGGAGTGTCTTGCTAAAAATCAGCATAAACTCAAGTTCGCTACTGAATGAGTCCATCATGATAATGGTGTTAATGCTTGTGTTTTCCCCGCTTTATCAGCCTGCTATAACGACAGACTGTCTGTTAAAGTCTACAATAACTATTAAAAAAATCTGTTTTGTGTTAATGTGACATGATTCTGTCCAATATTACATGTTCCATGCATACTGCCACTATAAATAAAAGTTATTTTTTAAAGGATTTGACATGTGGCCCTTCACTTGGTTTGAAAACTTAATGTGGCCCTCAGGTCTAAAAAGTTTGCCGACCACTGCTATAAGTGGACCTTGTTTAGAAATTTCTCCATCTCACTCACGGCAAGGTTTGACGGGGGATTATTAAGTAAAACCTGCAGGAAAATATCAGGCTTTGCTAAGAGGCTGATTATTATTTTACCAACAATTAGGGTCAATAGTGGTAGCCTATTGCAGATTTCAAAGAAAAATCTTTATATTAAAAAAGGAAACATAAGCTGGACACAACAGATCACTGACTATGTTGACATTCGACTTTAATGCGATTAAGACAATACTCTGATTAAGAGTCGACCATGTAAACAGCGATTTTTGATTAATTTAATCAGATTAAGGTCATAATCGAACTAAAGAGAAATCGAATTAAGACATGTGGAGTATGCTGATTTTAGTCGCATTATTGTTGTGCAGTTGAATTGAAGTGCAGTACAGGCATGTAAACACCTTAGTCAAACTATTACTGTCATGTAGGACTTAAAGCAGCTTTTTGCAACAGGATAGTCCACACACACACACACACACACACACACACACACACACACGCACGGTTAATTTACACTCTTTGCACCTACCGAGTCAGTGCAGACCACAGACACCTGCATCGTGAAATGCAAAGATTTTTTTTCTTCCATTCAGCATGCGGTATGAACTTCCATTAAAACAACTCTTCCAGCAGTTCATAGTTGCATCCAATTTCTCGTTTGTCACAGGGGGCATGCATGAAATGTTCATGAATGAAAGTGGAAGTGCCAAACTGCAGTTAAAGTCGACAAATTAAAAATGAAACACCCGAAATTACATGAAACTCCGGAGGAAATGCGGATAGCGTGGTGACGCAGTGACTCTAATCGAATTATGTGCTATAACATGTAAACCGCGACCATGAAAGTATCACTCAAAAAGCAACTCATGTAAACACTATAGTCTTATTATTCTCTTAATTAGATTAAAGCAAATAATTCGATTACTGATGTCCATGTAAACATAGTCAATGTCATAATAAATGCTCAAATAATAGTTTACAGCAAGCATCATGTTTTTAGTTAGATTGTGCAGTCTGACATATACAGTAGACCTATAGGTGTGTTATTTTTACTAAAGAAGATTTATTATTTGAGTGTATCACCAGAACTATAGAAACTGTATTATGCTTAAAACAAGAAAAACGGCACAGTATCAGGATTGAATCTGTATCGGTCGATACTCAGATCTTTGGTATCGAGATTGGTATCGGTGCATCCCTAGATCTTATAAACATGTAAATATGAAGTGGATTTGATAATACAGTAGTAATTCAGAGCAACCTGTAAAATTACACAGTTTTTTCTACCTGCATTATGATGTAATGATCACGAAATCATTTTTATGGCAAAAAAAATCACAAAATAAATCATGAAAAACTATGGGGTCTGACAAGGGTGTGCAAGAGTTGAGAATAAAGTCAGTAATATTTTTAGCTGCATTTTTCTTTTTCTTTTTTTTTTTCTCCAGGCCAATCGGATGGATATATTGTGCTGTGTGAAGTTGTCTGATGGACAAGAAGAAAAATCTGAAGGTTGGCTCTTCCGCTTCTTCAAGAAAATATACGCTCCTTTCATCCTGAAGGACTGGGTTCGTCCTCTAGTGGTAGGTATACAGGAAATAAGCATAATACAGGGGTTCTTTTCAGCCCACAACCTCTGAAATAACAATGCCAGTGACTCACAAACCCCCAAATTCCTCAGAGGTGGTTATAAATATACAAACGTTGCGCACACAACAATAGGCCTATATAAACAGGCATATTGACAACACAAAAATAGTGCAACAGTCTTAACAATACTGTAATTTTTATAGTCATTTATTAATTAGTTTTATTTTATATTAACCTCAGCTAAATAGATTGGTGGACACAATGTTTTCAGCACAAGTCTATTCTTGATTTAATTTGGAGATCGCCTCTGAGAGACCATTCTCCATGTTCAGTTGTGGCCAGTTTTCCTTTTTAATTGTATTTGATTGCCATAAAGGTGTCAAAGTTTAACCTGGTGCTGTAAAATCAATCTGCTGCAGCCGACGCTATTGCTGTGTTGTTAATCTAACGTAAACGCACCAATCCTATGAAAAAAAAATGTAAAGGCTGATGTCTTTGATGACATGTTGTTGTTTTTTACTTTTATTTTTATCTTCTGTGGGTTATGGTTGAAATATGGTAAATCTAATAGTTTAATAAAGTTTATTTGACTTTTGGAAATCACCAAGTGACCCCCCCGTATCATTGTTCCGCAAGCCCCCAGGGAATCCTGACTCCCACTTTGGGAACCACTGATAACATACCCGGAGTGGGACTCCTTTTCAGCCCTGGAGTTTCAAGCCTTAGGCCCTGTTTACACTAATACATTTTAGTTTTTCCTCAATATTAAGTAGCCTACACACAGTTCAGTCTTCATCCTCTCCTTGTAAGTTCAGACTTCGCAAGTTTGATATGGAAAACAAACTCCCGAGCGTGTACTTTATAAAGTCATTCACATCACCCCGGCTATGCTGTTTCACTATCTTAACAATAAAATTAAAACATGATGCGAGGAACTACCTATTTTCATTTTGATATTAACAACTTAACAGACAGCAGAAATATTGAGGCGTCGTGTAGCTGCATAATATGAGCGTCATCTTCATGCATATTTATAACAAAACTGACCCTATAACATTACTGCCTCCTTTAATTTTCATTGAAAATATGAAACATACCCTCTCTTTCATTGAATATCAGTTTTAATAATTAATAATGATCATTATAAAAGTATAACACACAATAAGTTTATACAATAGAGAAAATAAATGCAAGCAATCAGTCAGATGTGCTGAATCGGAGTCCGCTGTTACATTAATTAGGATATTAACCTAATTTATCTGCGCTCAGCCAAAGCACGTTACCTGAGAACAAGTAGAACCAAAAGACCAAAGTCTGGGAATATGTAGTTAGATAGAGACAACAAGATGAATTAAATATCACGTTTAACAAATATAGTGAGATTAGATCCAGCGTGAAATTCCTAATGAACAGTCCGACATGCCAGAGAGTGTGTGTGTGGTCACGTGAAGTGCGTTTTCACCGTTTCAATGTAGACAGAGAGCTGTTCAGAAACGCTGGATGAAACGCCAGTGTGGACGCAGATCGTTTTCATTCTAAAACACCGTTTTAAAACTAAAACGTACTAGTGTAAGCGGGGCCTTAGACCAGCCCACTTAAGTTCACTACTGACTATATTAAAATAACATTATTTCCAATTTAGTTTCTAATGACACTATCATGTTTTTTTCAAAGAAACTGCTGCTTCAAATGTTTTTCATAAATATGAGAACATTAAATAGGAGCTAAATCTCCAACACTATTCTTTTAAACATCACAATGTCCTTTCCTGCAATATCTGAATATATATTCTGTGCAAAATTCTTTATAGATATCCAGTCCTTTGTAACGGTGGTCACACAAAAAATTAAAATAAAATATGTACACCTACATAAGTAACCCAAACAGTATTAAATGTCTTAACACTAAAAATGAAAAAAAAAACATTACTCAGGTGAGGTTCGAACTCGGGTTGGCGGCGTCGTAACACAACGTGCTGACCGCTGGACTACAATGGCGCTGTACTTTTTTATATTTGTGGTCAAGTTATGTCTGATTTATTAATGTAGTGAATCCTCTGATTTTCTTTGAGCAGGTGTAATATTCATTAATATTAATTATTCAAATTCTTCACTAAGGTGCCGCTGTTTGGGGTCGAATGATAGTTACGTCATCATTAACCTGCAGCCTGCATTTTGCTCACAGGGCTGCGAGAAATAAATAAAAAGAGCGGAGCTGCCGCAAAACAGTGAATAAAAAGAGTGAGGCTATGGTCAAATAAATAAATAAATGAAAAAGTGCGACTGCTGAGAGTGCAGCAGCTAGGGACACCAGCCAAAAAATTCTCCCGGTCCTCCCGATTAGCCAATCCGGGCCTGACTAATAATGCATAATAACCAGTGTACGTCAAGTATTTACAAGTAAATTCTATCATCAAACATCAATCATTTTATTTTCTTACCCCTGGATCTTCTTTCCTCCTCCGCAGGTGGCTGTGTTTGTGGGAATGCTGTCCTTCAGTATAGCCGTTGTTAATAAAGTGGAGATTGGACTGGAGCAGACGCTATCCATGCCTGATGTGAGTGTTTATTGACAGTTTTTGAAAAATGATCAGTGTTGCATTAATAGTTGATGTTTGTAAAAGTGTGATTAATTTATTTTGTGTGACATGCATTTGTGTTGCATTCAAAGGTATTTTGCTTGCATTTTTGTCTTGGGACCATTTTGAAAAACCTTTTTGATCCACTACAGATGTTGTCTGCTTTGTAAACTCATCATGCCTGCCTTGTGGAGGTCCTATGAATGAATGGTCACTGTATTGCTGTTTCAGGACTCGTATGTGCTGAATTACTTTGGGAATCTGAGCAAGTATCTGCACACCGGGCCGCCAGTTTACTTCGTTGTTGAAGACGGCCATGATTATAAAACGTTTGAGGGCCAGAACGCAGTGTGTGGTGGGGTCGGCTGCAACAACGACTCGCTGGTCCAGCAGATTTACACCGCTTCCCTCATGAAGAACTAGTTAGTGATGCTTTTACTTTCAATCAACCAGTATTAATGGAGTTGCAAAAATACTGTTTTATTCATATTTTAAATAGATTTCATTTCAAAAAAATTTTTGCCATTTATGAGGCTTTTCCACTTTTTTTAATCTGTCCGGGGTAGCAATCCGCATTTGATTTTAGTTTCGTACTGCTCGTTGTGTGTGCCAGCACTTCCATAAACATGTCTCGCATGATCTGCAGACCCACAGAGACATGCCTTTTTGGGACTTTAAAAAATGTGTTCGGCCAGAGTTTCTAAATCTCCTAAAAATTGTATTCAGCTTTTAAGCTGTTGTTAATGGTGTATGTTTTATGCATTGCTTTTTTATTTAAGCCTAAGTTACTTTGCTTGACTTTGCAGCTGACTGCTTTTACAGAAACATTAAATAATTCATTCTTTAATCTAAACAATTAAGAAAAACTTGACTAAACACTCAGAGGGATTGAAATTACATCTAAAACTGGCTGCAAAATACACTCACCAGCCACTTTATTAGGTATGCCTGTCCAACTGCTCGTTAACGCAAATTTTTAATCAGTCAATCACATGGCAGCAACTCAATTATCTCATTTAGGCATGTAGACATGGTCAAGACGATCTGCTGAAGATTGGATAAAATGTTGCCTGCTCTGAGTCTCAATTTCTGCTGAAACATTCAGATGGTATGGTCAGAATTTGGCATCAACAACATGAAAGCATGGATCCATCCTGCCTTATATCTATTATTCAGGCTGGTGGTGGTGGTGTAATGGTCTGGGGGATATTTTCTTGGCACACTTTGGGCCCATTAGTACCAATTGAGCATCGTGTCAACGCCACAGCCTACCTGAGTATTGTTGCTGACCATGTCCATCCCTTTATGACCACAGTGTACCCATCTTCTGATGGCTACTTCCAGTAGGATAACTCACCATGTCATAAAGCGCGAATCATCTCGGACTGGTTTCTTGAACATGACAATGAGTTCACCGTACTCAAATGGCCTCCACAGTCACCAGAGCTCAATCCAATAGAGCATTTTTGGGATTTGGTGGAATGGGAGATTTGCATCATGGATGTGCAACTGGCAAATCAACCAACTGCATGATGCCATCATGTCAATATAGAGCAAAATCTCGGAGGAATATTTCAAGTAGCTTGTTGAAACTATGCCATGTAGGATTAAGGTAGTTCTGAAGGCTAAAGGGCGTTCAACTCGGTACTAGTAAGGTGTACCTAATAAATTGGCCAGTGAGTGTATGTGAATAGCATTAGAAATGGTTAATTAAATCCTTTGCCTTATTTAAATAATCAACATTTTTATTATTATTATCATTTAATTTTAGGTATTTTGTTGTTGTTTCTTTTTCTTTTTATTAATTTCATGGTGTTAATATATTACACATTACGTATCTAAAATGCTTTGGCAATGCTGTACAAAATTTCATGCCGAAAAAATAACTTAAGAGAAAAAGAGCAAAACAGATTCTGAATTGCATTAAAGTAAAGGAAATGGTGGATTTATTTTTTTATTTTTTTTTATTATACATTGTATGACAGTATAATAATGAATATATTGTTCAAAATCACATTATTTTTTGTTTGTCGCATGTAGTTACCCATTTATGTGCTGTGGGTAAAATATGTTTTAATCCGGGTGACACCCTACAAGTATATTTACTGTAGTAACCTTAAAGTTCTTGTAGGAAATTCCTATAAAGTTGCTTTCAGTTTTGGAATAAGCACTTTTCAGGTGAGTATGCTGATGTTTGTGTGATGGTTTCAGCTCTAGGATCAGTAACGTACCCTCGTCCTGGCTGGATGACTACTTTGACTGGGTGAAGCCGCAGTCGACCTGCTGCAGATATTA
>CAIGQZ010032741.1:7822539-7843721 GCA_903798205.1 Danio tinwini | reverse complement strand
GACTACTTTGACTGGGTGAAGCCGCAGTCGACCTGCTGCAGATATTAAAACAGCACAGATATTACAACTTATTATCTGCCTATTATTAAGATATGAAGTGTTCATTAGTAGTTATGAAGTATGATCTTATTCTGCATACCTAAACCCAACTTTTACCTTACTAACTATTAATAAAGAGCTACTTAGTAGTTTATTAAACTAGTCGTGTTAGTTAATGGTTTGTTAATACTATGAAATGTGACATTAGCTAAAGTGTTACCCAATACGGTTGTATTAGTTATTGTTAATATATTTACTAACATTAATAAATGTATTGTTCATTGTTTGTCCAAGTGTTTGTTCATGTTAGTTAATGGAAATAAAGTTGTACGTTGTTAGTTTGTTAACTCACGGTGCATTGTGTAAGGGAAAGGTTAAAACAAAATGTTTATCGGCAGCCTGAAGTACATTATTCTGTGAAAACAACAATCCTGGATGTATTTTAGCTGGCTTATTACACAGATGCTTACCACAAAACATTGTTTTGAGCTGTAATAATTGATTAAATTCTTAATTAAACGCAAGGCTGACAAACGAAAACAGCTGTTAAGAGTGTAACGTGCACTAACCTGCGCATTATTCTGTCACAAGGTGGCGCCAAATGCAAAGCTGACAGAAGCTAAACTGACTGAATAAAGCATAGACTTTCTGCGTATTATTATTCATTGACAAAACAGCGCCAAACTTGTTCATACTTAGTTTGTGTTAGTAAATACGTTAACTAACATTAACTAATGAGACCTTGTTGTAAAGTGCGACCCAAATTTCAAATATATATTTTTAAATCAATGTTTTGAGGACTGAAAATCAGGGTTATACCCAGTGGTGTAAAGTAACTGTTTCAATATGTTAAATAAATAATAACTAATTACTAATACTCAAATGCTCTATATTTCTCAGGAACAAATATTGCTCAAATTTCTCAGAGTTGTTTTAAACGCGTGTACTTTTACTCTGACTTGAGTACATTTTTAGTGCAGTATTGGTACTGTTACTCCACTACTTCAACCTGCTGTCACTACTATTTTTGCTTGTCTATGGGGGTTAGAAAAATCAGTCCTGTTATTTCTGTCCAATCAAATCGCACATAGAAGGTAATTTGCATCATAATGACCTACCTCAAGACATATGCGATGTCAGATTGACATTGTACCATAACATCATGGGGACTTTGCATTTTTTTTGGAAATGAAAATCAGGTTGACGTCAGGCCTACGTCTATGTCCAACCTAAAACCAACCAAATATCAACGTCTAATGATGTAATAGCTTGACGTTGTGTGGATGTTACCACTATGACGTCTATTAGATGTTGGATTTTGGTTGCCCTATCTAATGAATAAATGTCAGTATTTGATGTCTTATATGACGTTGGTTTAAGATGTTGGCTCAACGATGGATTTTGGTCACTTTCTAACAACCTAAAATCAACCAAATATCAACGTCATTATTGGACATCAAAATAACATTGTCCTTAGACACTGGCCTAAATCTAACCCAATATTAACGTCCTATGACGTTTTGTGCCTGCTGGGCAATATTTAGATGCACTACAGAATGTTACGTTTACACACATCCACAAATGACATGTAAACACATCAGCTTTTTATAGTGTAATACTCACTACTCTTGAGTACTTTTAAAAGGGCTACTTTTTACTCATACTTTTAGTAATCACAGCAGATACTTTTACTTGACTTGCACTACATTTTTAGGCAAGTAATGGTACTTCTACTTGAGTATAATTTTTCAGTACTCTTTCCATCACTGGTTATACCAGCAAATATAGATTTCTTAAGGCTTCTGAAGTGAAAACAATGGTTTTGTGTTGTAATAAAATTCATAATTAAGTCAGAAACAATGACATACTGTAATATTTTGACCAATTGTTTTTATATTAAACATTTTTTTAGAAGAAACCTCAGCAGTTTACAGAACATAACAATGTGTGTTTTGTCCTGTAAACTTAACTCAATTAATAAAATATGAGAAAATGATTATGAAATCAGAGGAAACTATTTTTTTCTTGACGTGATGATCAGATAACTTCAGCATTAAAATGTGTTTGTAAAGAAGCAGTTTACTCCAAAATCATTTACTTTTCTGACATCTGTACGACAAAATGTGGTAGTACAGTGTTTCTCTTTGGATCTTTTTGTTAGATTTATTGTCAGTTGAGTGATTGTGATGTTTTCTGTCTATCAGTGGTGGACAAGAGCTGCGTTCACTGCAGACCAATGACCTCTAGTGGGAAGCAGAGACCGAACGGCACTGAATTCATGCACTTCCTCCCCATGTTTCTCTCAGACAACCCCAATATCAAATGTGGAAAAGGGTAAGTTTAAACACTTTCTGCTGCTAGTTCAGGGCTGATTGTTTTTTTTATATCCATCTAGAATGTTGTATTATATCCATTACATCCATTATATCCATCAAAGTACAATGTTTAAAATTTTAAGAGACATGCTGCATTTATTGCATTTATTAATGCATTAGATATTTTTAGCAACAAATTTATGCACTTTTACTTTTTTGTGCATGACCCTTCTGCTGCAGCATTTTGTACTATTGTCATTTTTATTATTTTACACAGAATCTGTAAACATTATTAATCACCTTAATCAGGATGACTTTCATTTTCCTTTTGATAGATTAACATTACTTTTAAATATCATTTATACTGAAAATATAATTTATACTTTATCATTTATAATGTTATGCTACATTGAAAATGGCAAATGAAGCTATATTAGACGCTACATGTTAACAACTCCAAATCAGAAAACATTGGGACAGTATGGAAAACGCAAATAAAAAAAAAGGAAGTAGCGATTTCTAAATTTACTTTGACTTGCATTTCATTGCAGACAATACAGCAAACATTATTTAATGTGTTCCTCATGATGATTATTATTATATTTTTTAATAAACACTTATTCCAATTGTGGTTCTTGCAACACGTTTCAAAAAAGTTGGAACAGTAAAGCATACCACTTTGCAATGTTGCCATTCCTTTTCACAACACTTAAAAGACGTTTAGGGACTGAAGACATCAAGTGATGAAGTGTTTCAGGTTTAATATTATCCAATTCTTCCTGCAAACAAGTTTTAAGGTGAACTTCGTAATGATTATATTCATCCCTCATTAAATCTTTAATTACATTCATCCTTGTAAGCTGTGCAAGTTTAGTTTTTCTTTTGTTACGCAAAGCACTTTCAGTGACATTTTCCGTCTTATATTCCAAATATATACAATACAATTTTTATCTAACGAATTCATCGAATACTTGATCCTTTTTATCCTTTGCTCCCGTAGTTCAAACAGTTGTAAATGTAGAAGAGGCTTACCGAAACGTTGGCGTTTTTTGCACGTGTGTCGGTCTTCCTTTCCTTTGTTCCTTTCCTTTTGCAAACATCCAAGTAGTCCTAAGATCCAACAGTGAGCTTTTTTGACAATATTTCAGCAATAAATCCTGCGTTTTAAATTTCCTTTGCTTGTCCTATGTGATGATAACTTGGGGAATCTTTTTGACGCTTGGTTGTAAATAAACAAAAAAGCCAAGAGGTGATGTATGTTACATAAAGGAGGAACGGGTTTAATTGTTCAACAGAAACAAAAAAGAAAACTATAATAAATCATTATTTAGATAAATATACAATCATAAATTGCACTGGAAAACAAATAAAATGGCTCAAGTTCAAGGTCAAAAAAAGCTGTGCACTCCCAGTCAGCCCAGCCTCCAACTAGTCACCTTCCTCTTTATAGAACTTTTGACCTGCAGGGGGCACAAACTCTCTCTCTCTCTCTCTCTCTCTCTCTCTCTCTCTCAAAAAAAAAAGAAAAGACAAGAAATAAATAAATAATTACATACAGAATTAATAAAAAAAATAGCTCCTTCAAATAGTATGGGGTCTTTATTGTTGCATTTTGCACTTCAAAATGCACCGCACATTCTCCATTGGAGACAGGTCGGGACTGCAGACAGGCCAGTCAAGTACCTCTATCCTCTTCAATAATTATAATAATAATAATAATTATTATTATTATTTCATATTATATTATAATATAATAATAATAATAATAGTAATAAAACAAATAAATATTAACTGCAATAATTGTTTGACGCATTTATTAACAAACTGGCAATCCTTGGCTTATTTTTGCTCCTAGACCTTTCTTGGATGCTGCTTTTGTACCAAATTATAATTACAATCATCTGTTGACATCACCTGTTTTAAATCACATCATTATTTAACCAGTTTACTTTTTTACTAGCCCTAAATTGCTCCTGTACCAACTTTTTTTTAAATGTGTTGCAAGAACCAAAATTATAATGCGTGTTTATTTTAAAAAAATCATGAGGAACACATTAAATAATGTTTGTTGTATTGTCTGCAATGAAATACATGTCAAAGTAATAAGGATATTACTACTTTTTTTATATTTGTGATTTCCATACTGTCCCAAATTTTTTTGGTTTGGGTTGTATATAGCAGTACAGAGCAGCATCGACAGGAGTATAAAATCTCACCATAGTGTCAGTTTAAAGTACTTTTTTTGAGAACACTGTATTGAGTGTGTGTTTGTGTGTTTAATGCAGTGGTCATGCGGCGTACAGCACTGCTGTGGATCTCAAAGACAACAACACTGATGTGGGCGCCACATACTTCATGAGTTACCACACCATCCTGAAAAACTCCTCTGACTTCATTAATGCCATGAAGATGGCCCGAGAGCTTACAGACAACATCACACAGACCATCAGCACACACGACAAGAGCTACAAAGTCTTCCCTTACAGGTAGACACATAGTGACTGAAGCAAAATTTGGGCTTTTTCTAGTTAGTCGCATGGCAGATTCAGGAAAGCAGAACTCATACTTCCATAAAAGGTGTTGAAATTGAGCAGATGTATCATAAACATGCAAACCAGTGTGTCCTCGTGATTACTGGGCAAACACTACAGTGGAAAAACTTGCTGCACTTATAAGCCGGCTTTAAATACCATAGTAAACCATTTCTGTGGTGGTTGTAGTCTTTTAAATGTAAATAATTGTTGGTTCTTTTATTACATCTCATTTAGAGGAATTGTGGAACATACAAAAATGCATAAGTAGTTTGTTTTTTACTAAATAAAATAAATACATTATCATTTTAACATGGCAATACAGTATTAAAAGTTAGTTATTTTACCCCTCCTTATGTTTTGTTATTAATAATAACATAATTAAAAATAACTAGGTTTTACAAGTTGATAAATATGTTGAGTTGTTGCTGCAACAAGTATAAAAAATACCAGAATAAATATTGAATGTTTGTTCTTATTTTCTTACCAAATATGTAATTAATTGTTGATAATTGTTCTATACTTTTACCATAATAAAATCATACATGTTTATTAATTTAATAATTGTAGTTACACATTTTAATAAATATTATAATAATATAAAATAATGAAAATAATATTGAATAAATAGACAATAGTGTTGTAATTTTCATTGTGTTAATTTAAGATTTTAGTTTAATATTTAAAAGAAATTGATTAAATCCTGAGCAGTTAACATATTTAAAAAAAATGAAAGCTTCGATATTTTATTTTGTAGCATTTATAATAATTATAATATCGTTGAAAGCTAAATTATTAATCCCTTTGTGATATAGAGCAATATGCTACTCTCGTAGCAGTGCGATATGGCTGTATATCGGCACTGGTGGGGGTGTGCATTGGTTCAAGGTCAAGTGCCTTAGTGTCCCACCAGTGACGATAAACAGACATATCGCACTGCTACGAGTGTTTACTGCCACTGCGTTTATACAACAGTGACGGCATAATTGTGTATATAAAAGAGACAATCAAACACTGAGAGTCTCAAAAACCATTTGTACGAGGAACTACTTCCGACTTCACATCTGCAGCTGATGTCAGAACAGCAGAAAACATTGCTCATTCACCACCTAGCATTTGAATGATTCTCTAGCATAATGTCTAAAGTGATGACAAAACAGGTGATTTTGCTGACATTTTAAGATTATGAGGCTGAACGGTATGAAATGCCATAGTCTACAGAGATTTCCCAGTATTTCTCTGTTGCAGGATATCACAATAATTCACCCTGAAAAAGCCAAAGCAAACACTAGCAGATTACTATGGTATAAATACAGCACTGCAATATAAAAAAGAGATAGATCAACTTAGTGTCACTTACCTGTTTTAAAACGATTAGATCAGCTGTAGTTAGAAATTTACTGAGTTTTCCTCCTCTAAGTACTTATGCGGTCTCTATCGCCATCTTGTGGCGGAACGTCAATCATCTTTGCTCTGCTCAGTATGACAGGCCGGCAATGCGCTAAATCTCCAAAATCATAAATATTTAAAATAGGCACTATGCTTAAATAAACTGCATAGTTGCAATTTAAACAACTACATTCTTGCCTAAAAAAGCCTCATTTTGCCTACAATATGTTGTCCAACAGCAGCAGTATTTGTCAAACTGTAACATTAGTGAGTTGTGCAGTCCCTCTTTAGTCCTGGGGTCTGTTCTTTGTACGTGGATTACTCAGTTAGCTGGATTTGGTTATTGACGATTTGACACGATTCAGGATCGTTTCGTTTTTCAAAACTCGTCCGAGAGTTGTTGTCATAGCAACAGTTCTGGGAGCTCAAACCTGCTAAGGAGCAGCAGCTCATTTCATATAAACAGGATTATATTGGGTCAGTTCAAGCAAGGATAATACTAAAATAAGTACAGAATTCGGATATTTTCTTACAGTAGTAGTTATATAAATTTGAGAAAATAGTATATATTTATAAGTTAATATATATTAATAAAACTTATGCAATCTGCACTCTGAAATAAAAGTACAAATACTGTCACCTGGTGGTTCAAAGAGAAAATTTATTGATATGAACTTTTTAGATACAAACGCGTACAATTGCTTTAGTACAATTTTTATATGATAATAGACATGCACAATATGCAACTTTTTTTAAAAAGGAATAATACATTTATGCAGTCATGAACATGTTTTGACAGTTAGGACGGTGATGTGATGCTTCACAGAAGTTGCAGACATCTTTACCAATATCAAAATGCTTTTGTGATACAAAATTTATTTAAACATCCTGTTTTTCTTTACACTGATTAAGAAACCGGCTACTATAATACTACTATGGCTACTATAATAAAAAAAATCCGCTCTAACTAAAACTAAAATTGCTAAGTACTCTTGACACGTAAAAGTGTAAAGCATGCAGCCCACAACAAAGGCAGAAAGTTATTGCGTATCATATTTAACAAACCGTTTACTACGAATTTTATGTCATTTTACTCGCATGGATAATTGAATATTATTTAGATGATGTCATTACGCTGATGTGCCGTCAGCCAATCGTTGCATTGCTGATCATGATTTCGAGAATCGATAGATCTGTCCTTCTCAACACATGCAGCAATCTCAGATCAGTTCATCCAGACATTTTAATCTGATTTGCGAACTTGTTTGAAGAACGAAATTAGCCAGAGATCAGCTATAAGGATTAAAAGATCCATGATCTGGCAAATCATCTTAGATCATTTAAGCGAGGTACGAAGAATGGACCCCTAGTGTGGGTGGAGTAATACACAAGGGTGAAGAGTCTGTACGAGTGCAAAATACCTTCTATTCCAGCCAATCTAATAGAAATAAGACTTTCTCCAGAAGAAAATATATTATAGGAAATACTGAAAAAGAAAAAAATCTATTAAACATCACTTGGGAAATATTTGAAGCAGAATTTAAGTTTCTCAGAAGAGCTAATTATTACACACACACACACACACACACACACAGAGCTATCTTTATGGGGACTTCCCATTGATGTAAGGGTTTTTTTTAGTGTAATGTTTTAAATGTAGCAGTTGATGTTTTCAGATTGAACAGCCTCCACAGTGTCAGCGGTGTGTAAACTGCTGTTTTCTCCTCATCTGCAGTGTGTTTTACGTCTTCTACGAGCAGTATCTGACCATCGTCTCTGACACTGCGATGAACCTTGGCGTGTCTCTGTCCGCCATCTTCATTGTGACAGCAGTTCTGCTGGGCTTTGAGCTCTGGTCGGCAGTGCTCGTCTGCTTCACCATCGCTATGATCCTCATCAACATGTTTGGGGTCATGTGGCTTTGGAGCATCAGCCTCAACGCCGTCTCACTGGTTAACCTGGTCATGGTGAGTCCCAAAAACTGATACTGACCCATCAGACTGATCACAAGTGAAGTGCCCGTGATCTCTTGCATGTTCATAATCACAATATGATGATGTTGTTGTTGTGCAGAGTTGTGGAATATCAGTGGAGTTCTGCAGTCATATAGTGAGGGCTTTCTCTATCAGCACCAGGAGCTCCCGGGTGGAGCGGGCAGAGGAGGCGCTGGCACATATGGGCAGCTCTGTGAGTCCACACACACACAGTACAGTACAGTATAGCACCCCCTGGGTCAATATGAGCTAAGAAGCCTTTATTGTTTCACCTTTTGAACTTTTATTCAAATTATTAACAAAAAAGTAAAGATATTTCAGTTATTGTATATCATTTTGTTTTTTCTTTTAACACTTCCAAACAGTTTGTGGATATGTAGCTGACAGAATGATTTTAGTTTTTTTTTCAGATTTTCAGACAATTGTTCACATTAAACAAAGATTTTTTTATTTTTGATACTATAAAAACTCTGACTTTGAAAGCTCTGACTGAAAACAAACGTGAGTTTCTTTTTTTATGTTCTACGCAAAAGAAGATACTTTGAAGAATGTTGCATATCGAAGTCAGTGGTTACAAGTTTCCAAACATTCTTGAAAATATATTATCAGAATCAGAAGGAGCTTTATTGCCAGGGATGTTCACACATACAAGGAATTTGTTTTCGCATCAGAAGCTTCTGCAGTGCAACAGAATGACAGAGACGGGACAAAAAAAAGATTATAAATATATCTAAAGATACAAGTAAATAATGAGTGCAAATATACAAATTGATCATTCAATAGAATCAATATTCAATAGAACAATGGTCAATACAATAGAATGCAATATTTTGCGTTCAATAGAAAAATTAAGCTCAAATTTATATTTTTATGTGAACTATCTCTTTAATATGCTGTTTGTGGCTGTAACGAATGGTATTTGTCATTTATTATTGTAATTTCTGTTTGTATTCATCACAAGAAAATGCGTAATATCATATACCTCAATAGATTTTAAAGGAACAATCCTTTTTTTTTCTTTTTTTTTTGCAAATATACTCATTTTACATTTCATTGCATACTGTAGCATTATTATGAGAAACTTATGTCCAAAAAAAAGGTGTGTTTCTTTAAAAGCTATTAAGGTATATGCATGGATTAAAGTGAAAAAAGGTCATTTAGTTTAATCAACACTTTATTTTGTAGGGGTAATTTACAGTTTAAACCCAAGGAATGACCAGTCTGTCAGATGAAGAAGAGCCGGAGTCAGAGATTCAAATAAATAAATAAATAAATAAAGTTTACTGAAAATAGTTTGCAGTTTCATCAGCAGCAGCCAGCTTCAACACTCGCAATGAGTTCCTAGGCCGCTCTGATTACAATCACAAATCAATAACAATTATACTCACATAATGTCATTAACTGCGTCATACATATAGGTGTTCTAACCAGAGGTGCGTTTCCCAAAACAATCTTTAGACAACTAAGGTTGCACGTTCCATCGTTACAAAGATAGCTTGTTGATTTGCCGTTTCCCAAATCCATCGTTCCAACGAACATTCGCAAACTGCATCGCAAACTTGTGCACTTGCAACTACACCTCTGGAGCTGTAGTTAGAAACACAGTTTCTGGCTGTGTTCTATTCCCAGTTATGCCTATACCTATGCCCTATTCATTTAGAACATTCTAACAATCAAAGTTGGAATTATTAAAATAAAAAAGCACTAAGGTTATCCCTCTTAGGTGTAATTTGCTTTCAACGTATTTTTACAGTTCAGTTTTAGCGATCTTCATGTTTGCAATTGTGCTCCGTTCGCAGTGCACTTTAAAAACTTTGATGTCATTTTAAACACAACCTCATGACAAGCTATAGGTGAGCTATTATTTAAAAGCTAAATTTATGTTATGTTATGGCATACATTGCTTTTAATTTATAGTGGGTTATTTATTAAGTATCTGTACTGTGACATGGGCCTGTTGGTTAGAGCATATCTGCAGTGTTTTCAATAAATAAACAAATTCCTACTTAATAATAATATAATTAATATAAATATTAAAATAGGATTTTTTTTCTAACAAATAATACATATTACATTTAATTTCTTAATAAATGGCCTTATTATTTATTTATTTATTTGATTTATATATGATATTAAAATACATGTTAGCTTTTGTAAGTGATTTTATGTTTTAGAATAGAATATAATATTCTCAATAATATTAGTAAAGGAAACATAGGCTCTATATGTGCCATTTACATATTTTTCAATTAATATGGAAAATGAGTGCATGTTTTTTTACCAAAACTAATATTGGATTTTATTTTAAATGTGTGTGCGTATAAAACAATATAATTTGCACAAAGAAATGATGGGGTTCTTGATTAATGTTAAATAGGTTAATGAATAAAGACGTTTATTCATGGACTTCTTTGCCAATATTAGTGGATGGATTCTGCATGAAGCAGTTTAAATGAGAGTGAAATGACTCCTCTTCTGTCATCTACTGTGTGTCTGCAGGTCTTCAGTGGAATCACCCTCACTAAGTTTGGCGGGATCCTGATTCTCGCTCTGTCCAAATCGCAGATCTTCCAGATTTTCTACTTCCGCATGTATCTGGCAATCGTGCTGCTAGGAGCTGCTCACGGCCTCATCTTCCTGCCTGTCTTACTCAGTTATGCAGGTAAATCTCAGTTAACATTTATAAAGTAGTTCAACCACAGCTAAACATTTATGCACCATTAAATGAACAAAACGGGGCGTATGACTCTTTTTAGGGCCCTTGTGATATCCACAATGAGAGAAATGTGGATTGAGTCACAAATTCTTGTAATCTAGTTTTCATTTTCATTACAGTTTAATCCCTATATATTTTTTATAATAAAATAATTTGAAAATCAGAAAACGTTGAAATAAATGTCATAAAATTGTTAATTGCTAAAAAATAAAACCATTAGTAGGATCATATAATGAAAAAAATTACATATTTGTTATACATATATTTCATTTTTATGAATGTATGGAAGATTTTATTCATTTTGCTGATTAGATACTTTTTGCTTATCAAAAATAATCAGTTTAACCCATGAAGATGAAATCTAGAAATATAATAATAAAATATATATAATAAAAAAATTAATAAAAATAACAAATTTATAAAAAAAGATCTTATTTGTTAGCATGAACTTATAATGAGCATTTATTGACCCTTGCTAATATTAGGTAGTAAATATTTATTTTCATGCTCACTCTTTATTACCTGAAGTTTATAGATTTTACTTTAGATTTTTAATAAAGGATTAGTAAATGTTTGGATTAACAAACATTAGAAAGTACTATAGATTTTTTTTTAATATTTTTTATATATAGAAATTTTTGTGAAACTTTTAATTATTTGTAGTTCAACCAAAAAAGAATATTTACTCAATATATACTCTCTCTCTCAAGTGGTTTCAAAACAGAAACCTGAGTTTCTTTCTTCTGTTGAACACATAAGAGGAGATTTTTGAAGAAAGCTGAAAACCATTGATTTCCATAGTAGGAAAAGCAAATACTATAATGGTTACCGGTTTCCAACATTATTCAAAATATCTTCTTTTGTGTTTAAAAGAAGAAAAAAAACTCAAAGTGTGAGTAAATGAAGAAAATTTTCATTTTTTGGTGAAATATCCCTTTAAATTACTGTATACACTAACCGGCCACTTTATTAGGTACACCTGTCCAACTGCTTGCTCGTTAATCAAATTTCTAATCAGCCAATCACATGGCAGCAACTCAATGTTTTTAGGCATGGTTAGAGAATGGGGGAGAAAGGTGATTTCAGTGACTTTGAATGTGGCATGGTTGATGGTGCCAGACAGGCTGGTCTGAGTATTTCCGAAACTGCTGATCTACTGGGATTTACCCATCTCTAGGGTTTACAGAGAATAGTCTGAAAAGAGAAAATATCCAGTGAGCGGCAGTTTTGTGTGCGCAAATGCCTTGTTGATGCCAGAGGTCAGAGGAGAATTGCCAGACTGGTTCAAGCTGGCTACAATTCACACAGGCTCACCAAAATTGGACAATAGAAGATTGGAAAAATGTTGCCTGGTCTGAGTCTCGATTTCTGCTGCCACATTCGGATGGTCGGGTCACACTTTGGCGAAAACACCATGAAAGCATGGATCCATCCTGCCTTGTATCAACGGTTCAGGCTGGTGGTGGTGGTGTAATGGTGTGGGGGTATTTTCTTGTCACACTTTGGGCCCATTAGTACCAAATGAGCATTGTGTTAACGCCACAGCCTTCCCAAGTATTGTTGCTGACCATGTCTATCACTTTATGACCACAGTGTACCCATCTTCTGATGGCTACTTCCAGCAAGATAAGGCGCCATGTCATAAAGCACAAATCATCTCAGACTGAGAGCTCACTGTACTCAAATGGCCTCCACAATCATCAGATCTCAATCCAATAGAGCACCTTTGGGATGTGGTGGAATAGGAGATTCTCATCATGGATGTGCAGCTGAAATCTGCAGCAATTGCTTGATGCTGTCATGTCAATATGGAGCAAAATCTCTGAGGAATATTTCCACCACCTTGTTGAATCCATGCCACAAAGGATTAAGGCAGTTCTAAAGGCAAAAGGGGGTCCAACCCGGTACTAGTGAGGTGTACCTAATAAAGTGGCCAGTGAGTGTACATGCATTTTGAATGCTGAAAAGGAAATTGAGTGAAATGAATTTGGAAATAATAAAATTGTCATCGAGCTTTAGACTTCTGAAACCATATTATAAATGAATAAGTTCTAAAATCCCCTCTGTGTGTTTCTTCTCACAGGCCCGTCTGTAAATAAAGCAAAGGTTCTAGCTGCGCACAACAGGTTTGTGGGCACAGAGAGAGAACGGCTCATCTACTGATCCACAGCGGACGACGCCAGCTTTTCATATTCATGTTACACACATTTGTAACTCATTCAGCTGACAGACTAAACTCAGGACTGCGCTTTGGATGAACAGAAGACCTTTCTTCCACTACTTTTCCTGTCCGCGTCCACCAAACAAACCTAACAGACCTGGTGGATCCTGACATGATACGGTATATAGAGTTTGTGGAGATGAAGACTCTTATTTCCATTAAACACAAACCTGTGGTTCTGGCAAACCAACAACGAGAGCATGAGGGCAACGTTTGTTTCCTTTTGTGTTTGTTTGTATGAATGTACACGTGTAAAAAATGTTTGACTAATTATTTTTTTTTTTGTTATTTGTGTGCAATCATTTACGTATAGTTAGCATGTTTCAATTAACGAGTCAAATTCACAGATAATGAAAGAACCGTGTGGACAATCTCTTGATGTATTGTGATGCTTTGACAAGAACCATATGTTACACAAACAGCTAGCGCTTTATTGCTAGCATGACCTGAACGGTGTTGTTTTCAAGCAGGAAAAGCACGTTAGTCTTGGCTAACTAATGAAATGGGTTGCAGTGGGACGTTTTTTTAATGTTTACTTATAAAGTTGTGCTCTGCTGCATTAATTAGCGTCGACATGCTAATAAAGGGAGGGCTAGCATTAGTTTAGTGACTTGAGGCGGCACGTCTAACCAAAACACAAACAAATATAGGTTGCAGTTTGGTTTAACTCTCATATCTATTGAGAATCTGCCTGTTTATTTTAATTACTAACACAGTGTAGCTTTAAAACGGCTGCTAACATGGTTTTGTAAACTGTTAACTATGGCAGGGGAAATAGCCTAACATAGTAAACTTAGGAACGTGCAAGGCAGAAATGTGTTTGCATACAAATAAATGGTTATTTTTATGATGAAAGTTTGGGATTGATAGGGATTGTGGGTATGGTGGGATTTTCAAAATAACGTTTTTCATTAGTCAGGGACTGAAAACATGGACATTTATGTAAACGTTTCCTCCTTAGCTTTGGTAAAAGATAGCTTAAGTGTGCCTCATGGATATTATAGCAGTCTAAAGTTTCTGCTTTGTGCGTAAACGTTCTTGATTTGAAGATTTTTTTGGAATAAATACAGACTAATTTGTAATAAAAAGATTGTTTTATTTATCAACTGTGCCTGTGTTTACATCTGTGAAATATGAAGTGTGTTTGTATAATACATAATTCATTCATTCATTTTCGTCTGCTTTTCCGAGGCCAAGTCACGGGGGCAGCAGTTTTAGGAGAGAACCCCAGACTTCCCTCTCCCCAGACACTTCCTCCGAGGGGATCCCGAGGCATTCCTAGATCAACCGAGAGATAGTTCCCCCAGCGTGTCCTGGGTCTTCCATGAGGCCTGCTCTCAGTGGGACATGCCTTGAACACCTCCCTAGGTAGGCGTCCAGGAGGCATCCGAAACAGATGCCTGAGCCATCTCAGATGACTTCTCTCGATGTGGAGGAGCAGCAACTCTCCTCCGAGCTCTTCCTGGGTGTCAGAGCTCCTCACCCTATCTATTAGGGTGCACCTTGCGAAGGAAACTCATTTCGGCCGCTTGTATCTGAGATCTTGTCCTTTCGGTCATGACCCAAAGTCTTAAATGCTATTTTCTAAGGTATTCAATTTTATATCATTTTTGATTATGCAGTGTATGTTTGTATGCTAAAGTTTGCCTGAAATTAATAAAATTCTGATAGATTTGACATTATGCTGCTTTGTTTACTGCAGTAAACAATATTTCTGCAGTTCTGTAGGTGCCAACCTGCTGAATTAGCTAGATTTAAGATTTTTATTCAATCACTCATTTTCTTTTCGGCTTAGTCCCTTTATTAAGTCAGAGTCACCACAGAGAAATGAACCGCCAACTTATCCAGCACATGCTTTACGCAGCGGATACCTTTCCAGCTGCCACCTATATCTGGGAACCATCCATCCACACTCATTCACACTCATACACTACGGACAATTTAGCTTACCCAATTCACCTGTACCACTTGTGGTTGGACTGTGGGGAAAACCAGAGCACCCGGAGGAAACCCACGCAAACGATTTCTATTTAGTATATGAATAATGTTTTAGTTTTGGATTAGTTTCTTGCATTAATACTTAATAAATATACTGTAATTTAAGAATCTCGCCAGTGTTTCCGGTTGAAACCTAATGTGGTTTTAAGGTCTTAAAATGTATGGAAAGAGTCTTTAAAAAGGCTCTTTTTCTTCTCTTAAACTCAGACAAAACAGAATTATTACTTATCGGCCCTAAATCCTGTACACAGCAGTTCTCACAACTCGACCTGCAATTAGAGGGATACAAAGTTATCGTTAGCTCTACTGTAAAAGATCTGGGTGTCATATTAGACAGCAATTAAACTTTTGAAAATCATATATCCCATGTCACAAAAACTGCCTTTTATCTGAGAAACATTGCTAAATTATGAAGTATGCTATCCATCTCAGATGCAGAAAAGCTAGTCCATTTTTTTTTTACTTCTAGGCTGGATTACTGTAATGCTCTGTTCGCTGGTTGCCCAGCATCCTCTATTAACAAACTTCAGCTAGTACAAAACGCAGCTGCCAGAGTTCTTACAAGGTCTAGAAAATATGATAATATCGCCCTAATTTTATCCTCCTAACACTGGCTGCCTGTTAAGTTTCGTATTGAATTTAAAATATTACTTCTTACCTATAAAGCTTTAAATAGTCGAGCTCCTGTTTATCTAACCAACCTTCTGTCTCGCTACATACCAACCCGCTCTTTAAGATCTCAAAACTCAGGGCTTCTGGTAGTACCTAGAATAGCGAAGTCGAGTAAAGGAGGTAGAGCCTTCTCATTTATGGCCCCTAAACTCTGGAATAGCCTTCCTGATAATGTCCGAGGCTCAGACACACTCTCAGAAATTCAAAACTAGATTAAAAACCTATCTTCTTAGCAAAGCATACACTCAGTGCATCACTTAGCAGTATGACGCATGATTGTGCCCAACGCAGGTTTTTGCATCTCGTTTATATACACTATGAACAGCAGCTGCGCTAATTATTCTCTTTATTCTCTAATTCTTCCTGGGGGTACTCATGCTGAGGCCCTCAGACTCTACAGCACCACTGATGCGATCCAAGACCAGCGACGAGATGATCCCAAGGTCTTCATAATCCTGGACCAGGCCGTATCCTGAGAAGCTGCTGTGGTGGTCATGGTGGAGTGAGAGCATGAGACTGATTCCTGTGACGCTCCAAGGACAGACAAGTCTTCGCTGAGGTCCAGCCTCCGATGCCTAGACTGCAGCTCTGCACAAGACGTTTAGCCATAGAAGAAATGATCATGCCCAACTGAGCCTGGATTCTCTCAAGGTTTTTTAAATTCTTCACTTTTTTCCTCGCCGCTGTCGCCACTGGCTTGCATGGTTCGGGATCTGTAGAGCTGCGCATCGATGGAATTGCTCCACAGTGTTGGACTCTCAGTAGTGATCATTAACCACACTACACTGAGCTAAACTGAACTGAACTTAAACACTGAAAACTGAACTGATACTGTTTCAATTCACTATAATCTTCTATGTGAAGCTGCTTTGACACAATCTACATTGTATAAGCGCTATACAAATAAAGGTGAATTGAATTGAATTGAAAAAGGTATTAAAAGATATTGAAATTCACTCTCTGATTCCTGTTTATACTCTGTAACATATAGCAGCTAAAGAGGTCAAAATGATGCTGCTTTATTGAGTGTTTCTGCTTGTCGGTTCCATTTAGGTCATTATTGATGATTTATCATTCTGCCTGATGGCGGTGAGTGAGACACTTTCTCGTTTTCTCTTTTTAGGTACAGCAAACAAGACCGTGAACGTCATTCCACAGACCAGGTAAGCAGACAAATAATATCAGTTTCTGACAGTCATCTTTAATGACAGTCCTTTTAATGCTCCTATTCTGAGTAATGAATGTAGATCATGTCTGATTTGTATTTTTTTTTTTTGTCTATAACATTTTGAAAAATGTCTCATGTTTGATCACTGGGGTCTTTATTTAAATTATAATAAAAATAAAGTATAATTTAAATGTATTTTAGAAATGTACTTTGTTATTTATAATTTGCTGAATATATTTTAGCAGCTCTTAGTCTTCTTTAGTGTCACATTAATAATGTAGGATTATTATCAGGGTTAAAAAGAATTGTGCTGCTGAATACGTTTATAATAACCAAAATTAAGGTTCTTGAAACAACCCCATTTATTTGAGATAGAAATCTTGTGTGACATTGTATACTGTATTTCTTTGGAAAAGTGCATCCTTGTTGGAAAAAAAATATTCTTAAAATTAAAATAAGATAAAATAACATAAAAGAAAATGAACTAATTTATTAAAATTACCACTTTTTTGCTTTGTTGTGGTCTCGATCGTTTCTTCTCCAGTCTCTACCACAGTTCAGTTACTGTAGTGGTTTCTTAGCCAAGGATCTTCCAGAGAATTTCAATCAGGTTTAGTTCGGGACTCTGGTCTGTTCATTTTATTATTTCAGTCTTTTCAGCTTTAAGAAACTACTTCACCTGTTTTCATGTAGCTTTTTCTAGCCATGTACAGTCACTTATACACATTCTTTATATTTCACCCATCTTTTTTTGTCTATAACTCTGAAAATGTTATTTTATTTGATCACTGAGGTCTTTATTTTAATGATGATAAAAGTAAAGTATCATTTAAATGTATTTTAAAAATGCACTTTGTTTTTTATAACTTGCTGAATATTTTTTAGCATCTGTTAGTCTTCTTTAGTGTCACATTAATAATGTATCATTATTATTAGGGTTAAACAGTTGTGCTGCTGAATGTTTTTATGGTAAACACAATAAAGGTTTTTGAAACAACACCATTTATTTAAGATAGAAATCTTTTGTGACATTGTATACTGTATTTCTTTACTGTCACTTTGGAAAAGTGCATCCTTGTTGGAAAAAAACAATTCTTAAAAATAAAATAAGATGAAATAACAAATGAAAATGAACTAATTTATTAAAAATTACCACTTTTTTGCTCTATTGTGGTCTCAATCGTCTCTTCTCTGGTCTTTACCACAGTTCACTTACTGTAGTGGTTTCTTAGCCAAGGATCTTCCAGAGAATTTCAATCAGGTTTAGTTCGGGACTCTGCTCTGGTCATTTCATTATTTCAGTCTTTTCAGTCTCAAGAAACTGCTTCACCTGTTTTCATGTTGCTTATTCCAGCCATATACATTCAAATATACACATTTTTATAGACTTTTTTTTGTCTATAACACTGAAAATTTTCTCTCATTTGATCATTGAGGTCCTTATTTCAATGATAATTAAAGTATCATTTAAATGTATTTTTAAAAAAAGGGTATTTTTTTTATAAATTGCTCTATTTTTTTAGCAGCTGTTAGTCTTCTTTAGTGTCACATTAAAAAATGTAGGATTATTATCAACGTTGAAAACAGTTGTGCTGCTGAATATTTTTATGGTAACCAAAATTAAGGTTGTTGATACAACACCATATATTTGAGATAGAAATCCTTTGTGACATTATATACTGTATTATTTGGAAAAGTGCATCCTTGTTGGAAAAAATCCATTCTTAAAAATAAAATAAGATAAAATGACATAAGAAAATTAATTCATTCATAAAAATTACCACTTTTTTGCTCTTTATTCTTTATCATCTCTTCTCCAGTCTCTACCACAGTTCACTTACTGTAGTGTTTTTTTTTAGCCAAGGATTTTCCAGAGAGTTTCAATCAGGTTTAGTTCGGGACTCTGGTTATTTCTTTATTTCAGTCTTTTCAGCTTCAAGAAACTGCTTCACTTTGTACATGGCTGGAATAAGCTACATGAAGCTACACCTATACACATTCTTGATATTTCACGCAGACTCATAACACTGAAAAATGTTTCTTGTTTGATCAATTAAAAATGTTGGATTATTATTATGGTTGAAAACAGTTGTGCTGCTGAATTTGTGTATGGTATCCACAATCAAGGTTCTTGAAACGACACCATTTATTTGAGATAGATTCAGGTCTTGATTCAGTTCTTCTCCAGTCTCTACCACAGTTTACTTACTGTAGTGGTTTCTTAGACAGGGATTTTCCAAAGAATTTTAATCGGGTTTAGTTCGGGACTCTGGTCTGGTCATTTCATTACTTCAGTCTTTTCAGCTTCAAGAAACTGCTTCACCTGTTTTCATGTAGCTTATTCCAGCCATGTATAGTCACATACACATTCTTGACATTTCACTCAGCTCTTTGTTTAAAATTTCACTTTGTTCACTCATCATTTATTAATTCACTTAATTCATTCACTCATATTTATTCATTCATTTAACTCTATCAGTTTCTGAATTCTCTAGTCACTAATATTTTTAGACATATTTTTATTTGGAAATAAATGTACACAGGCACGTCATCAAAGGCTGATTTGTATCTCAGCTGTTTTTTTGTATTTTCATATATTTTTCACATTTCTCTTTAAAGGGATAGTTCATCCAAACATTATAAATCTTTTACTTGATCCAAACCTGTTTGAGTTTCTTTCTTCTGTTGAACATGAAGAAGTACTTAAAAAGGTTGGAAAAACAGCCCTTGATTTCCAGTGTACAGTATTTTGAACAGTATGTTTTGTTCCTAATATGGATGGCTTTTCCCCCATAACATTTTTCAGAATAGTGTTTAAAATAACCACTAGGTGGAGGTATTTTCATACATTATAAGAAACCATTTAACTACCAATAAACTACTTGATATATATTTATTAGTTTTTGTAATCTCTAAAAGAATCAATGACTATTAACTTTTCTTTCTCTCATAAGCAGGGCCTTCATCTGTTGTCTTGCTATATATTGTTACACTGACACACTGTGATGCTAAACCCATCATCAGAACCGGGAGGTGAGCAGGATGTTTAAGAGTCATGAATTCAGTTTAATGCTTGTGAAACCTGGCTATAGGCTTAAGTGTGTGGGATGTTGTTACTTGTGACTTTTTTCCACAGGAATTTTGGAAAGTTTGTTAATTCAGCTGTTTTATATATTTTGTGTCTTATCTAAAATGTATTTTCCCAGCAGGCACAGGACATCAACATGACATCAGATTGAAGTTGTACCCCAATGTTGTGGGATGTTGCATTTTAATTGGAAATAAAAATCAGGTTGATACCAGACCCCAATGTCAGGCTGACGTCAATGTCCAACGTCGGACAGATGTTGCCTTTTGGTTACTTTCCAACACAATCAAAAAAACAAAATATCAACGTCTAATGAAGTTACAGCTTAATGTTGTGTGGATGTTATAGGCTACCACTACGATTTCTAACAGACGTTGAATTTTGGTTGCCATACCTGATTAATAAATGTATTGAGTTACTCTGTGGCCATATATACTTGCAAAAAAAAAAAAAAAAGATTTGCAAACAAAAAATAAAGTATTGAGAAAAATATATATAATAATAAATGCAAATCTCCAAAAGTCGCAAAGCAAAAATAGATTTTTGAGAAATAAAATAAATTTTGCTAACAAAAATAAAGAACTGCAAAGGGAAAATTAAGTTTTGAGAAATTTGAATGAAATTTGCAAACAAAATAAGAACTGCAAATAAAAATCAAGCAGAGCAAAAAAAAAAAAAAAAAACTAAAACATTTGCATATGTTCAACCTTGTTGCAATACTGTTTTCACTTTGCACTTCACTTTTCTGCCCGTTTCACTTTGTGGCCCTGATTTGTCAAAGGGGTCGGAGTCAAGGGAACTTGGGCATTTACGAAGGGTCCGGACCTGCCACCATTTAAGCGACATCTTCACCTGGAGACACAGTATTACCGAGGTGGTCTTACAGCCCAGTAGGTCCAGGCCTGCCCTAAATGCGCAAGTTCCCTTGACTCCGACTTCTTACAAGTGAGAACAGCATCGCAAACTCACGGTTGACTAAAAA
This sequence comes from Danio tinwini, assembly GCA_903798205.1. NCBI lineage: Eukaryota > Metazoa > Chordata > Actinopteri > Cypriniformes > Danionidae > Danio > Danio tinwini. The sequence continues at coordinate 7,822,608 of CAIGQZ010032741.1, read as the reverse complement.
GCAAATCAAAATGAGCATTGCTATTGACTGGACGGGTTTTTTTAAAGGCAATGCTATAAAAAATGTTTT
>CAIGQZ010032741.1:7811129-7821569 GCA_903798205.1 Danio tinwini | reverse complement strand
ATTATTATTATTATTATTATTATTATTATTATTATTATTATTATTATATTTGCAGAAAGCCCAGTATTTAAATAAAACTTTCAAATCCATTTTTGGTCATAATTCTCATTTTATGATGTTACATCTTACCCCAGGGTGTGTAACTACTAACCCAGATTATGTCTGTGACTTCTGTTGTAAACATTTGTTTATTTTCTGGTTGTGCTGGAAGGATAACATTGATGCAAGTTAAAAACAGACACATGTAACTAGCTTGAATCACATTCTGAACACACTGCCTTTAATTATCTAAAAAATATAGAAAGAAAAGTAACAACGTTCCCCAGTCTTCCCTACTTAAGGCCAGTAGACGGCGATATTTGAATGCGACAAATCATAAATGCCCTATATTTACGTTTGTTTTCCCTCTTTAATAAAAGAACGTATCTATTATAGAGATGGATAGTTCAGAGAAAAGTGTTTATCATGCTGCTCTGCTTGGGATCTTCAGGTGTGTGTCGGTTGCTGGCCTCTTTGCTGTATGGCCTGGAGTCTCACATGGACACCTCAGAGGACAGTTCATTTCTACAGGACATGCTCATGGGCAACACTCTGCATCTGCTTATTAAGGTCAGACTTTATTTTAGCAGCAACCGGTATATGAGTGGTGTTAGCCCACTTTAGTCACTGCTGTTTGCCAGTCCTATATGACTTGAATCGGACAACATTATTCAGACCAAGTTGTTCCACTGGCTTGACCCTATAAAGAAGATATTCCAGGCTCATGTGTGTTGGTTTGGTCATTTGACTTTTATGGCAATCAATAGGTGTTTGTCATTGCCTTTAAAGTGAAATAACTGAATAGGAAGATGTTTGTTTTAGAAGATACTTTCAGACGGCATTTAGAGGTTTTTGCATCTGAACTCTTCGCATACATATTAGCTTTTTCATTCATTCTTCATTTCATTCAATCATACACTCTAAAGGGTTTTAAATTGACATTTACTGAAATTAAAATGAATTTAAATTTGATATACAGGGAGTGCAGAATTATTAGGCAAATTAGTATTTTGACCACATCATCCCCTTTATGCATGTTGTCGTACTCCAAGCTGTATAGGCTCGAAAGCCTACTACCAATTAAACATTAGGTGATGTGCATCTCTGTAATGAGAAGGGGTGTGGTCTAATGACATCAACACCCTATATCAGATGTGCATAATTATTAGGCAACTTCCTTTCCTTTAGCAAAATGGGTCAAAAGAAGGACTTAACAGGCTTCGAAAAGTCAAAAATAGTGAGATATCTTGCAGAGGGATGCAGCACTCTTAAAATTGGCAAGCTTCTGAAGCGTGATCATCGAACAATCAAGCGTTTCATTCAAAATAGTCAACAGGGTCGCAAGAAGCGTGTGGAAAAACCAAGGGGCAAAATAACTGCCCATGAACTGAGAAAAGTCAAGCCTGCAGCTGCCAAGATGCCACTTGCCACCCAGTTTTGCCATATTTCAGAGCTGCAACATCACTGGAGTGCCCAAAAGCACAAGGTGTGCAAAACTCAGAGACATGGCCAAGGTAAGAAAGGCTGAACCACCACTGAACAAGACACACAAGCTGAAACGTCAAGACTGGGCCAAGAAATATCTTAAGACAGATTTTTCTAAGGTTTTATGGACTGATGAAATGAGAGTGAGTCTTGATGGACCAGATAGATGGGCCCATGGCTGGATCGGTAAAGGGCAGAGAGCTCCAGTCCGACTCAGACGCCAGCAAGGTGGAGGTGGAGTACTGGTTTGGGCTGGTATCATCAAAAATGAGCTTGTGGGGCCTTTTCGGGTTGAGGATGGAGTCAAGCTCAACTCCCAGTCCTACTGCCAGTTTCTGGAAGACCCCTTCAAGCAGTGGTACAGGAAGAAGTCTGCATCCTTCAAGAAAAACATGATTTTCATGCAGGACAATGCTCCATCACACATGTCTAAGTACTCCACAGTGTGGCTGGCAAGAAAGGGTCTAAAAGAAGAAAAACTAATGACATGGCCTCCTTGTTCACCTGATCTGAACTCCATAGAGAACCTGTAGTCCATCATGAAATGTGAGATTTACAAGGAGGGAAAACAGTACACCTCTCTGAACAGTGTCTGGGAGGCTGTGGTTGCTGCTGCACGCAATGTTGATGGTGAACAGATCAAAACACTGACAGAATCCATGGATGGCAGGCTTTTGAGTGTCCTTGCAAAGAAAGGTGGCTATATTGGTCACTGATTTGTTTTTTTTTTTGTTTTTGAATGTCAGAAATGTATATTTGTGAATGTTGAGATGTTATATTGGTTTCACTGGTGAAAATAAATCATTGAAATGGGTATATATTTGTTTTTTAAAATTAATCCTTAAAAATACAACTTGCCTAATAATTCTGCTCTCCCTGTATATTGGGGACCCCCTGGAAAATGAGATGGTTTATCTCATGGAAACATACCATTCAATAAATTCCATTTCAAATTCACGGCAAAAAAAAAAATAGAAGCCATTAAAGATTAGAAATCATCAGGGGTGTACTGGGACATTATTTTTGTCTGGGACAGTTATTGAAATCTGGGGGAGGGGGGTTGGTTTACGTATATAAAATAAATCCGTACAGTTTACGGTAAAAAATCGGCAGCTGTGGTTGCCAGTATTTAGCTGTTAAAAGTACGGTACAAGCCGTAAAAGTAATTTCTCATTTTTACAGTAAACGACCATATATCTTTAATTTATATGGTAATATGTTTGTATATTGATTAGCAACATCTACACCTCTTTTGTTACACAGATAGACAGGTTAACACAGTATATGCAGGTGGTGATGAGAAAGTTCATACATAATGAACCAATGCTCATCACAAATAACATTTCTTACAAGCAGAAAAGTGTCTCAGTGTAAAAGTGTTCAGTGTCATTCACACAGCTACTAAACACCAGGATGGTAACACGCATAAAATGAGTCATGCATAAAAAAAGTCATGAAATAAACATTGTTTATCAACATTAGATGTAACATAAATCTCTAATGTACATAACTGATGGGGAAACAACTAAAAAGGTCAATAGTAATGTCAACAAAAAGCATAAAAACTGATGTGCCATACAGGGAATTCTGGAAAAAAGTAAATTTACGGTTATTCACCGTATATATATTAAGGAAACATACTGTTAAGCAGGTTACAGATTTTTACTGTAGCATTTTTACAGTTTTTACAGTTGAAATCACGGCCATTTTTTATAGTGAGTTGTTGTTGTCATTGTGCTCCTTATGGCCAATCCGCCCCTGAAAATCATCCATCCATAAAACATCTATCAACCATTTCAAAACCTCAAATTTTAACTATTTATTGTTATAATTATTTTATATTAGTATATATTATTTATATACTATTTAGTGTTTCTGGATAACCTTGCTGAAAAAAAAAAACGGTAGCATTTGCTGGTAGGGTATGTTTTGATGATGGTCTTGCTGGCCTCAATGCTTGTCTTGCTGGTCTCTATGTTGGATTCAATGCTGGTCTTGCTGGTTTCACTTCACCAGCAAGACCAGCATTGAGAGCAACGTTAAAACCAGCAAGACAAGCATTGAGATTATTTTTGATATCCGGTTTCTCCCACAGACATGTGGTACAGGTGAATTGGGTAAGCTAAATTGTCCGTAGTGTATGTGTGTGAATGAGTGTGTATGGATGTTTCCCAGTGATGGGTTGCAGCTGAAAGGGCATCCACTGCGTAAAACATATGCATGATAAGTTGGCAGTTCATTTCGCTGTGGCGACCCTAGATTAATAAAGGGACTAAGCCAAAAAGAAAATCAATAAATGAATGAAATCCCAAACACCTTAAAAAGATTTTAAAAGGTTTATTTAATTTAATGCTTGTTATATGTTTTTGAACTTCTCCAAATTAAGTGAGCACATCTGATATATGATAGTAAAGAACCATAGTTGGAATTTTAAACCATAAAATTGTTGAAATAGTATACACTACCTGACAAAAATCTTGTTGTTGATCCCAGTTGTAAGAGCAGCAAATAATAACTTGACTTCTAGTTGATGAATTTGGAAATCATCTGCTGAACTGCATCCCAATCATCCGAAATACTGCACAAAACCTATTGGAACCCGCATGATTCTCACAGAAATCAGTCAGGTTTGGTGAAGGAAAAATCATGGTTTGGGGTTACATTCAGTATAGGGGCGTGCGAGAGATCTGCAGAGTGGATGGCAACATCAGCAGCCTGAGATATCAAGACATTTATGCTGCCCATTACATTACAAACCACAGGAGAGGGCAAATTCTTCAGCAGGATAGCTCTGACGTGGAGGCTGAAGTATAAGAAGCAAAGTTTCTGAAAGCAAAGAAGGTCAAGCTGCTCCAGGATTGGCCAGCCCAGTCACCAGACATGAACATTATTGAGCATGTCTGGGGTAACATGGAGGAGGCATTGAAGATGAATCCAAAGAATCTTGATGTACTCTGGGAGTCCTGCAAGAACGCTTTCTTTGCCATTCCAGATGACTTTATTAATAAGTGATTTGAGCCATTCAGAGATGTATGGATGCAGTCCTCCAAGCTCATGATGGAGTCAGACACAATATTCATTCTGTTTCCACTGCAGCATGACTTTATATTCTATACTGGACATTATTTCTGTTATGGGACAAGACTTTCGTCTAAGCAAAGTCAGACATTACTGTCCTAATTAAATCATAAAAAATGGCATGATAATATTTTATTTTAGTAAAATAAGCGTATACTAGAGGCCTTTGCCTTTCATGAACCTCTTCTGATACCAAATGCTCAACCAGTAGTCAAGTTCTTATTTGTTGTTCCTAAAACTAAGATCAACAAGTCTTTTGTCAGGTAGTGTATTTTCATTAATAAGCATTGATAAATTAATATATAGGTTACTAAAGGGCTATTAATGGTCTTTTTCTTTCTAACGTGTGTGTGTATATCTACATATGTTTTAATTGTATGACATAAAATAATCATTTACAGTATTTTACTTAAGTAATTCCTGCTTGGAGCAAAATTTCAAACTCATTTTCAACCTGTATAATTAATTTGACTGAAAATTATAAGCATTTTAAAAGTACAGTTATGTTATCTATTTTTAAATTGAGGGCGACACGGTGCCTCAGTGGTTAGCACTGTCGCCTCATCAAAAAGGTCACTGGTTTGAGCCCCGGCTGGGTCAGTTGGTATTTCTGTGTGGAGTTTGCACGTTCTCCCCGTGTTCGTGTGGGTTTCCTCCGGGTGCTCCGGTTTCCTCCACAGTCCAAACACATGCGCTATAGGTAAATTGACTAGACTAAATTAGTCATTGTGTATGAGGATGTGTGTGAAGGGCATCCGCTGTGTAAAACATATGCTGGAATAGTTGGTGGTTCATTCCGCTGTGGCGACCCCTGATTAATAAAGGGACTAAGCCGAAAAGAAAATGATTGAATGAATATTTAAAAAATATATATTAGCATATAGAAAAATGCATGTATAATAATTATAGAAATCATTCTAAAATAGCAATAGATGAATGCTGGCATGTCAAACCATAGTGAAACTGCTTGAAACATCACCCACACACACCTGTTGAGAGGCCATTAAAAAGAGAAGTGTTTACTACATCAAGTATCTATCAAGAGTCAATATAGGGGAATTACCAACCTACGTCACACATGACGTCACTTGGGTTCAACTGCGCATACCGGTTGCAAAAAAAAGGGCGGCTAAATATCAAACATGTCATGTTGTGCGGTAGGATGGCAAAGCCGAAAGTCCAAAAATAGAAAACTTACATTTTGCCATACACCACATGCTTTTAATGCCAACTGCAGACGTCTTTGGCTAACAGCCATCAAAAGAGCTGAATGGAGTGAGGACCTAATTAAAAATGCTCGACTGTGCAGTTCTCATTTTATATCAGGCAAGTGCACGCTATGCTGAATCATACACAGTACTCGTTTTTGATTGCAGCAATGATTTCAGCAAAAACTGTTAAATATGGTGAATTAAACTGCGGACACTGAATGCTTAGAATGAAATGTAAAAATCTGAGTTCACATAACCCTGCCATACAGGTGCAGTTCGCTGTCAGAATGCAGTTGTTTTGTTTGTTGATTACCCAGGCCTTGTACAGCTCCATATTCTTTCCATGTCTTTGGCTAGGCAGAACCTCAGTTTTTAGAACTACAAAGTTCAGTGTTTCCTCTAGGATTTTTTCCAGCTGTGGCGGCAGGTCTTTTACACCGATCTACCAACTACGTATGCCGTTATTTCAATGACAAATGTTGTGAAAAAAGTATTACAAGTCGACATCGCATTCATGTAATACGAGCATGTGAATCTCTTGGCTTGCACGCCGATTTCCTCTGCTCAGGGGCGGACTGGCCATAGGGAGCACCAGGACATTTCCCGGTGGCCTGACGGTCAATCTGGCCTGCCACCGTGATTCTGGCCTGCCGCGCACGCCACTTCTCTTCACTTTCTAGATCGCCCCTGCCTCTGCTCGTGCACAAAACTTCTTGCACGCCACCTCAAATGATATTCAAGTGCAGATTTTCTCAAATAAACACTGCTAAAGTGTGATTTTGTGCATTTATTTGATTTGCAAGGAATGTTTATGAATGTCTCCAATAGACCTAAAGAGCGGCATTAATATGTACTGAAGTAAAGTTAAACGGCTATAAACTCCAGCAAGATAAAGTCTTTGAATGCAGAGCCATAGACCTTTATCTATAAAGTAGAATTATGTAAACTGTTCATCATAACTGAAAGCTACGTCGTGTTTGCTGGCCTCACGCATCACTCACCTGTCAGTCAGTCAGTCAGCACTTCACCATAAAGGGTTAAACAAATAACGCACAGCACTACTACTACGGTTACAGAAAAGTTCACGCTGTTATAATTCACTTACCTTTTAATAAGTTTTGGTGCAATTATAACCCGCTATTTAAAAAAAAAAAAAAGATTGAATGTTTGAAATGAGAATCCGTAATGTGTCCGTGGTGGGATGAATTTTGGTGTGGCGCCCCGCCATTGAAGAATGAATGTAGCGGAAACCATGAAGGTTTTAATCTGGTAATCATGGAACATTATTTCTTGCACATGACCACACAACACAATTGTAGGCATCCAAAGACTTGAAGGTCTTTAACTTCTCTCTTGTAAAATCACTTGGAATTTCAATCAGGTATATTTGGGGCTGGATGCTTGACCATTTCGTCTTATCCAATATCCATTGGGAGGGTGCTATCGCAAATGGACCTGTCAGACGAACGCCGCTCACTTTAACGTTAATTTTGCAGAATAACTGTGCTTATCACTGGGTGACGAGCTGTTACATATACAATATGTAATCGATATAACTTATCTCTAATACAACAACAAACTCTGTACCGCATCGGATGTCACTGTATATGCTAGCGCTCCCGGCAACCTCAATGCGCACGCATCCTGAATGTTTACAAACTGGTAGTTCGCCAATAGGAATTTTTTGCATGTGCAAAACATGAAACTGAAATGTCTGATATGCCAATTCTCACCACAAAACAAGTTCCAGCTAATGTCAGAATCCATCTCAGCAGCGAACGCAAACATGCAACTAAAGGATTACACTAAGCACTCTCAAAGAGAGACTGTTTGCTGCTTTTTCCAAAGCTCTGCCATATACGACTGTAAAGGAAATCTGAGCTACTTTTTTATTTTTCCCCTGTTGGAAAACAAGCAATTATACTGCCATTACAAACAAAAACTTCATAAGAATCAGAAATAAATGTAGCATGCGGTCCGAGTCAGAATACATCTCTGTAATGTTTTTGCATATGACTGGGTTCACAAAAATGCCAGTGCTTTTATCTTTCCTATATAGAAGATGCACAATGTCTGAAACTGAAATGTCTGATGTGCCAATTCTCACCACCCACGGATTTAAGAGACAGCAAGATGCGCAGAGAACTCCGTGTCTGGTTTTGGTGCGTGATGTCATCTTTTAAAAAATGTCAAATTGTTTTAGTTTATACATCTGTTTTGAAACGCGCTCGTCTTTACGAGTAGCGATAGCTGTGAGAGGGCAGTAAATATGATTACATCTTCCTTGGCTGATATTCTAATAGCTTTCCCATTGCCTAGACCGTATATAAAGCCCAGCCGTTAGACAGACAGACAGATAAACACACAAAACTCATGATTTGCTCAACATTTGCAATTCAGCCAGGTGCGAGTTATGCAAATTATATATATTATGTGTGACGGTAATGTTAGTTTGTGCTCCAGTGAAGCATATTTATATATTTCATTCATTCATTTTCCTTCGACTTGGGGTGTGCTCACACTATGCTATCCGAACCGTGCCCAGGTCCGTTTCCTAGATCGTTTGAGAAGGGTGGGCGCTCTCAATCGGGCTCAGGCATGGTTTACTTGAGCGGTCCATGGCCCGGTTGGAAGATGTGGGCCTAAGCGTGGTTCATTTGGGCTTAGGCGCGGTACGCTTACAGTGTGAGTGCTAGCGTGCCTAAGCCCAAAACTGAAAGCGAGACGTGACTTTTAAGGGACTGTTTCATATGGATTAATTAATCATTCGCACTGTTCAATGAACGCAAACTGTCGTAGATTATTAAAGACGCAAACCCCTCACTGCACCACAGCTGCAGCTTCAGCAAACCTCCTAATTCCTGCAGCATGAGGATTTTATGATTGTTTATGAGCGTCAAAAGTGGCTGATCTGTTCGGCGAAATATTAGAGTGCGTGTCACCACATATTAAACGACTTAATTGATATAACTAAAGAAATCTCCACTGTGCTGAGCCAGCACTTACTAAGCAGCGTGTCATTGATGACGTAAGCGTGCCCAGGCCCGAATGTAATGTGAGTGCGGGCCATTGGGGGAGACGGGAGGGGGGAAAAGCGTGCTTTGGCCTGGTTCAAGGCAACTGTACATGGTGTGAGTACGGCCTTAGTCTCAATTTCAGATGTTGCCACAGCGGAATGAACAACCAACTATTCCAGCATATGTTTTACGCAGCGGATGCCCTTCCAGCCGCAACCCAGTATTGGGAAACACCCATACACACTCATTCACACATATACACTTCTGCTAATTTAGTCTATTCAATTGACCTGTACTGTGTCTGGACTTGTGAGGGAAACCAGAGCACCTGGAGGAAACCCACGCCAACATGGGGAGAACATGCAAACTCCACACAGAATACCAACTTACCCAGCCGAGGCTCAAACCAACGGCTTTCTTGCTGTGAGGTGATCGTGCTACCCACTGCGCCACCATGACGCCCTTTTAAAAAACTAATAAGAACATTGTGGTTAAGGACAAAGTCTAATGAAGGACAATAATAATTTCAATGAAGAAGTCAGTCATTTTTGCGATTGTTTTAGAACTTCCGATTCAGTTGTCTGGAAGAAATGACTAGGAATAATAAACGACAGAAAATTACTTGCTCTAAACAAAAATATCAGTTTGTTTTTAATGTCTAAAAATGAATGGAAGTGAATGAGACCGGAAGTCTCGAGCCAAAAAGAATAAAATGGCTGCACCCACTCGTACACTGACAATAAGGTGAATAGAATACACAAGACATGTCACTCGTATAGTTTTGATTGGGAAATAGTGTAACGGTCAATATGGCAAGTGAAGCCCCGCCTACTATCTCTTTAGACTGATGTTTCTCCGGGGAGAAGCTATGACCAGGCATTATGACGACAGGTTTTATGATCAACAAGCACACTGGAATCTCAGCAAACACTTGCTTCACAGACATAAGAAATATATCCACATAAAGCTTGAAATCTGTACTGTCGAATGAAGCAACTACACTTGAAAACAAATGTTTTTTGGTTTTGTAATTTGTATGAACCAAACGTGAGGTAGAGTCAGTCCTGTCAAACGCACATCACATGACAGCAAGCGCCCACAAACTGGAGGAGATCCACCATCAAGACCAAGTTGTGAATTACTTCAGAAAAGCAGCGCGATTGGACGATCATTAACCAGATGATGATAATGTGTAGAACGGCCATAAATGAGGTTGGTGTCGTGATCTCGTTCTTTTCAAGTGCGCTTGCGCATAAGATTGGGCAACCTGAAAATATTCAGCTTTTGTTTGATTTGAATGTTTAGAAATGAAACTTATGAGACGGTTGTTGTTTAATTTTATCGGTGATTCCAAATATGTAATGTAATCATAAGCTTGGCAAACTGTTTTGTAGAATCTGATGTTTACCCATTGAGACAGAATTCCTGAGCATACTGCAGAGTGAACCGAGCGAAATGACTTGCCTTAAAGGAACTTTAAGGATATTTATAGTGATGTCCAGATCCGATCACGTGATTGGAAATTGGGCCCGATCACGCAGTTTCAGACTTGATCGAAATTGGAAATAACCTCCTGATCAGGACTCTATTTTGTGTGTGTGTGTGTGTGT
>CAIGQZ010032741.1:7796247-7810729 GCA_903798205.1 Danio tinwini | reverse complement strand
ATAGATAGATAGATAGATAGATAGATAGATAGATAGATAGATAGATAGATAGATAGATAGATATGCTCTTTATTTTAGAACACATCAATAGTTATGCGGTGGCACCGAGTTAGACTTTCTTGACTTCACACAGAAACACCAACGGTTGTTGCTAGATCGAGTATGGTTGCGGCCGGAAGGTAACGAATATTGTTTGTATTTATTATTGCTACTCCAATCACTGCTACTACAACATCTACATCAACAACATCTACTACTTCTGATACTACTACACCAACTACTACTACCACTACTACATTAACACCTTTACTACTTCTGGTACCACTATACCAACAACATCTTCTACTAAAGAAACTACTACAACTACTACTTCAACAATCCCAACTACAACTACAATCGTTACTACGACAATGACTACTACTACTACTATTACTACAACAACAGCAACATTAATAATGACAATAGTAAAAATACTTGTAATAATGATAATGAGGAGACTTTTTATCTCCTTTTTACGTATTATAAAAGTATGTGATTGGGTTTCGGTATTGGTAGATACTCAAAATCAAATGACTCGATCTCTGACTGGAGGACACAAAAAAAACCTGATCGGGACATCGCTAGATGTTTATATACAGTTGCTATGGTAGCCTTTAGGTTTCTGTCAATAGAAGGAACGCCACGCCAAAAACGACAATTATATTTTTGATATGTAGTATTTAAGATCAAAGTAAGCGTATTTAGTATTAAAGATAGAGCAAACTCTTTCTAGCTACTGTATTTAAAGGGCTGACTCCCATCTTGTCCTTCAACCAATTGATCAAACGTTAATCAGGGGAGTCAAACCCCCCTGTAATACACACTGATCACACTGTGTGATATATTACTCGCATAATTCAGAATAACATTTTGCTACTAGAAGAATTTGATAGGTAAGGGTCCACGTTCACCCTTAGGGCTTTGGACGGGAGTTTAACGCCACTTCTGCTCTTCTGGCAGGTCTATGACAGGCTGCAGAAGTACAGGGCCCAGCGCCCCGCTCCACTGCTGGACAGCACACAAGGCCTGGCTCACCGCGTAAGTTCTCCTCTGGGGCGCCTCGTGGTTTTTGTCTCCAGACCAAAAGTGATCAGACAATCCAGAGAAGTTGGGACGGGATTCAGTTGCAGGACCTTTTAGTCTGTTTAGTGTTGTCGGTTTAAAGTGTACTGGAAGGGATTACTAGCGAACACCCCTAGAGTCACATAAACATATGCACTGCACACGCAGCCTCGCAGACACTCGCTGGTTTATTGTGTTATTTTTTAATGAAATAATTTGGCAACTCTTATCCATATTCAAAACCAAAACATCTGCATTTTTGGTGCATAAATGTCCAACATGACGCAGTTTTCCATTACATCTATCAACTGTAAAATGTTAGTGGAGTTTGCTTAGGAAGCTTGTGGAAACTGAAGGTCTTAAATTGAAAGTAAAATAGCTTGTTGGTGTTGTTTTTTTTTTTCTTTTTGAGTATTGGTAACTTAATTTTACGAGTTAAGCACTTAGTTAAGTCAACTTAAATATCGAACGCAACAAAACAGTTTTGGGTTAAGAGAAACCAAAGAGTTAAAGAGCCCCTATTATACATTTAAAAAGGTTATACTTTGGGGATCTCTAACAACAGTCTGATATGCATGCAAGGTCGAAAAACGTTTTTATTGTACTATAATATGCATTTACTTTTACCTAATTATCCCAACGACTACTTGAACAAACTCGTGTTAAGAGAAACTAGTGTACATTTGATGTTAAAGAGCCCCTATTAGGCATTATAAAAGGTCATGTTTTGGTTTTGAGGGGTCTCCAACAACAGTCTGATGTGCATGCAAGGGCAAAAAACACTTTCATTGTACTATAATATGCATTTATTTTGACCTAATTATCCCAATGACTCCTATATGATTTAAATTGAAAGTAAAATAGCTTGTTGTTGTTGTTTTTTCTTTTTTTGTGTGTGTATTGGTAACTCAATTTTACAAGTTGAGCACTCAGTTGTCAACTTAAATATTTGCCACAACAAAACCGTTTCTGAACAAACCTGTGTTAAGAGAAATCAGTGAAAAATTGATGTTAAAGAGCCCTTATTATGCATTATAAAAGATCATACTTTGGCTTTGGGGGTCTCCAACAACAGGCTGATATGCATACAAGGTCGAAAAACCCTTTCATACTATAATATGGATTTATTTTTGCCTAATTATCCCAATAATTCCTATATGATTTAAATTAAATGTAAAATAGCTTGTTGTTGTTTTTTTTCCTTTTTGTGTGTGTATTGGTAACTCATTTTTACAAGTTGAGCGCTCGGTTAAGTCAACTTAAATATTTACCTCAACATAACAGTATCCGAACAAACCTGTGTTAAGAGAAACCAGTAAAAGAATTATGTTTAAGAGCCCCTATTATGCATTATAAAAGGTCATGTTTTGGTTTTGGGGGTCTCCAACACCAGGCTGATATGCATGTAAGGTCAAAAAACACTTTCATTGTCTTATAATATGCATTTATTTTGACCTAATTATCCCAATAATTCCTATATGATTTAAATTGAAAGTAAAATAGCTTGTTGTTGTTGTTATTTTCCTTTTTGTGTGTGTATTGGTAACTCAATTTTACAAGTTGAGCGCTCAGTTAAATATTTACAGCAACAAAACAGCTTCTGAACAAACCTGTTTTAAGAGAAATCAGTAAAAATCGATGTTAAAGAGCTCTTATTAGGCATTGTAAAAGGTCATATTTTGGTTTTGGGGGTCTCCAACACCAGTCTGTTATGCATACAAGGCCAACAAACATTTTAATACTATAATATGCATTTATTTTTGCCTAATTATCCCAGTGACTCCTATAGGATTTAAATCCATTTATAACCACTGCAGAGAGATCGCCTCCCGCGTCATTCAAATCGCATGCACAAAAGCATTTAGGCTTCCCTGTAAGATTTAATGATGACAGGAAAAGTTGTGGCGGGACCAGGGCTTAATTTGTGCTGGAACACTCCGGATCCGGCACCTCTGAAATCTTATCCGGCCACTCATTTTACCGATCCCCCTCCTCAACCGCTCTCCTACCCGTCCGCTGTTCATTTTAACTTTCTTTCGCAACTCCCCAACCCTCTTCACTTTCGTCCGCGACACCTCCGCCCTGCTCACTTCTATATGCGACAGTCCTCCGCCATCCACCGCCCCAACAACCCCAAAGCCCCCCCAAAATCACTGCTTAATGAAACATGACGCTGGTAAAAGCAATTACATTGTGTAACCAACAGATGGCGACAAACAACCATCAAAATGATGTGACTGAATAGGTTTTCAAAAATAATACACCTACAGTATAATAAAACATGAAGTTTTATCTGTGAATTGTTGAATCATTAATTGAAGATAAATATGATCTGTTGTACAAGATGTTAGATTTCTATATTTAGCATTATCAGCAACAGTAGATCATATTTCATATTCAATACTTTTCTTTCTTCAGCTGATTCTTTCTTGATTGTTATTTTTATTCACATTACATATTCTTAAGTTCTGTCTGTTAAAAGCAATGTTTTTTGCTGTAATATTTTATATAAATGGAAAGCAAATTGTCTCCTCACTTTTTTTGCTGATCCGAAAAATGGTCCGATCCGTGACAAAAAAACCGTAATTTGATCTGAACTGCAGATTTGTGATCCGTTACACCACTAATATTTATATTCCTTTAACAACAATCACATCACATTTTTTTATTAAAATATATTTTTCTCTTCCTTTCACATCTTGCAAAAACACTCAGCTGCCTGTATCATTTCAGTTCTGCAGAGACTCTTAAAACAAAGATTACCTCTAGCTTTTGACTGCGTACGCTGTATTTCATTAAGTCAAGGAGAGGTTTTAAAACAATATCAATTTCCATCTTCTCTCAGGCTGAAAATGAGGAGGACATTTTGGAGCATTAAGCCGTTAAAAGCATTTTCCTTATACGTCGCGGCTCAGTGTAAAATTTCATTTTTGGAGGTTTAATGTATGTTTAATGTCAGGTCCGGGGTCACCCTCAACCACATTCAGTCTAGCTGCTTGTTGCTTGGTTGAACCACAACAGAAACGGCTATTTCTCCAGGGTTCTTGGTCCAGTGGCTTTTTGACCTGCTGTGCAAACACTCTCATAATATTGTCAAGTAGGTTGGCGTAGATTGAACCAGACCTCCTTGAGCTTTGCCAAAGCAAATTGGCACCAGATCAGTTCACAATACTTGGTGCATACATTAAGCCAAATGGCGTAGTCAAAAACTCTTAACACTTGAACTAGAACACTAGAATGGTCTAGTAACTAGTTATATATGTATTAATACATATTTGTAGGCTTACTCACTATCAATCGGCTTAGTCCCTGTTTTATCAGGGATTACCACAACAGAATGAACCACTAACTACTCTGTCATATGTTTCATGTGGCGGATGCCCTTCCAATATTTATAGGCTGTATTATCAAAAATATCTCATTTTCAGGGTACACTGTAAAAATGCTGAGTTGTACACAATCAATTGGCGTCGAGGCAACGTGAAGGGATTAAGTTAACGTATTAGTTTAAGATATTTAAGTGGATTAAACATGAATAATTACTCCCCCTCCCCCCCCCCCCCCCCCCCCCCCCCAGCAACCATCATATTTTTGAGTCCATGTTGCTCGGCTGAACCACAACAGAAACGGCTATTTCTCCAGGGTTCTTGGTGCTGAACCAGACTTCTAGACTTTGCCAAAGCAAACTGGCACCAGATCAGTTTACGATACCTGGTGCATACATTAAGCCAAATGGCATGATCAAAAACTATTTTAACACTTGAAGTAGAACACTAGAATGGTCTAGTAACTAGTTAGAGCGGCAAAGCGGCATAATAATGAAGGTGGCAAACACGCCCCGCCGCCCAACCCAACGTACTGACTCATCTGCAACATCAACCCCCCCTCCTCACTTTATGAACTGGTCAGGTTCGTTTTCACTTTCGGATTGAGGGCGGCATGCTAGCCTATTGCCTAGAGCGGCAGTTCGGCTTGCTCCGGCCCTGGTATTAATACATATTTGTAGGCTTACTCACTATTTTTCAGCGTAGACCCCGTTTTATCAGGGATTACCACAACAAAATGAACCACTAATTACTTTGTCATATGTTTCATGTGGCGGATGCCCTTCCAATATTTATAGGCTGTATTATCAAGAAGATCTCATTTTCAGGGTACACTGTAAAAATGCTGAGTTGTACACAACCAATTGGTGTCGAGGCAACATGAAGGGATTAAGTTAACTTATTAGTTTAAGATATTTAAGTGGATTGAACATAAATAATTACTCTTCCCCCATTAAACAAAAAAAAACCTCAAGAATTGTGTTGCTTTGGCTAATTTTAAATAATTAGTTTGAACAAACAGCAAACATCATTTTTTTGAGTCCATGTTGCTCGGCTGAACCACAACAGAAACACAGATTTCTCCATGGGTTCTTGGTGCTGTGGCTTTTTGACCTGCTGTGCAAACACTCGCATAATATTGTCAAGTAGTTTGGCGTAGATTGAACCAGACTTCTAGACTTTGCCAAAGCAAACTGGCACCAGATCAGTTTACGATACCTGGTGCATACATTAAGCCAAATGGCATGATCAAAAACTTCTCTTTTAACACTAAAACTACCAAGGCAGTCATTTTTACCATGATGAAATTTGGTAATTTAATAACTTGATTAAAATAATACTAAAATAATGAACAATACCCTGACAATACCTTAAATACCTTTTATTCTAACATTGTTACTGTATTCAAATGGTAAAACACTCAGTTTTGTATATGTCTACCTAGCAGTCAAAATGACAGCATACATTGAATAGGTTTGCCTCTGTGAAAAAAAAAAAAAAAAACTTTCACTCCTGCTTGTGAAGTGAAAGTGAGGTGTTTAGCTTTGAAAGCGGTCTAGAACTATATTTATATATGTATAAATACATACAGTGCATTCAGAAAGTATTCATAGCGCTTCACTTTTTCCACATTTTTTTGTTACAGCCTTATTCCAAAATTGATGAAACAACATTCCTCAACATTTTACACACAATCCCCCATAATGACAATGAAAAAAAAAGGTTTTAAAATTGTTGCAAATTTATTAAAAATAAAAAACCTGAAAAATCACGTGTACATCAGTATTGAAAGCCTTCACCGTGAAGCTCTAAATTGAGCTCAGGTACTCTCTGTTTCCACTGATCATTCTTGAGATGTTTCAGCAGCTTCATTAGAGTTCACCTGTGGTCAATTCAGTTGATTGGCCATGATTTGAAAAGGCATACACCTGTCTATATAAGGTCCCAGGGTTGGCAGTGCATGTCAAAGCACAAACCAAGCATGAAGACAAAGGAATTGTCAAGGATTGTAAGGAAATATATATATGTTGTACTCTCCCATTCACTGTATATAGATTACTGTATTTCATTTTTCTTTCCAGTTATCAGAAGAGCTGCAGGACACAGTCAACAGTCCAGAGACAACGGAGCTGTTAAACCTGCTCTCCAATCCTCATGTACAGGTGAGAACAATACATACATTTGGGTCAATCCTTTTAATATATAGTAGTCAGCATTTGAAGTGGCTCAAAATACTTTGGCTAATTGGTCTAGCCAAGAATTAGTGTTATTCAATTTGGAAGGTTTATAGCATAAATGTAGCATACACCCTCCACAGATATTTCCCAAATTATGTTTAACAGAGCAAGGGAATTTTCACAGTATATCAGATAATATTTTTTCTTTCTGAAAAAGTCTTATTTGTTTTATTTTGGCTAGAATAAAAGCATTTTTTAATTTTTAAGAACCATTTTAAGGTAAAAAATTATTAGCCCCTTTAAGCAATTTTTTTTTCCGATAGTCTACAGAACAAATCATCGTTGTACAATAACTTGCCTAATTACCCTAACCTGCCTAATTAACCTAATTAACCTAGTTAAGCCTTTAAATTTCACTTTAAGCTGTATAGAAGTGTCTTGAAGAATATCTAGTCAAATATTATTTACTGTCATCATGACACAGATAAAATAAATCTGTTATTAGAGATGAGTTATTAAAAATATTATGTTTAGAAATGTGTTGAAAAAAAATCTTCTCTCTGTTAAACAGAAATTGGAGAAAAAAAACAAACCGGGGCTAATAGTTCAGGGGGGCTAATACTTCTGACTTCAACTATATATATATATATATAATTACAATCTGTAATTTTACGGTTTATTTCAGGCAGCTGGGGTGTCAGAAAAAAAACCTAAAATAACGGCCATTAATTTACAGAAATTTACTGTAAAATAACAGGTTGAATAAATCAGAATTTTTTTTACCAGAAATTTAAATTTAAGAAAATCTTTGTAATTTAATGTCCGTTATTTTACGGTAAATTTCTGTAAATTAATGGCTGTTATTAATAACCGTAAAAATACACCATAAAATTACAGATTTTTTTACTATATATATATATATATATATATATATATATATATATATATATATATATATAAAAATACATACGGTGGGGGAAAAATATTTCTAAAGGTGCTGTTGACTCACCAGATGTTGGTAACAACCAAAGAAATCAATATATCAAAAGAAAATGAAACTAATTAGTTTACAAATTAAGTTCTGTGTAATAAAATGAAATGATGCAAGGAAAAAGTATTGAATACATGAAGAAAGGAAGGTGTACAAAAGCACTGAAAGCCCACACTGTAAAAAAAATCCATAATTTTACGGTTTATTTCCGGCAGCTGGGGAATAACGTCCTTAAATTACAGAAATTTACCATAAGATAACAGACATTAAATTACAGAAAAATTTTCTTAAATTTTTATTTCTGGTAAATTTCTGTAATTCAACCTCTGTTGTTTTACAGTTAATTTCTGTTATTTACCGGCTGTTATTTTACGTGTTTTTCCGGCACCCCAGCTGCAGGAAATAAATCATTAAATTACAGATATATTTTTTTTTTACAGTGCCGACTACAGCTGAAATCTCTCAGTAGTTCTACAGCAACCCTCTGCCCTTCCTCAGTGTAAATGAATATCAGCTGCTTCAGTCCAACATCTACATTAGCAGGAGGATGAAGATGAAACCAGGGTGGACATTTCAGCAAGACAATGATCCAAAACACAGCCAAGGAAACCCCTCAAATGCTTTCAGAGAAAGAAAATCAAGCTGTAGAAGGGCCCAGCCGATCACCTGACTCGAATCCAATATAGAAAATACAAAATAAAGCTCAGATTTGATAGACGAGACCCACAGAACCATCAAGATTTTTACACTCTGTTGACGTCTGTGAAAAACCCACACCTAAGCAATGCATGACTTCATTCTTCATATGAGAGGCGTCTTTAAGCTGCCATAGTAGTACATAGCAGTGCTTAATTTGTGAATTTCGGCACAAATTAAGGCCTGGTAGATAGTATATATTAATAACTATCAATATTATTACTATAGTATATACTATTAATATACGCAGGTATGAACTGGATACAAAAAGAATGAATAAAGTCACCCAGGTCTGTTAAAAACCAGACGAACACATTACATTTAGAGTTCATGAGTTGTACTTATGAGGGTCCTGACAGCTTTATTTGTGATTGCTTTAACGATATGTTGCTTTTTGGATTGTACCTTTGGCTCTCACGTTTATAAGGCAACACTGGCTTCCCTATGAGGTGATACTAAGTGTGGAAAGATTCTTTATCAAGTCAAATCAAAAGAGCAGATTGTTGACTTGCGTTTTGCTTTTGCTAAGAATATATTTGGGCTGGATATGCGACAGTGTTCAAAAGTGTTGCTTTGGTCATGTTTTAAAAAACGTTTGAAAGTCGACAGTGATTTGAATAGCTTAAATATGAAATGTGTTTATTTGATGACGTGTGTCGTGTGATCCTCCAGAAATTGTTAATAAACTGGCTCGAGTCCGGGCTGGGTCAGTTGGGTAATTTCTGTGTGGACTGTTCTCCCCATGTTGGTGTGGATTCCTCCGGGTGCTCTGGTTTCCCCCACAGTTCAAACACATGGGCTATAGGTGAATTGGGTAAACAACATTGTCCGTAGTCTTTGAGTGTGTGTGTGAATGCAAGAGTGTATGGATGTTTCCCAGTACTGGGTTGCGGCTGGAAGGGCATCTGCTGTGTAAAACATATGCTGGATTTCCACTGTGGTGAGAAGAAAGTAGAAGAAAAATGAACAAATTATTATTTATTGTTCATTGATTGGGTAGCAGTGGGTACCTCACAGCAAGAAGGTCGCTGGTTCGAGCCTCGGCTGGGTCAGTTGGCATTTCTGTGTGGAGTTTGCATGTTCTCCCTGTGTTGGCGTTGGTTTCCCCCACAAGTCCAAAAACATGTGGTATAGGTGAATCGGGTAAGCTAAATTGTCTGTAGTGTATGTGTGTGAATGAATGTGTATGGGTGTTTCCCAGTGATGGGTTGCAGCTGGAAGGGCATCCGCTGTGTAAAACGTGCTGGATAAGTTGGCGGTCATGATCACCAGCGATCTAAAACACCAGAGATTGCTGGAATATATTCATAAACACAAATCTGCTGGTAAATGGACTACAAAACCCAGTCATGCACCACACACACAACCGGTTCCAGATCCTGACTGATTGCACTCTCACAGCTGATGCTGCTCAATGACTGATTGCATACACATATATTCGGCTCACTTTGAGACACTCATTGCTGAGTTTTGTTTACTGTAAGTGACATTTCAACGCGTTTCCTTTGTCTTGTTTTGATCTTTGCCTCGTCTGTCTGTTAATCCCGCATTGCTGCCTGCCTTGTTGACCATCTGCCTGCTATTACGACTTCGACTCTGGATTGCCTATATACATCTGTTTGGTCCTGTATTGGCCACTGCTTACCTGACCTTGCCAATAAACCTGCATGTGGATCCACAAGTCAGTAGCATTTTGGAGATATGCATAAAAAACGGTTGATGGAAACGCCATGATGTGCATACATTTCGAAAATGTGCATAAAAAACATATGCGCATAACTGAGTAGGATAAACTTTTTATTCCATAAGAAAAGATGCGCATAAACTACGATGGAAACACTTTTACCGCACAAATTCCATCATGCGCATTAAAAAAGGTCATGTGATTTTGTTATAAGTGATCATGTGATGATAAAAATGTGTGTAAATGAACAAATTAGCAGGCTGAGCACATTATAAACCATCTGAAATGTTGTTTTGGTCATTCTAAAACGCCTTACTGTTTAAGTATTAGTGTTATTAATGACATCCAAAATCAAGAGCGTCTGTGCTCCGCGTCTGACACCTTTAAACGCCACCGCGCGTTCACTGTGTGTCAGGATTGCCTTCTTCTGATGTGCAAGTCATTTATTAGATTAAGAAAAGATTGATGCAGCTTCTCTTATCGCAGCAATTTCAGTTTTTACTCTTGATATTTGCGCCAGTTAATCAGGAAGTGACGATTTTGTTTGCTTCAACTCGTTGGATGGAAACGCTGCTTTATTCGCACAACTTTAATGCGATAATTCAATTTTGCGCATGAAGTTTATTCACATTTTTGGATGGAAACATAGCTAGTGTCACACCTCTGGTTACATTGGCAGTTCATTCTGCTGTGGTGACCCCGGCTTATTAAAGGGACTAAGGCCCAATCCCAATTCCACCCCTTAGCTCTTCCCCTTACCCCTACCCCTCGTTTTGCGCATTCACGCCACACTGAAAAAAATCATTCAGAGATGATTCCTTGGATTTACGCAATATTTTTACATTAAGTGGCTGTAAACAATTTATTTGGGCTGAATTTAAACAAACAAATTAAGTAGACTTTTATTGAACTTAATTTGTTTGTTTAAATTCAACACAAATACATTGTTTGCAACAGTTTTGCAGACATCATTTTTTTCAGTGCAAGGGGTAGGGGTGTCCCAATTCTCTATAGCTTGAAGGCGTAGGGCTAAGGGGAAGGGGTGAATTGCCCTTCGAACAAAGATTTTTCAGGACCACACTCAAAACCAAGTATATTTTTTGTCATTATTACGAAGTTTTACAACCAACAAGCACATGTTTTAATATATTCATAACCGTGTTCGTGTTTTACCGTCATGCTTAAAAAAAACGCTAGAAAAAAAACCTGCTAAATTTTGCGATCTATACTCCCTAATCATAACTCCTGTTCAGCAGTCCCACAATATTCTGACACTCGATGACACTACAACACCTTGTCAGAAAAGTCTTGTGGCTGAGAATGAGCTTTTTACAGTGTCTGCTACAATGTTAATGCAGTTTTGGTGTGTTTACACAGATGAATATGGCCACGGTGTAAGTACACAGTATAGTTACGATCTTATTGCCACATTAGATCATTATGATAACATAATATATGCCTTCAGTGATGTCCTGAAGATAAACACCAAAAACAACACAACTGGAATAACTACAGCAGTCCCGATTGTCTGATCTTATGTGAAGCAAGAGATCGTGATGACATATGATGACGTGTGCAGGTGCTGAAGTGCTGTCCCAATACTTAGGGGTAAATTTTGAAGTCCTTCCCCTTAACCCTTGGTTGTAAGGGCCAAGGGGAAGAGGTAGGGGTACAAAAATAGAATTGGGATTGGGCCAAAAGGACAAAAGCCAAAAGGACAATGAATGAATGAATGTTCATTGATTGCTCATGCTGGTAAAAACTTTAACTAATGCAACCTGAATGTGAAGTGTTGCGTATCATACTTATACCTATGTTCTGTTTTATTTTTGTCATCCTTTTCAGACTCTTCTGTTAGTGCATGATGTTGTGGCACAGAAAAGGTTTGACCCTCGGTTGCCGCCTCTGCCCCCTTTACCTGATTACAATGAAGAAGATGAAGATTCAATCAAGATTGTTTGCCTGGTTAAAAACCAGGAGCCACTGGTGGGTCCCTCTGCATAACATAAAGGAGTAAATCCCATATTAAAAAGTCAAACTTAGTCCTGGAGGGCCGCTGTCCTGCAGAGTTTAAAGTACAAATGAAATCAAAACTAACCATATTGATTTTGTTAGCTCACATTGCTAGTTTTGTGGTTTAAAGGTGCAGTAAGTGATCTGCCAGAATGCTAGCATTAGCATAATAGCTTAGAACTTGTACAACCCTCCCCTGCTGTCCAAAGCCACACCTCCTTAAGCCATGAACACGTGAACGTGCACTGATTAGATAAAACCAAGTGGTAACCTCCCGCTCTCCCTCGGGAAGCCAATACGGAAGTAGCTAAAACTGCGGTTCATCGACTCGCCTTGGGGGACTGGCTCCAGGAAGTCCAAATGCTTTCTTTCTGCATTGGTAAATTGGCCATTTTTACAGCTGATAAAAACATGTTTACAGCCTGGTACAAACCATGGCTTGGTGCATATAGCTATGATTACCCTTCATGACAACTGTGAGGGGGGTGAATTTTTTCATAACTCATCTGTTTCGTTTTTATTAAGTTATATTAAGTCTGCATAATTAAGGGCGTGGCCACTTGAGTGACAGCTAGGTCTAGCTGCACACTGTCTCGTCACCTGATTCTGGCTAATTAGCCGCTGAGCTCGGCAGATACATCGCATTTTTGTTTTGGTTAATGTTTCTTTACACAGTCATTTGCCTTCTGGAATTTCCTGCAATTATCAGATGATATGGCATGCTGTGTGCACTTAATTGTGCTTACAAACAAGTTGCCTCCATTTCCCAGGTGAGTGAAATTCTATACTTATATACCATCTCTATGAATTTGTTTTATTTTTGTTTATGGCTACAGCCATATCACCCTGAAGCCCAGGACCGGTTACTCACTGAAGCTAAGCAGGGCTGAGCCTGGTCAGTAGCTGGACGGGTGACCACATGGGAAAACTAGGCTACTGTTGGAGTAATGCTAATGCCTAATGCCTAATAGAGTAATGCCTAATGCCCCAGTGAAAGTGAAGGGGACACTACACTGTCAGTGGGCGCCGTCTTTCGGATGAAACGTTAAACTGAGGTCCTGACTCTCTGTGGTTATAAAAAAATCCCATGGCACTTCTCGTAAAGAGTAGGGATGTAACCCCGGTGTCCTGGCTTAATTCCCTCTCGGCCCTTATGATATTCATTCGTTGCTCTTTAATCAGAAGGTGTCAGTTATACAGTGAAGAAACGGCTAATGAGATTTGATAGCTTGATTTTATTTCATTATAATAGCTATTAATTTTAATAAGCTGAGCTGTTTGCTAATGTATTTGCTGCTAATGTATACTATTCATTTTTTTCTTTTGTAAATAATAATAATAAAACATATTACTGAGCGTTTAACTGTTTATTTACAATGACACAACTCTAAATCAACATATTTAATAATTTGGGAATTTTTTTTAAGTGGGGTGGAGGGGGTGTCAGGGGAATTCCTTATTATGGTGGGCATATCCCTTATTTTCACATCCCAATGTTGACAGGTATGGTATAACATCTGATGAATAATGCTGAAGTAGGATTCAAATGGAGCTTTATGAATATCAGAGAACTACAGTTTTTCCCAATTTTCTACACACATTTTCTGAAAGCATGTCTCATATTGTCAGAACTCTACACACATCACAAAACACACACACATTGGGCAAAACCCTTCAATTCTCCTGCAAAATCAAACTTTTTTTTTCAATGTAATTGCTACACAAAATCACACACAAATCATCACATGAACATACATTTATAAAAACCAGTTGATCACTGATGTGCTTACAGTTTTTCTTAGTTGTTTACACACAATTACTTGTACTTCAGACACAATGACCCCAACATGGAACTGATGCACCAATCCCCTGAACCAGTTCTGCTAAACTACAAGCACAATTCCTGCTTTACACTTAAACTGCAGGTTTAAAACACACTTTTTTCTAAACACCACACACAATTCTCTGCATTTGGCACAAATTTCATGAAGAAAATCTCTTGTTTTTACGAGGAACACACAATGAATGTGTCATTCACAATTGTTTGGTCTGTTGCCCTACTTAGTATACCAACTCATCACATAGTAGAGATGCGCGGATCAGCTGAAATGTCACCCGAATCCTCTCCTTCATTCTAATCATCCTCCCGCCACCCGCCCGCACATATTATTTTGTCTGATATATATATATATATATTTTAGGGCTGTCAAAATTAGCGTGTTAACGCACCAGATTAATTTGAAATATTTAACGTGTTAAAAAAATTAACGCATGTAATGCAGTTGCAGTTTTTTTAATTTCCTGTTGTGGCCGACATGTGTTCAGTGGGGTGCGTCCGTAGAGGCGAGCTAGGCTGCCGTAGAATAGTGAGCGAACCCCCCCGGTTCTCACTTTCATCCACGACACCCACCCCCTCCCTCCTGGTCCTTACTTTCATCTGCGAACCGGTCATTTTCTATTTCACTTTCGAGTTGAGGGAGGCATGATCGTCGTT
>CAIGQZ010032741.1:7778025-7796147 GCA_903798205.1 Danio tinwini | reverse complement strand
CTCTCTCTCTCTCTCTCTCTCTCTCTCTCTCTCTCTCTCTGTGTGTGTGCTTGCGTGTGTGCTTGCGTGTGTGTGCGCGTGTGTGTGTGTGTGTCTTAGCAACTGGCTAAATGTTAAGGAGGACTAAGCAAAATTGTTTCTATTTTATAAATAATGTTCTCAACTCGCAATACAACTTTACAATGAATACAATTGTTTGTACTCAATACTTTATTATTATTATTATTATTATTATTATAATTTTCCAATTTCCATATTTGCAATGCCTGCATTTTGGATTTTTTATATTCGTGATTAATCATGATTAATCATGATTCATTACTTTCGTGATTTATCATGATTAATCACAAAAAAAGGTGTGATTAATTAGTTAATTTTTTTATCAATTGACAGCCCTAATATATATATATATATATATATATATCCGCACCCGATCGACACTTTAATAATTCAATTTTTTTATTTTAAGCGAGATGACAGGTCACTGTGGATCGTTCGTTATTAACAGCAGATTTAGCTTTTACATATACAGGAAAAGATAACAAAACGGTGCCACTTCAGCCTAAACAGCAGCTATGTTATGTTTACTTGGCCTTTTTCTTGGTACTGTGCAAAAACAGAATATCATCTAGCCTACTGTGCCTGGATTGGGGCTGCACTAAATGAGCGTTCGCTCGCACCGCTTGTTGCAGGAATGCACAAGCTTCTCCTTGCAAGGCGCTGCAGTCATGTAAATAAGTGATCTTGTTTCTCCCGGAATGATAGCAGATTTTCCTCTGATGACTCCTCTAACTGAAAGTTTGCACAGTACAGTACTCTTTACTTTTGGGCGTCTCTCTCATCTTCACATTCTGCGAAGTCCACTCTCTGCTTTTTTGCTGGTCAGCTGCTATGACCCGCGACCCAACCGCAATTAATCAGAATGTATTTTTTTATTACCCGACCCGCGGATTATCCGCAGCGCCCGCGGATATAACCGCCATCCGCACATCACTATCACATAGGTAAACACCCGTCACACATGTAACTGTATTCAGTAAATACTTCTGTTGATGGCATATGTAAACCACGTTATGTGCAACTTTGTGTTGGTTGGGATGAACACTGTGTACACTGTTTTTGTGGGAAAAATACAGTCAAATATATTTGGTACCGTGTATTTGTGTGTTTTGTATAAAAATAATATTCTGAAAAATATTATAATGCACTTATGTAGGCCTGTGTACTGTCTGTAGTAAGTGCAACACTGAACACAAAAGGCTTACAGTAAGTCATTGTGATGAATGGAGTAGAAGTGGTCATAGTGTTTGCGACTATGATCGCGAGTAAAATTTAAGATCTGATAAAGCGTACACAGCGGCCTCTGGTGGATTCGCGACAACTATAGGTGGAGTGTGTGTAAAGCCTGGTTTATACTTCTGCGTCAAGTGATCGCCGTAACCCACGGCGTATGCCTTGCGCGTAGCTGTGCATTTATACTTCTGCGCGCTGTTTCTGTTTTTCCTGCAATACACTTCCGAAACGCTAGCTGGCAGTAGGTGTTTGTTTCTCTGTGTCGAGTTTCTTCGCTGGTGTTCTGTTTTTTCTGAACAGTTCCTGTGTAAGTGTAAAACACTTCCTAAACAAATGTACAAGTGGCTCAAATTCGCTCATTTTGAGGTGGGAACCGGCGGACGTGCAACAACTTTAATCATAATGTAAACACAAAACAACAGTCTTCATACGGAGCTCCTTCACGGCACTCCACACTTGTAAACACTCACTGCATCAGGCGCGCTTTCACCTCCGCCCACACTCATCAGCGCTACCAAGCCGACCAATCACTACGCGTATGCGTTACATTTTTTGAGAGGTGTGCGTCATCGTCGCCGACGGTTACGGCGAGGGGCTATGCGTCCAAGCGTAGGCTGCACTGTAGCATACACGTGCGCTTGACGCAGAAGTATAAATCGACCTTAAGGCTGGGAAAGGCTTAGCCTCCCCCTGGCCAAAGAACATGGAAATAGCAACAAAGAAAAAAAAACTGCATTAAAAACATGTAACGGGTGTAAGGCGGAATATAAATATAATTTAATGTTGTTGATTAACAGAACACTTTAGTTATTGTAAGTTTGTCAGTCAAATTTAACTAATTTAAGTTCCCCTCCACACAAAAATAGAACTGTCCAACTCTGCACTTTGCACTGAGCGCTGTTTTTGACTGGAGTTCGCAGCAGCTCTGAAAACAAAACCATGCAGCGAACTATTGGCCATCTGGAACCAACCAGAATAGTTTGCTGGCCAAGGACATAAGTAATAAAATGACAAATGAGTATTACGAGAGAGATATGATAATATATTATTCTGGTTTAACTTGTTTTCAGTGTTAAATGAAATTGGTAGTTTCATTGTAACGTATAGTGTAGTAATCTTGTTTAGGCAATCGTTTGGAGTTTTACATTTCAAGGTCAAATATTTATTTACTGAATTACAAGTTCAGTTTTCGATTGGCCTCGTGAAAAGAGAATAATTTTGGATTTCTTGACACATTTTTGCAATTTAACAACAAAGACAACATCAACACTTATAATGTCATGTCTAAAAGGAAGATTTTGCTGCATGAGTTAGGACAGTGGCTAATATTTATATTAACTACCATGCCAAAACACATTTTTGTTTGTTAGACAAAGCTACAATTATAATATAATATAATATAATATAATGTAATGTAATGTAATGTAATGTAATGTAATGTAATACAATACAATACAATACAATACAATACAATATAATATTCATTCATTTTCTTGTCAGTTTAGTCTCTTTATTAATCCGGGGTCGCCACAGCGGAATGAACCGCCAACTTATCCAGCACGATTTTACACAGCGGATGCCCTTCCAGCCGCAACCCATATCTGGGAAACATCGACACACTCATCCACTACGGACAATTTAGCTTATCCAATTCACCTATACCACATGTCTTTGGACTGTGGGGGAAACCGGAGCACAGGGAGAACATGCAAACTCCACACAGAAACGCCAACTGACCCAGCCCAGCCGAGGTTCGAACCTGCAACGTTCTTGCTGTGAGGCGACAGCACTACCTACTGCGCCACTGCGTCGCCCATAATATACTGTAATATAATATAATATCATATAATATAATATAATATAATATAATATAATATATTATTATTATTATTATTATTATTATTATTATTATTATTATTATTATTATTATTATTATTATTATATACACTACCAGTCGAAAGTTTGGGGTCAGTAGGATTTTTAAATGTTTTAAAATCAGCTTCTCCTGCTCACAAAGACTGCATTTATTTCATCAACAATACAGTACAAATTGTAATATTGTGAAATGTTGTTGCACTATAAAATAACTAAAAAGTTCAAAAGTAGTTTATAATTTAATTGAATAATTTATTTCAGTGATTTTAAAGATGAATTTTCAGCTTCGTTACTCCAGTCTTCAGTCACATGATCCTTCAGAAATCACTCTAATATTAATTATTATTATTATGATTAATTATGTAATATTAGTAATAAAAGCATCAAGGAGTAATAATTTCATTTGAAACTACATACAGTAATAATAAATAAATATTTAACAAATAAGTATTTAACAATTTAACATCTTTTTTATATTTAACAAATGCCACCTTGATGAACAGAATATTTTTTATTTAATTTTTAAATAAAATTGATAATTAAATGAACTGAAATAAATGACCCCAAACCTTTGTAGATCAGTGTAGATCAGTGGGTTAGTTTAATTAAATAATTTAATGTGCATGTTGAATATAATAGACGTTTGTTCATGGGCAGCGCTTTTGTTAAAACGTCTTCTTTGTGGGTCGCAAATCTTTTTAAACGCATTAAAGGGCAGCACATATATTAGTCTTACCCTGGAGTTTGTTCACCCTCCGCCTATGGCGACAACAAAAACGTACCCCCTGGGACGTATTTGGTGCTCTCCAGAAATGTATATATGAGTACATTTTCAGAATGAGCCTGGGTTGCAACATAAGGAAATTGTTAATCAACAAGCATTTATTACAGTAAATGATGTTTCATTGTAAGTGAGATGGTGCTAATGGATATGAACCTAAAGCACACCATGGCCATGCATTAATTCATTGTGTTCATATTTGATTGAGCTGATTTGCTTGAACAAACCTGAAAGATTCATTTCACTGGCAGCTGATTTCTTCAGACACTCAAGCAAAAAGACGTATAATGTCAACAAAGCTGTATAATGTAACCAAAAGCTTTTTTTTGATGGTAATTAAATCCTTATAGTTTCCCTCATCATGTTTGACTGTTTTGTCATGGTTTCATGCAACATTTAACTTTCAGCTTCAACATGTTTGAGATTCATTTTGCAGTATTCACACCTGTATAATAAGCCTTTCTAAACAGACTTCTCTCCAGATTTCCCATCCAGATGGTCACAAATTGATTCATAAGTCAAGTTTTCAAGCAATCGTTCCCTTCAGATTTGTAAAACTGCAACTTTACGATTGATTTGCTTTGAATGATTGCTGTAACTTTGGGAATTTGTATCTCTGAATGACAGCTTGAAGAACATCAGCAAACGTGTGTATTTTGCAGGGAGCCACCATAAAGAGAGACGAGTCGTCTGGAGCTATAATTGTGGCTCGGGTCATGAGAGGAGGCGCTGCTGATAGAAGTGGTGAGATGCATTGTCATTTACGAATATTATCAATAGCACTTAATTCACACCAGTGGTGTAGTCGGGGCTTTACGCACGTATACTCAGTATACCTACTTTTTTCCATGAGCTGTTTGGGTATTAGGACTTCTGAGGATCAATAATTGCGTATACCCTCGGTATACTCACTTGTTTTTCTGATTAGACTTCCCTAATTTACGTGTATTCGTGTCCCCTTTAACTGTATACCAAATGTTTTGTTTTTTTTCTTGCATCTTATTTGTTGCAATCAGTGCATTTTTGTTTAATTTGCGCCATTTCCCACCCCCTGACGAACGCAGCAGCTGGGAGAAAATTTCGGGAGTTTTTCGATAACGACGACAAGTCAACTAAAGGATGTCTCGCTGAAACACTGAGGTGAAATTATTTTTAAAAAGCATGGGCATCGCTTTAGCCCCCTATATTTCTATTCAGTGCCTCTAAATGTTTTGCGATTTCCTCATGAACTGTCCACTACTAAATGATCACCTCAGTCCCCTTTAAATTTGATATGAAAACGGTGGCAGACTTCCGCTCCTCCGTTTTCAACTCGTTTAATCAGCAAACCACAGCTTTGCAGAGTGACAGCAGAAGGTGTGTTTGTCTCTAGATTGTTATAATATCTGCATATTTGCAGGTCTTTGCTATAGAAACACTTGTATCATGTACCAATCGGGTTTCCCCATCTACTGTTTCCTCGGCGCTCCCCTCATCATCACAGCTGTTCCTCCAACAAAAATGCAACTCTTAACGAACATTTATTATCAATTAACTATGATTATAAAACACATTACAGTGCATGCAGCATTATATATCATACATTCATGCACAGGATTAAACAGTGACAGAACCACTCAGTGAATGTGCTCATTTTAACCGCATATCAGAGTGAGATCAGAGTGAAATATTGTGTTGTATCTTTGTTAAATATTATTTATTATTATGACTTATATTATTATACTGAAATATGTAAATGAGCCTGTACATTTTTTAACATGTTTATATTTATGCCATTTTGAAAAAAGTGGTAGATCTATTTAAAACATGGAAAAAATACTTGAGTGTAGGCTGGTATTTGAGTTTTTGAAGAAAAACACTTTATTTTCCTGATATATATATATATATATATATATATATATATATATATATATATATATATATATATAAGCTAAGCATAAATCATTGAATAGGATTAGGCTATTAGCATCTCGCTTTAAAATGAAGCAGTTTGTTTAAATATTTTTCCTTTTTTAATGGATAGTTCATTCAAAAAAAGTAAAATTGTCATCTTTACTCAACCTTTACTTGTTCCAAACTGGTTTGTCGTTTTTTTTTAATTTTGTTAAACACAAAAGAAGATATTTTGAAGAAAGCTGGACATCTGTAACCATTAACTTCCTTAGTATTAGTTTTTTCTTTCAATAGTTACAGGTAACTTATGTTAAAAAAATAAATAATAAATAAATATATAGTTTTGTCGTTTCTTTGCCTACTTTTAAAATTTGTGTTGGGTGGGTAATAGTACACTACTTTTTTTTTTTAGGACTACACCACTGATTCACACTTTTCAAAGGTAACACTTTACTATATTGGCCATCTAGTTAATGTTAAATAATGCATTCACTAACACAAACTAATAATGATTGATTTGATTTTTGCTTTGAAAGAAGTATATTTTGCTTATCCCATTGGCAGATTATATTGCTTGTTTTAAGGAAAACACTTATTTTTGACATGATATTTCTGAAAACAAGACAATATTCTTGCTTGTCTAGAAAATGCTTCTTGATTTAGGTGTTTTTTTTAGACTGGAAACTGGAAACAAAACAAAAACTCTGAGTAAGAAAATAATTTTTTGCAGCGCAGAGTGTGGAACAACATGAGGGTGAGGTCTAGGGGTAACCCTAGAAAGGCCAGGGGAAAAAAATCACAGTTGGGTTCCTTGGGGTTCTCCTAACCCCAAACATTTACAGACCAATTACATAGGGGAATAATAATTTTATATGATAAACGATATTTTTACAGTCACTTCTCAACTGCATTTATGTAGTGTTGTGTGGATGTTTTGTACTTTTTTTTTATCCATTTACTGCACAAACAAACATCTACGCCACTGAGTTGGCCACTGAAGAATATAATTTTTATTCTTGTTTCTGAACCCAGGCCTTTGCAGAAATGTACATTCCAGATTTTAATGGGTTTAAAATTTCTTTTGGACATATTCATTGGACACATTTTTTCACTTCTCCCATTCATTTTCAACATAAAATCTAAATGGTGATTTTTTTACACACCTTTAAAACAACCAAATCAAGTCTATTTTTTGTGTTTTAAGATAGATAAAAAATGTATATGTATTTAAGAAATTATCGAATGGCTTTTAGAGGTTTGTGCATCTAAACTCTTCAAACATACATATATACACTCACCGGCCACTTTATTAGGTATGCCTTACTAGTACCGGGTTGCACTCCCTTTTGCCTTCAGATCTGCCTTAATCCTTTGTGGCGTAGATTCAACAAGGTGCTGGAAATATTCCTCAAAGATTTTGGTCTATATTGACATGATAGCATCACGCAGTTGATACAGATTTGTCGGCTGCACATCCATGATGCAAATCTCCTGTTCCATCACATCCCAAAGGCGCTTTATTGGATTAAGTTCTGGTGACCGTGGAGGCCATTTGAGTACACAAAGCACTTTATCCTGCTGGAAATAGCCATTAGAAGATGGGTACACTGTGGTCATAAAGGGATGGACATGGTCAGCCCAAAGTTATGGGCTCAAAATGTGCCAAGAAAATATCTCCCACACCATTACACCACCACCACCAGCCTAAACCGTGGATACAAGGCAGGATGGATCCATGCTTTCATGTTGGATCCATCCCTTTATGTGGGTGATTGTATGTGTGTGTGTATATATATATATATATATACACTGTGTGTGTGTTTGTGTATATAAGCCGAAAAAATAAAAAGTATATATATATATATAACATTTCTTTTCAGCTTAGTCCCTTTATTAATGGGGTCGCCACAGCGGAATGTACCGCCAACTTATCCAGCATATGTTTTATGCAGCGAATGCCCTTCCAGCTGCAACCCATCTCTGGGAAACATCCATACACACTCATTCACACTCATACACTACGGACAATTTAGCCTACCCAATTCACCTGTACTGCCTGTCTTTGGACTTGTGGGGGAAACCGGAGCACCCGGAGGAAACCCACACGAACGCAGGGAGA
This sequence comes from Danio tinwini, assembly GCA_903798205.1. NCBI lineage: Eukaryota > Metazoa > Chordata > Actinopteri > Cypriniformes > Danionidae > Danio > Danio tinwini. Next base: position 7,788,186 of record CAIGQZ010032741.1, on the reverse strand, counting down.
ACATGCAAACTCCACACAGAAACGCCAACTGACCCAGCCGAGGCTCGAACCAGCGACCTTCTTGCTGTGAGGCAATAGCACTACCTACTGTGCCACTGCACTATATATATATATATATATATACACATACACACACACAGTATATGGAAATAATAGGAAACATGCATCAGGTTGCCCTGAACCTGTAATTAATGGTTAACAGAATTTTTTTTTTAACCCTTTATTGTTTTATTCTACAGGTCTGATTCATGAAGGTGACACGCTCAAGGAAGTCAATGGTGTTCCGGTGGAGGACAAGAACCTACAGGAGATCATCCCTATACTAGTATGCATTACAGTTGTTGTTGTTTTTTAAGTTTATTGAAATAATAGAGGAGGGTCTCGGGTTAAATATGAACAAAAGTGCTGACAAGTGATACAATAAGAGTGCATGTTAAAACCGTGCATAAATAATTATGGTTTATCAATTGTAATTTTAATTTAAAGGTCCCCCTGTTATCATCCATCCACATGGCTGATCAGCTATAGATCACATACAGCTGCAGCCGAAAGTTAACAAGAATTATTTAGATTATTTATTAAATATCCCATTAATTTTAATTGATAACATCTACAACCCTAAACACAACCGTTCATGTTACAGGCACCTCTTGTGCTTTGAAATACCCTGTTTTGTATAATATTTTATGTAATTTCAAATGAAACATTTAAAAAAAAACAGCCAATAGTGTTTTCATTTATATCACAGCTCTTCCAGTCAGAGTGGTTGAGCTAAAGTGCTAGCAATGCTAAGTGTCCCTAGCCATTTTTATTCTGGGATGTGTCAGATACTAGAAATTGGTTGGAATATTTGACGAGAAGCTGAAGTTAGAAAAAGGTAACGCTGAAAAAAACTGCTGATCCATTTTAGCGGAAGTGATTTGATTGCTAACAAGCTTAAAATGCTAATGTCTACTAGAGTAAATGCTGATTTTGCCACTGCTTTAGAGCAGACTAAAATATTGATGCTAACTCCTAAAAGATGTTCATATTGATTTAATAGAGAATTAATCATAATCTTAAGTCTGTGTGTAATCAAAATATACAATGTTTCTTTTGCTACAATTCAATTGTGCAAGCTAATCCACTGAAAAAAGATTGTTTTGGTAAACTTCAAAGTCTGAACATTAGCTTCCGCGTTTGGAGTGGCTGTCATTCTCTGTTGATGTCAGTTTGATGAATTCATCCACAATATTCTTAACCCCTGCCACCCTCCGACCTTTAGTTTGCTATGAGGGAATGATGCACAAAGAGAAAGCCCCTTATATTCCATTTAGGTTGGAAGTACATCAACATACTGAACTAAAAATCTCTGCAACTTCTTGTTCACTCAGATTTTAACCAAAGCCAGGTAAAAGGGGTTGTAGTGTGAATGTGTTTTGGCATTTAGTGTGGAGCATTCATTTTGTGGAATGAAAATATGCTTTCCCTGCTGAAAAATCCAGCTTAAACCAGCCTAGGATGGTTGGCTGGTTTTAGCTGGTCGATCAGCCTGGTTTTAGAGGGGTTTTGGCCATTTCCAGGCTGGTTTCCAGCCATTTCCAGCCTGGTCTTAGCTGGTCAGGCTGGGAGATGACCAGCTAAAACCAGCTTGACCAGCCTAGCCAGGCTGGGAGCTCAGCCAAAACCAGCTATGTCCAGCTTAAACCAGGTTGGTCAAGTTGGTTTTAGTTGGTTTTAGCTGGTCATTTTCCAGCCTGACCAGCTAAGACCAGGTTGGAAATGGCTGGAAACCAACCTGGAAATGGCCAAAACCCCTCTAAAACCAGGCTGGTCGACCAGCTAAAACCAGCCAACCAGCTTAGGCTGGTTTAAGCTGGATTTTTCAGCAGGGTTCTTTCTTAATTCAAAGCCTGTTTGTCATTATATCTGCCAGGCCAAGTCAGAGGGAGCGGTGACCTTTAAAGTCGTCCCAGGCACCAAAGAAGAGCCAGAGACCAACAACACCCAGGTGCCTTTATTAACGTCAAAGAGCAGTTTTTGCTAACACTTGATAATAACTGCACATGAGTCATTAGCAAAGAGCTAATACAAACTTTAAGCATTAACTCATTAACATTAATACAACCCCAAATCAGAAAACATTGGGACAGTATAGAGAATGCAAATAAAAAAAGAACATACCCTTCAACAAACATTATTTAATGTGTTTCTAACTATTTTTCCCAAAATAAACACTTATTCTAATTTTGGTTCTTGTAATACATTGTAAAAAAAGAGCGAACAGTAAAGTATTTACCACTTTGTGATGTTGCCTATCTTTTTCACAACGTTCTAACAGACTTTAAGGACTGAAGACACCAAGTGATGAAGTGTTTCAGGTGTAATTTTGTCCCATTCTTCCTGCAAACAAATGTTAAGGTGGGCAACAGTACGGGATCTTCATTGTCGCAGTTTGCACTTCAAAATGTACCTCACATTCTCTATTGGAGACAGGTCGGGACTGCAGGCAGGCCAGTCAAGCACCTGTATCCTCTTCCTTCGCAGCCAGGACTTTGTATTGTGTTGTTGAAATATGCATGAGCGTCCCTGGAAAATCAGGCAGCATATTGTGCTCCAAAATCTCTATGTACTATACAGCATTAATGATGCCATCACAGAAGTGCAAGTTACCTTTGCCAAGGGCACTGACACAACCCTGGCTTTTATAGTTGTTGCTGATAACAGTCTGGATAATCCTTTTCTTCATTGTCCCCCCCAAAAAAAAAAACTGAAATACTGATTTATCTAACCACAGAACAAGTTTCCACTGTGTGAAAGTCCATCCCAGATACTTCCGGGTCCAGAGAAGTTGATGGCGCTTCTGGACACTGTTAACATAGGGGTTCCTTTTGGCACAGTACAGTTTTATCGGGCATTAGTTGATTAAACTATGTATTGTGGTACTTGACTTATGCCGAGTTCAGACTGCATGAGTTTCAAAGTACTCGTGTCACGGATGTTTTCACAGTGCATGATTATCTGGGCTAGTGTTCTGTCGGCGCTGTGTTTACACTGTAGGATGGATCGGCGACAGGAGAGTTCATACTGCATGCCTTTTAAAATAGGAAGAATCACAGACAACTTTGTCCAAACTATGTCTCACAGCCAAACAAACGCGAAAAGTGACATGGAAACAAAGCGAGGTCAAGTAATATATCTTTTGTTATTAACTACATAATGTAAACTGAAGGCTTTAGCCTTAGAAACTTGTGTTGCTCACCTGGCTTTTGATGAGAATTAGCAATCTTATTTTACACGCTAATTTTACACATATTTTCCTCCATTTCTTGGGTCCAAATCAACTGAAAATGAGTGCTTTTAGCTTCTCCCCCAGCCTCCCGCTGGCCTGCAGGTAACCACGCTAGTGAATGCTGCTCTCTCATTGGCTGTAGGTGATCGCGGATGGTATTTTCAATCAGAACACATTCACACGGCATTATTTGCATAGCAGACAGATCCAGATATTTAGCATGCCAAATATCTCACAGGCATCGGCGACTCATCAGCTTTTCTTTCATAACGCATCCTTGATAGTTCACTCTGTGTGATTGTCACTCGCGTGCACGAGCATCGATTTGCCTGTGATTTCAAGAGTTTGCCTGTGATTTCTCAAAACCTGTCGGCGAGTCAAAATCAGGGCTAAAATCATGCAGTCTGAACTCGGCATAAGGTTTGCTAAAGCAGTCCTGAGCCCATGTGATGATTTGGTTTATAGATGAATGGGGATTCTTGATGCAGTGCCGCCTGAGGCATCACAGATCATGGTAGTTCAGCCTAGGACTTGTCCTTTACGCACTTAATTTCCTCCAGATTCCTTGAATCTTTTAATTATGTTCTGCACTTTTGAAGGTGAAATGTCTTCCTATCTTTCTTTGAGGAATATTGTGTTAATCATTTAAATAATATTATCTTGTATTTGTTGGCAATTTGTTGGCCCATCTTTGCTCCTAAAGGATTAGACCTTTCTTGGATGCTGCTTTTGTACCAAATCATAACTACAATCACCTGTTGACATCACCTGTTTCAGATCACATCACTATTTAACCAATTTATCTATGTATATTTACAAATAGAATGAAGTTGGAAGGGCATCCGCTGCGTAAAACATATGCTGGATAAGTTGGCGGTTCATTCCGCTGTGGCGACCCCAGATTAAGAAAGGGACTAAGTCAAAGTAAATTCGAAAATCACTACTTCCTTTTTTTTATTAGAGTTTTCCATACTGTCCCAACGTTTTCTGATTTGGGGTTGCAGTTAATAATGTAGTAGTTAGGTTTAGGTATTGGATTAGGGATGTATAAATAAGATCATAGTTTATAAGTAATAATAAACAGTTAAGATTGTACTAATAGGCCAGTAATAAGCCAGTAGATATGGTGTGAAGTGTTACTTAAACTAAAGTTTTACCAAAAGTGAAACTGTACAGCTGCATCAAATTAAAATAAATCTCGATCCAGTTTTTTTTTTTTTGCTTTGTATTTTACACCCCAGATAATTAAAACCAGTGTGTTTGTGGATTCTTGCAGGTCTTCCTGAGGGCACTTTTTGACTATGATCCCCAAGCAGATCCTGCTATTCCATGCAGAGGCGCTGGGTTGGAGTTCCAGAGAGGAGATGTTTTACAAATTGTGAGCCAAGATGATGACACCTGGTGGCAGGCCAGACGGCACGGTGACGCCAACCTCAGAGCCGGACTCATTCCCTCAAGACAGCTTCAGGAAAGGTATGAAAACGTTCAGAATCAGACTTCGCTTTAGGTCTAGACTGGAGAAATGAAATCCTTTTTGTTGTCAGACTTTGTCAGTCAGGCTCAGATCCTGTCATCTTGTTCCCAGTGTTGAGTTAAATGCAGTCTTGTAGGGAAAACAATCAAAATGTGAACCGAATTCCCTTTGGATTGTTTTGTGCCTGTAAATGACAATGGGAATCTGTCAGCCTGATGAAATGTTGTGAATCTTTCAGATGGTGACATCACTGAAGGGTTCACAGGATAACTTGATGTAGCCTCAGCCTTCATTCTCTGACCATCTGATTTGATGCAGTTCTCTCTCTCACACACACACACACACACACACACACACACGCACACACAAAATACCTGACAATCTTCTCACAAATTCCAGAAATAAGGACAATTTATAAATTTTTTTAATTAGTCAATCTGGAAGCAATTGTCATGTTTTTTGCAAAGCAGTCGATGCAACAGAACATAGATTTGAGAATAAAATTTTGGTTCTTGCTGCACATTTAAAAAGAAGAGCGAACAGTAAAGCATTTACCACTTAGTGATGTTGCCATTCCTTTTTACAACACTTAAAAGACTTTAAGGGACTGAAGACACCAAGTGATGAAGTGTTTCAGGTGTAATTTTGTCCAATCCTTCCTGCAGACGAGCCTTAAGTTGGGCAACAGTACGGGGGCACTTCAAAATGCACCACACATTCTCTATTGGAGACAGGTCAGGACAGCAGGCAGGCCAGTCAAGTACCTGTATCCTGTTCCTCCGCAGTCAGGACTTTGTAATGTGTGCTGAATGTGGTTTTGCATTGTGTTGTTAAAACATGCATGAGCGTCCCTGGAAAATCAGGCAGCATATTGTGCTCCAAAATCTCTATGTACTTTACAGCATTAATGATGCCATCACAGAAGTGCAAGTTACCTTTGCCAAGGGCACTGACACAACCACATACCCTGAAAGACACTGGCTTTTGGACTTGTTGCTGGTAACAGTCTGGATGATCGATTTCTTCTTTGGTGCGGAGCACACGGCATCTATTTTTTCCCAAAAAATACCTGAAATGCTGATTCATCTGATTACATTACATGTTTCCACTGTGTGATAGTTCATCCCAGATGCCTCCGAGCCCAGAGGAGTCGACGTCACTTCTGGACACTGTTAACATAGGGCTTTCTTTTGACATATTAATAAAATTGCTTTAAATGTCAGTAATGTTGCATTTTTGGGGTTAAGGTTAAAAAACAGAATAGTTATTTTCATTTGGGATTGTGTTTCAAACTGCATCTGACTTTCAATAGACAGGTTTAAAATATTTATGAGTTTCTCTGAGGTAACTGGGATGTTGAGGTTTTCATTGCGGCTTTGTTTTTCTACAGGAGAGTGACTTTACAGAGGCCCGAAGTTTTGTTCCACTCACCCAGAGTTTCAAGGGCATTCGGTGGTAAGCTCAGAAACCTTGACGAGAACCGTAGAGATGTAAAATCCAAACTGCTAGAAAATAAAAAAATATATGTTTGCTGTTTATACAAAAAAAAAAAAAACATTTTAAGATTAAAATGGCGCCACAGTGGCGAGTAGCACGATCGCCTCACAGCAGACAGGTTGCTGGTTCAAGTCTCTGCTTAGTCAGTTGGCATTTATGTGTGGAGTTTGCATGTTCTCCCCGTGTTGGTGTGGGTTTCCTCCAGGTGCTCCGGTTTCGCCCACAAGTCCAAAGACATATGGTATAAGTGAATTGGGTAAGCTAAATAGTCCATAGTGTATGTGTGTGAATGAGTGTGTATGGATGTTTCCCAGTGAAAGGGCATTCGCTGCATAAAACATATGCTGGATAAGTTAGCGGTTCATTCCGCTGTAGCAATGAATGAAGAGTAAAATAAATGTTCATATGTTGTAAGTTTCATAAATAGTTACAATGAAATGGCAAGTATGACGCTGAATTACCCACAGTACATCATGATGCTGACAGAAACTGAAATGCATATTAAAATATAAAATCTGAAGTAAAGTTTACTTATAAAGCATGTTCGGTTTGGCACTGACCAAAGTGCTGAACAAAACCAAAAACAACCCAGGCTCGTTCTGAAAACATAGTCCCGTGGACGTTTCTGGAGACCGCGAATTATGTAGCCGGAGGTACGTATGGCTGCATTTCATTTTTTAAGCGAACGCTACAGGGTGGTATGACGTCATTCCTTTTGGCGCTTGCCGGCTGACCGCTTACGTCCATGTGGAGGCCTTTATCGCCTCAACCAGTTTGTCCCTTTAGCTCGTCGTGTACGTCGGCGGACTTGAGACACCGAGAGGAGTTGACCACGATGACAACGACCGGGTTCGAGTCTGGGGAAGAGCGGTTCCACAAATTAGGTAAGACAAAAACAGAATCCAAAAAATAAAATGAACGAGTGAACAACAGGGTGAGAATGTGGTAAAATCCGAAAACGTGGTAAAAATCAGACGAGGGCTTTTATTTTTCTGGACTGCTTTTGTAAACCGCTGGTTAGGTTTAGGGAAGTATGTGGGTGGGCGGGTCAATCGGTAAAATTGGTTGGGTTTAGGGGAGGAGGAGGGTGGGTCAGTCGATAGGCTGGTCGCCCAGTCAATCATTCAGTCAGACAGACAGACAGCGGCCTCTGGTGGGTTTATGCGAGAACAGCGAGGGTGCAAACAGCACTCGCGAGAGACATTTGGGATTAGAAAAAGCGGACAAATCGGCCATTGCGGATTTGCAAAAACAAAAACTGCAAAAATACGTACCTCCCTCCCGGGATGTATTTCACTGTCTCCAGAAACGTCCATGAGACTACGTTTTCAGATTGAGCCTGGGTTGACCAAAAACTTTCTAAATCAGAATAAAATACAGTAGCATTAAACGTAATAATAAATAAAGTCTGGACTTCAAAATAGAGAGAGAAGAAGCACTCCTAATATTCTTAACTCTGAAAAGTACACTCTTAACTGTTAATGGCAACTGAAGACAGTTCAATAATCAATATTTTTATTTAATGAGATAATTAGCCCAACTTCTAGTTGATCATTTGGTATCAAAAGTGGCTTATATGAAAGGCAAAGGCCTCTGGATTACGCTTATTTTAGCAAAATAAAATATGATCATGCCTTGATTTTATTTAAAAAATAATTTAATGATTTAATTAGGACAGTAAGGTCTGACTTTGCTGAGACAAAAGTCTTGTCACTTAACAGAAATAATGTCCAGTATAGAATATAAAGTCATGCTGCAGTGGAAACAGAATGAATATTGTGTCTGACTCCATCATGAGCTTGGAGGACTGCATCCATACATCTCTGAATGACTCAAATCACTTATTAATAAAGTCATCTGGAATGGCAAAGAAAGCGTTCTTGCAGGACTGCCAGAGTTCATCAAGATTACTTGCATTCATCTTCAATGCCTCGTCCTTCATCTTACCCCAGACATGCTCAATAATGTTCAATGCTGGTGATTAGGCTGGCCAATCCTGAAGCACCTTGACCTTCTTTGCATTCAGGAACTTTGATGTGGAGGCTGAAGTATGAGAAGGAGCGCTATCCTGCTGAATTCACCCTCTCCTGTGATCTGTAATGTAATGGGCAGCACAAATGTCTTGATACCTCAGGCTGTTGATGTTGCCATCCACTCTGCAGATCTCTCGCATGCCCCCATACTGAATGCAACCCCAAACCATGATTTTACCTTCACCAAACTTGATTTTTGTGAGAATCTTGGGTCCATGCAAATTCCAGTAGTTTTTCTGCAGTATTTGTGAATACTGATATGAGGTTCAACAGATGATTCATCAGAAAAATCGACCTTCTGCCACTTTTCCAAATGATCAACTAGAAGTCCAGTTATTATTTGTTGCTCTTACAACAGAGATCAACGACAAGACTATTGTCAGGTAGTGTATGTATTACTAAGTGTATGTATACAGTATATACTTAACCACGCCCTTCCAATTGTCAGTTTTGACAACAAACAGAAATGGTGAGCAGGAGGAGTCTGTTAGGTTGTAATAACTCTCCCAAACCCTTTTTTTCTGATCTTTCTAAATGCATCGTCTACTTTACTACATCCAATCAGCTTGCAGTAGAAAAGACAAGCCATGGCCACTTTCTCATTCAATATTACATGTCCCTGGGAACTGCATCACGATATTATTTTTTAAAAAAAGGGGTTCCAACTTCCGGTTCATGCAGACTTTATTTGTAATTCATACAAACTCCATGTACAGTATATAAGACCATGAAAAAAAAAAAACGTTTTTATAAAGATTACACAAAAGTATGTGTTCATTTCTGAGCTCCTTTTTGGATGAAAAGCACAAACAAAGCATAGACTCAACATCCTTTACAGTGTGTTAGAGAGCGATGTGGAAATGATTGTGGAAATGGACCGATGTCAGGCTTGAGATCAAAACACAAAGCCCTTATAGTGACAGTCCGAGATGAGTGTGTCTTCCCGGAGCGGCTCTTCTCTGGAGACCTGAGCTGAATAAATGACCTGATAAAGTCTGAGCAAGTGCTTTAAATCACAGCGGCTCTGCCTGGACATATTAAAAAATGTTTTACTATGTGTGAACACATTCATACTGAGCCACAGAAAGCTTTCAGATGCTCGTCTCAAGCACAATATTTCCGTCTTACAGTCGTCACTGTGTCAGATTATGACTAAATTATCATTATGGACAAGAAACATGTTAGGCTACTTATTATTAAGCCAGATCAGCCTCAAAAATAATACATTTACGAAATAAAATTCAATAATACGAAATACACAATTCAAAAAAACACCATTTGTAAATACACAACTCTAATTTGTAAATTCAAAACACGATTCATGAATACAAAAAACACAATTCATGAATACACAAAACACAATTCGTAAATTCAAAACATAATTTGTAAATTCAAAACAAAATTCATAAATACACAACACACTTAGTAAATTCAAAGCACGATTTGCAAATACACAAAACACAATTCATAAATGCACAAAACACAATTCGTAAATTCAGGACACAATTCGTAAATACACAAAACACAATTCGTAAATACACAAAACACAATTCGTAAATACACAAAACACAATTCGTAAATTCAAAACACAATTAATAAATGCACAAAACACTATTCTTAAATTCAAGACACAATTTGTAAATTCAAAACACAATTCGTAAATACACAAAACACAATTTGTAAATTCAAAACACAATTTGTAAATTCAAAACACAATTTGTAAATTCAAGACACAATTTGTAAATACACAAAACACAATTTGTAAATTCAAAACACAATTTGTAAATGCACAAAACACAATTCGTAAATTCAAAACACAATTTATAAATACACAAAACACAATTCGTAAATTCAAGACACAATTTGTAAATACACAAAACACAATT
>CAIGQZ010032741.1:7735480-7767579 GCA_903798205.1 Danio tinwini | reverse complement strand
CACACACACACACACACACACACACACACACACACACACACACACACACACACACACATAAACACACTCTATACACTATGGACAAATAAGCTTATTCAGTTCACCTATAGTGCATGTGTTTGGTCTGTGGATTAAACCGAAGCACCCAGAGGAAGCTCACGCAAACACGAGGAGAACATGCAAACTCCACACAGAAATGCCAACCGACCCAGCTGGGATTTGAACCAGCAACCTTCTTGCTGTGAGGTGACAGTGCTAACCACTGATCCACCATGCCACCCTTTTTTTTAAAGTAAAGTCAACTAATCACTTTTTAAAGGGTAGAATTTCGAGGTGCTGTTCTGAGTATAAGCACGCCGGGATACAAGTATAGTGGGATATATGAAAAGAGTCACAAGGGAGAGGCGTGGTGGAATATTAAAATGGGGAAACCTGGAAAAGGTATCAGCAAAAATCCCAATAAGATCCAGACATGGGGGGAAAAAACAGGCTGTATTTACAAACCTGATTATTTAATCAGTATGCAGTCCCACATGCTTCTACACTAAAAAAAAATGACTTTTGCTGCTTGTTCAAACTACTTATTTAAAATAAGTTGAAACACAATTCTTAAAGGTTTTTTGCTACAACATAATTGTTTTACAACCTACTTAAATTTGTAAAATTGTTGAAAAATTACTTTTATGTTGAGACAACATGAAGTAATTGTGTGGAACCCAACACTTTTAATGCCCACTGGGGTTCCACACAATTCCTTCATGTTGTCTCAACACAAATCGATTAAGTTAACTCAATTGTTTTTACAAATTTAAGTTGATTGAACTTGAAACAACTAAGTTATCCCACAACCCCCTCAAGAATTGTATTAATTCAGCTCATTATAAATAAGTAGTCTAAACAAACAAACCTTAGTAGCTGCTTGTTAATGCACATTTCTAATCAGCCAATCACATGGCAGCAACTCCATGCATTTAGGCATGTAGACATGGTCAAGACGATCTGCTGCAGTTCAAACCGAGCATCAGAATGGGGAAGAAAGGGGATTTAAGTGACTTTGAACGTGGCATGGTTGTTGGTGCGAGGCGGGTTGGTCTGTGTATTTCAGAAACTGCTGATCTACTGGGATTTTCACGCACAGCCATCTCTAGTGTTTACAGAGAATGGTCCGAAAAAGAGAAAATATCCAGTGAGCGGCAGTTCTGTGGGTACAAATGCCTTGTTGATGCCAGAGGAGAATGGCCAGACTGGTTTGAGCTGACAGAAAGGCATTCGGATGGTAAGGTCTGAAATTGGCATCAACATCTTGAAAGCATGGATCCATCCTGCTTTGTATCAACGGTTCAGGCTGGTGGTGGTGGTGTAATGGTGTGGGGGATATGTTCTTGGCACACTTTGGACTCTTTAATAATAATTGAACCGTGTCAATGCCACAGCTTACCTGAGTATTGTTGCTGACCATGTCCATCTCTTTATGACCACAGTGTACCCATCTTCTGATGGCTACTTCCAGCAGGAAAACGCACCATGTCATAAAGTGCGAATCATCTCAGACTGGTTTCTTGAACATGACAATGAGTTCACTTTATTTAAATGGCCTCCACAGTCACTAGATCTCAATCCAATAGAGCACCTTTGGGATGTGGTGGTGGAACGGGAGATTCACATCATGGATGTGCAGCCGATAAATCTGCAGCAACTGAGTAATGCTATTATGTCAATATGGAGCAAAATCTCTGAGGAATATTTCCAGTAACTTGTTGAATCTATGCCACGAAGGATTAAGGCAGTTCTGAAGGCAAAAGTAGTCCATACCCAGTACTAGTGAGGTGTACCTAATAAAGTGGCCGGTGAGTGTATATATTTTTGAGTGAATGCTTGAAACCCAAGAAAGCATGCTTACTTATCCAGTTCTTTGGGGTGTTTTCGGTGTGCGTTAGTAGGAATGTGGCAGTCTTTGTTGAACAGATAATGGGTTTAGCATGCCGTCTGGTCGCGTATGATGTATGCGATGCATTTTATGTACCGTTTGCTCCAGATATTGTGTGGATGAGGTTAAATACAGCGTGTGGTTTTTGAAGAGGCATTAAAACAAAGCATTCCCCATCATATTAGTGGCCTGTCTGTCTAGATTTTACAGTATGCGATGTGGTGTCTGAACTGGCTCACACATTAAATCGCTGTTGATGATTTAATGGCTCATCAGAGCGGCTCTGTGTCTCGCTCCATGCATTAGTCTGGACATGCAGAGGGTATCCAGTGTTTCAGGGTATCTCTCATTCTTCCTTAGAGGCATAGTTCACCCTAAAAATAGACATTCTGTCATCATTTACTGTATAGATTAAGACGTTTTGAATTAAGATTTCTCTTATATATTCACACTGTAAAACATATCCATTTATTAAAGGTGCAGTAAAGTTTAACACCCAGTGGTTGAACTAGGTATTACACCCCTGGTTCAAAACACACACGAGAGCAGGTTGCCAGATTGACAACACAAGTAAAGGCTGATTTAAGTCGTGTTCTAAATAAAAGTGATAGAAGGAATAGTTTCCATATTAAAAGGACTTTCTGTCCTAACCAACACCTGAAATTTATATTTTAGAAATGGCTTTTATTTTCTTGCAGAAAACTGACAATGATCACCTCAGGTAAACCTCATGTGCTTTATTCAGTGTTAAATGCTAATAATGCAAGTTTGAATGCCATTTTACAGGACATTTATTGCCAAACTACTGAAAGCAGCAGCAGATAGTTCACCTCAGATCTTGAATATAAAATAAACGTTTGAAAGTGAACTTCAGAACTGTGCCTCAGTGTAAGCCAACACATATCAGTGATTCAGCATCTACATTTAATAATGTTAAAGAGGTTTATTATGTATTAATTAGATTATAAATCTTACCATTTTGTTGGAGTGCACTATTCTGTGCTTCTGAATGGCTGTATTTACATTTCTGTCGTGTTTCATCTGGTGCAAACAGCCAAATTGCTTATTATTGCAAATCTCATCACGTAGCGTGTTGTTAGGACACGAGGTTACAATGTAACCTGCTCACCTAATGTTTACGTTTTTAATAATTATATAATTTGCTAATTAATAACCACCTCATGTGGAACTCTGAATCTGCGTCTCATTTCAGAGGCTGCTACTGTCCATTGGAGGTCGTTGGTAACCCGTGGTGCTGAAATATAACTGGCTAAACCGGCATTGGGCGGGTTAAATGACCAAAACAAAGGCAGAGGTTCTGGCACGTAATGCACATTTTCAAAGCAGAATATCTGACTTCTTTATTTGTTTAAAAAAGCCCTGTCCATCAGTGATGATCTCTACCACATTAGCATAGGACGCTAGTCTTGTTTTTGAATATGCCACTATGCTGACACACACAGGGTTTCTGCGGGGTCTTAAAAAGTCAAAAATTTAAAAATCTAAATTTAAGGCCTTAAAAAGTCTTAAATTCGCTGTTCTAGGTCTTAAATATTTTTGCACAGGTCTTAATTTTCCGATGTCTATGTAACACTCTATCTAATGCTCATTTAAATTCTTTCTTGTTGCTGTTGTTTGGTTTTCGTGGTGCTGTAGTTCTTCATTTTACTAGTCCAATTGTAATTTGCGGTATCACAACTACAAATGAGGCGGACATGCAATAGCCAATCAGCTCTCTGCTATTGAACTTTGTGTGTGCGACTACTGTGACATCATCACTGTGTTTGCGGATGTTCGCTTTGGGTGCGCGCGACATGGTTTCGGCTGGCGGAGCTCATGTAATGTTTTGAGACTCGAATCAAATGGGTGATCATATATTGCATGTTTTTGTTTTTATTCTTGCCATAATAAAAATATAATTGTAGAGCAACCCAAGCTCTGTTGCCATTAATATTTAACTTTAATAGGTAGAACTGTCTGAGATATGAACAAAAGAAAGTCATGCATCATTTAGATAAAAAAATTTAGATTTAAAATCTTGAATGGTTATAAAAATCTTTATAATAAATTATAAAAAATAATAAAAACAATTATCTTGAATGATATTAATGATATGACCAGTTCCGGAAACTTTCTACTTCTCTGTTTATCCGACTGATTTTACTGTCTGTTTTTTTTTTTAGACCGCCCCTGTCATTTAAGAGAATATCTCAATGGCGAATGCGTCAAATATAAAAGCCTTGTTTGTTTCGTGAGGTGTGCGATGTGGCGCCAGGCGAAAGTATAAATCAGACTTCAGATGTTTGCTTGTTTGTTTTTTCTGTAGTTCAATGCTGCATCCAACCTGTCTTTAGTACTGTTCAATTTGAATTAGGGGTGAAACGGATCACTGTTGATGCGTGATTCGTACAGATCACAACTCAGTTCGGAACGCACGTGACCCGCAGATTAATAATATATTTTTTTAACTTGTCAGTTAATCCAACATTTATAACCACTGCAGAGAGATCGCCTCCCGCGTCATTCAAATCGCGTGCATAAAAGCATTTAGGCTTCCCTGTAAGATTTAATGATGACTGGAAAAGTTGTGGTGGGACCAGGGCTTAATTTGTGCTGGAACACTCCAGATCCGGCACCTCTGAAATCTGATCCGGCACCTTATTTTACCGATCCCCCTCCTCAACCGCTCTCCTACCCGTCCTCTGTTCACTTTCACTTTCTTCCGCGACTCCCCAACCCTCTTCACTTTCGTCCGCGACACCTCCGCCCCGCTCACTTCCATATGCGACAGTCCTCCGCCATCCACCACCCCAACAACCCCAAAGCCCCCCCCCCCAAAATCACTGCTTAATGAAACATGACGCTGGTGAATTTTTGACGCTGGTAAAAGCAATTACATTGTGTAACCAACAGATGGCGACAAACAACCATCAAAATGATGTGACTGAATAGGTTTTCAAAAATAATACACCTACAGTATAATAAAACATGAAGTTTAATGTATATATTGTTGAATCATTAATTGAAGATAAATATGATCTGTTGTACAAGATGTTAGATTTCTATATTTAGCATTATCAGCAACAGTAGATCATATTTCATATTCAATACTTTTCTTTCTTCAGCTGATTCTTTCTTGATTGTTATTTATTAACATTACAGGTTCTTAAGTTCTGTTTGTTAAAAGCAATGTTTTTTGCGGTAATATTTTTAAATAAATGGAAAGCAAATTGTCTTCTCACTTTTTTTGCTGATCTGAAAAATGGTTCGATCCGTGACTAAAAAAAGGTAGTTTGATCCGAACTGCAGATTTGTGATCCGTTACACCACTAATTTGAATCTATTTATTTTACCACTAATTTTGTGATTTTGTATTTTCTCTTTGTGTATGCGTGTTTTTGATATTGTGATATAGGTCTTAAATTTAATACTTAATGGTCTTAAAAAGGTCTTAAAGTCTTAAATTTGACATTACGATATCTGCAGAAACCCTGACACAGGCATTTAGCACAATCTCATTAGAATTTAAAGCCACAGTCACCAAAACGCCACATTTTAGATCAAAGCCTAAAAGGGGCAGTTATAAAACATTATTTGGTGGTATTTTGAGTCGAAACTTCACATGCACACTCTAAAAAGGGGCATAGTAGTAGTAGTCCCCTTTAAAGCTACACTAAGTATTTCTTGCGTCAGTAGGCCTTAAAATGCATATGTATAAAAAACAGTTGAAGTCAGAATTATTAGCCCCTCTTTGAATTTTTTTTTTCTTTTTTAAAATTTTTTTTAAATTATGTTTCACAGAGCAAGGAAATTTTCACAGTATGTCTGATAATATTTTTTCTTCTAGAGAAAGTCTTATTTGTATTATTTCGGCTAGAATAAAAGCAGTTTTTAATTTTTTATGGACCATTTTGAGGACAAAATTATTAGCCCCTTTAAGCAATTTTTTTTCCGATAGACTACAGAACAAACCATCGTTATACAATAACTTGCCTAATTACCCTAACCTGCCTAGTTAACATAATTAACCTAGTTAAGCCTTACAATGTCACTTTAAGCTGTATAGAAGTGTCTTGAAAAATATCTAGTCAAATATTATTTACTGTCATAAAATAAACCAGTTATTAAAAATGAGTTATTAAAACTATTATGTTAAGAAATGTGTTGAAAATATCTTCTCTCCGTTAAACAGAAATTGGGAAAAAAATAAACAGAGAGGCTAATAATTAAGGGGGGCTAATAATTCTGACTTCAACTGTATATATTATGTTTGCAATCAATCCACAAATCACATGAGATCCGAACTGTGGAGCCTGGTCAACTATGATCCTGCACGTCCTGCAATGTGCCTGGTGATGCTGAATCAGTAGAATGTTCAGCCCTAAGAAGATCCTCCATGTTACAGACTCTGGAAAACAACATCACCGCAAGGATTACCGTGATCCAGAGTCAATCCTAACAAAAGTGCTTCCAAAAACTCAAACGTCTCTGCAACTTATAATAAGACACAGGCTGTTCTGCCCACTAAGTGTAATTTTACAGATGTCAGACCTAGGAGATGCCCATATCATTTCAGTAAGTTAGGGCTCGCCGTGCCCACAACACGGCTTCCGTGAGACATGTGGTGAAAGCCCGGTTTCAGCATAGGCCATGAATTAAGGAACATTAACCTTCTGGAGTGGTGACTCCTGCATGGTGTTATTTTCTGAAAACTGCTCCTGCGGCCATGTTTCTGTCATTTTTCTGCACCAGATTCCAAGTTTTGTAATCTCAAGATAAAGTCAGCCTCTGTCAGCACCACATCATCATGTTATGATCAGCGGGTCTGATCCAGTTATATACTGCCAGCCTCTCTGGATGGAAACAAGCAGTAATGTTCATTAGTTGTAGCCGAAGCCATCTGTGTACAGAGATGAGCGTGAGGCTGATAGAAAATATTTCTGGTATATTGACCTTATTTTTCATGAACCTGCAGGAGCCGCCATTGGAATCTTTTTGGCTTGAGACTTTTAGTCTCATTTACTTCCATTGATTTTTAGACATTTAAAACTGTATGTCACTGCTATGTAATGTTATTGATGTGTGACATTTATAATGGGAGTCAATGGGATCAATGTATTTCAATGGGCTGCCTTGTCCTCATGTTAAGTCAATGGGACCAATTTGGGACGTCCTAGCAGCCCAGGGGTACAGCTTATACCCCCTTGTGAGGTATGTTCTGCAACCCTTTTCAGATGTTGTGAATCTTATAGTTCTACCAAATTTTTGGGGGAGGATTTTGGCCGCTGTGAGGCCAAAAAAACCCAGACCCCTTATAAAAGTTATAGCACACCTTTCCCGGTAAAACAGCACGATTTGACCTCATTTTCCAGGGTCTGGGAGGAAACCTGCAGGACTAGTTACGCACCGAAAAAGCGCACAGAAGATGGAAGAATAATAATAACAAGTATGGAGAATAACAATAGTGGATTTGCCTAAAGTTCATTCTGCTGCTTGGTGTTGCAAACTGATATTTTCATATTATATTGTTCTCCTTTTTATGTATAGTCATGATCACACTTGTAGAGGAAGTAGTTTGACTGAGTAGTTTTCTGCCGTTTTTAATTCCTAGTAATTTCTTCAATAGACCAATAAATGGGAAGTTCTAAAACAACCGCAAAAGCGAGCACACTTCCGTATTGCAGAATAAGGTCAATAGTTAGGAGCATTGTTGTGCGCTTAAAACATCATTCCTATAACAATTTGGACATGGACAAAATGTGATTTTTCGTAACTAGATTGGGGCATACAAATTACTGGAATTTACCAGGTGAAATAACAAAATGGGACGGTGGCGGCAGATGGGTGTGAAATACGGGAGACTCCCGGGGAAAAACGGGAGTCTTGGCAGTCAAAAAACAACCATCAGGAGATTCTTATCTAGTAGGAGTCCAGCAGGCCACTAAGATAAAATCCATCTTCAGGCCTTGCTTTAATTATCTCTGTCAAACCTTCCTCGCTTCTTTTGGATTTATTTAACCGGGAGCAGTTTGGCCTTCAGAGTGGATTTTACTCTGCATGTGGGACACAAAATGTCTGGAAACATTTAAGGGATTCAGCAAGATTAATATTGGTGGAACTTATCAAACAAGCATTTGTAGAGGGGAAACTGCAGCAGACAGTGTGAGATATGCTCTACATCTGTTCATCAAGATCACTGTGTAAAGGAATAGTTGAACAGCAACAGCTTTTCAGTGTCCTGTAATGCATTCATGATTGTGTTATCACAGTAGCTACCATATGAATTGGTCAATTGTTATATGGCCACTTTTAATTTCTCAAACTCAAAATCTCAAAAATTCTCAAAAATTGGTCAATTACCCTCAAACAAATATTTTTGGTTGCTTATTTATTTTTTATTACTACTTATCTATATATTTATTACTACTTATTTAAAATGAGCTGAAACAACATAATTTTTGTGGGGGGGGGTTCGGGGGGGGGGGGGCAACATGTATCTTTGCACATAATTCAGCAAACTCAGAAGTTTTATTTATTGCATAGAAGTTAATTGGATTTCAATTGGAATTTAATTATTATATCAAAATGAAAAACAAGATTATTTTGCTTACCTCATTGGCAGATTATTTTAGCCTGTATTAAGGAAAAACTAACTTAATTTTGGCAAATTTTTTCTGAAAACAAGTCAAAATGTTTTGCTTGTTTTGCTTCTTGATTTTAAGTGGTCAGTACCTGGATGGGAGACCACATGGACCACCTCTTCTCATTCATTTTAACGTTTACATTACATTCATGACAAATAGATGCATTTGATGTTCAATGTTGGCACTTTGAAAACAAAACTACATTTTCAAAGTTAAAATTTGAGGCACCCAAGCAGCGTATTCAGCCATGTTGAGACACAGTTTCATTCGGAAAATGTGCCTATGGATACATTTTTGAGATCTGAGAAATGCAACCCAGGCTCATTCTGATTGTGTACCCCTATATACATTTCTGGAGAGCACCAAATACGTCCCTGGAGCTACGTTTTTTTTTTTCGGCTTTGCAGTTTTTTTTCACGAATCCACCAGAGGCCACTGTGCATGCTTTTTCAGATCTCAAATATCTCTCGCAAGTGCCATTTGCACCTGCTGTTCTCACATAAATCCACCAGAGGTCGCAGTCCGACTGACGCATAGTCCCACCCCCTTCCCTAAACCCAACCAATAGTGTTTTAAAAAATCAGCAATTGACCAGCACCCTCCCACTTCCACCCTCCACCCTCCCAGTGCCTAATTTGTGAATTGCGAGGTCCCGGAACATATTAGGGTAACTTATTCGGCATGCTAGCTGAGGATGGAGAGGAGTCGAGCATTAAAGTGGAGAGCGGGGGGGAGGGTTTGGGGTGTTGGTGCGGTGGATGGCGGAGGAGTGTCGTGGATGAAAGTGAGCGAGGCGGGGGTGTCGTGGACGAAAGTGAAGAGGGTTGGGGAGTCACGGAAGAAAGTGAAAGTGAACAACGGAAGGGGTAGGAGAGCGGTTGATGAGGGGGATCAGTAAAATGAGGTGCCGGATCAGATTTCAGAGGTGCCGGATCCGGCATGTTCCGGCACAAATTAAGCCTTGCACTTCCCTAAACCCAACCGACAATGTTCTCAAAAGCAATCCAGAAAAAATGCTCTTGCGGCTGCCTGATTTTTACGTTTTCTGATTTATTTTCTTACATTCTCCCCCTGTTATTTACTTGTTTATTTGATTTTCGGGTTTTTGTTTTTGTCTTGCATGTTTTCTGGAACTGTTTGAACCCCGTTGTCCCAGTCAACTCTACTCGGCATCTCAAATCCTCTGACATACACGTTGAGCCACTGGACAAACTGGTAACAGCAGAAAAGCCATCCATACGGAGGTAATCGGTCAACTAGTAAGCGTGAAAAGCAATGGCGTCATACCACCCTGTAGTGTTCGTTTAAAAGACGAAATGTAGCCTCAAATGAAGTAACTCATGATGTCTAGAAATGTTTATACTGTAGGGTTTTCAGAATTAGCCTATATTGGAAATATGTGCTTATGTGTACGTATAGCTGCATTTTATGTGTAAAACAAATGCTACAGGGCAGTATCTTACCTCTATATGGACGGCTTTTCCAATCTATCTAGTTTGATCGGTAGCTTAGACTTGGGATGCAGAATGAAGCAGACCGGGGTTCGAGTCTGGTGAACGACGGTTCCATAATTTATGTAAAACGAAACCCAAAAAGAAGCTGTGGTGACGTTGCGGTAGCCACAATGGCTTTTCTCTTCAAGTTTGATTTGAAAACACTATCGGTTGTGTTTAGGGAAGGGGGTATGTAGGTCAGACGATATTAAGCTGATATATTATGCATAACGACAAGCCAACGGGCTTCTCTCACGAACACGTGCAAGAAAGACTATAAGCTATGCCCTAGATATAGCAAGATTGTCATTCTAGAGCACATTAAAAAAATCTGTAACTATGCAGGATCTACACTCTTGTCTTCACCCAGATGTAGGAGACCATCTCCATTGAGCCTACAGTGCAGGTGATGTTGTCTGATTAGGTCAACCTTCCGAGCTTTCATCAGCAATGTGCTTTGGGATGTTCTTAACAAAGTACCTTATCTTTCCTAAGTACACACAAAGCTATTAGAGATATGCAATTGTTTCCAAGTTTGGAACAATGTGCTTCACATATCCACAATTTCACATTTCTCATATCTTGATTGCATGGAAATGGATCCGAACAAGACTCAAATTGTTAGGGATTGGCACTGTCCCGCGTTAGTAAAGACTGTTCAAACTTTTATATGATGCTCTTAAGCAACTTCCATGCTCTAATCACGGTGTTGGCCATAAGAAGCGATCAGCAGTTCACAATGATAAAGCACTGAGAACAAAGATGAGGACTGCTCCGCCTCTGCTTTACTGCTCTTATATGTTAGATATTCCATGTAAGGTTTGTTTGAGTCATTGTGGTCATCCCGATCAGCACTTAATCATGCTGTAGAATAATCAGTTCTGCCTGATATCCCAGAGCAATGCTTCTCAACCTTAGTTTTGGATGTCTCCCTAATCAAACAGACCTGATCCACCCCATCATCTCGTTTGTAGAGACTCCAAGGGTGTGTCAGATAAGAAAGACCTCCAAAAATGTGTGCTGCTAGGGGGCTTCCAGGAACACTGTCCTGGAAATGAGCTGTTTAATCTTCCATCACATGGATAGTCTTTTTTAAAATACACCCTGTTTAATAGTCCTGTTGCTTGAAGAGTTTCTTTTGCAGAGAAACTTTTAGCTCATTTACAGCCACACTGCTGATTCAGGTTGCTTACTTTTTAAGGAAAACTTGGTAACACTTTAGTTTAGGTCACAATTGGTGCTATTAACCATACCGGCTTATTAACAGCCTATTATTAAGATATGAACCGTTCCTTAGTAGTTATTAAGTATGATTTTATTCTGCATCCCTAATCCTACGCAAAACCTAAACCCAACTTCTACCTTACTAACTAATAATAAACAGCTGATTAGTAGTTTATTAAGCTAATAGTGTTAGTTAATGGTTTGTTAACACCATGAATTGTGACCTAAACTAAAGTGTTTCCGAAAACATTCAGACGATTTCCGGGTCTGTTGGGAGCACTTTTAGCTTAGCTTAGCAAAAATCATTGAATTGGATTAGACCATTAGCATCTTTCTCAAACATTTCAAATAAACTTGAAAGCTTGAGTCTTTTGTAGTTACATCGTGTACTAAGGCTAACTTAAAATGAAAAGTTGATATTTTCTAGGGCTGTG
Source organism: Danio tinwini (assembly GCA_903798205.1). Lineage (NCBI taxonomy): Eukaryota > Metazoa > Chordata > Actinopteri > Cypriniformes > Danionidae > Danio > Danio tinwini. Next base: position 7,755,857 of record CAIGQZ010032741.1, on the reverse strand, counting down.
CAAAAATATTGATACATCTATCGCCATCATTTCTTTTACGATAGTGTATCGATAGTCTAACCTCGAGTATTGATTCAAGTTGTGCCAAATGACCTCCTCCTCTGCTCCTGAAGATGTCGCTAACTCGTGATTAACAAAACATCAAGTAGTACGGTATCAGAAGTAAGCAAGAGTGAGCATGGCGGAAAATATAAAGGTGCCTCCAGCTTTTAGAGCTGACGTGTGGCTGCACTTTGGTTTTATTGCTATACCAGGGAGTACTGAATTAGACAAAAAAAGCTATTTGTAAGCTTTGCAATATATATAGTTCTCTGTTTAATCACACTGTGCAGTTCTAATGAAAATAAATTGGAATTGAAATTTTTATTTGTCTGCCGACTTGATCAAGCTGTCAATATAATGTGACACACATACTAATACAAACTATTGCAATATATCACAATATTTATTGTATCGCAATATATTGTATCGTGACCCATGTATCGTGATATGTATCATATAGTGAGGTCCTTGCCAATACACAGCTCTAATATTTTCTAGGTTGATATGGCTAGGAATACTCTTAATCCGGCGTAATAATCATGGAACTTTGCTTAAGTGCCATGACTGCAGCAGGCGCAGTGATTGTGCTATGATATTAGTACAGCTCAGCTGTTTAACGCTGGGAAAGCTGTAAAATAAGTCTATTTCTAATAAAACTGGAGGGTTCCTTTAAGCTCACCAGTGAGAGATTAACCAAAATGAGAAATTAACCAAGCAGTTGGTCTTTCCAAGTCCATTGTTCTGACCTTTTGCATTCACGCCTTCTGAATTCTCCAACACAGGCTCATTGTGAAAACATACCCCCATAAACACTTCTGGAAAGCGTGAATTATGTTGCTAGAGCTTCGTATGGCTGCATTTCATCTTTAAAATGAACACTACGGGGCGGTATGACGTCGACGACGGCTTCTGTTTCTTTTCACTCTACCAGCTGACCACTTACCTTCGTGTGGATGACTTTTCTGCTGTTACCAGTTTGCCCAGTAGCTCCCCATGTACGTCTGCAGACTTGAAACGCAGAGAGGAGTTAACCACGATGAAGGGGTGAGAATGTGGTAAGATCTGAAAACATCGTAAAAATCTGGTAGCCGCAAGGACTTCTTTTTCTGGATTGCATTTGAAAAGACTATAAGTAGCATTTAGGGGGTACTGTAGGTGGCGTTTTGGTTGATCAGTCAGTCAGTCGAAAGCAACCTTTAGTGAATTTATACGAGAACAGCAGGCGCGAATGGCACCCACGAAAAAATTTGAGATCTGATAAAGCATACACAGCGGCCTCTGGTGGATTTGCGAAAACAAACTGCTAAAGAAAAAGTACCTCCTGGGACATATTTGGTGCTCTCTAGAAATGTATGGAGGGGTATGTATCAATAAAGAGCATGGGTTGGAATTCTTAGTTTTGTTGACGCTTATTTGGTCTGATTTTAGGTTCCAGGAGCCAATTCCAGAGCAAAACTAGACATTGACAACTATCTAAAACATACACTAATGATCCAGACAAACACACTTGTATAATAAGAAACAGATGCACGGTACAACTGCCCAAATATTCTTTGGCATCATTACTTGGTAGGAACTCTGAGCTAATTATGCTGTAATTCCTAAACACATTACTCAATAAAAGAGAAAAAAGAATCAAATCAAGCCTGACATATTATGACATGCCTATGTAAATTCAAATATATGTAAAAAAAATTATATTCAGAGTACATGTGTTGTTTAGTTCTTTTGGATTTTTGGTATCACTTTAGTAAATAAATAAATAAAAAAAGTTTTTTGAGCACACTTCATTATAATTGTTCATTTATTTGTTTGCTGAAAATTAGAACTGAATTTGGAAATAGTTTTGAAACTAATATTTGCACTTGACAAACGAAATGAATTATGTAGGCTGATGGATGTTTGTGCTTACAACACCTTTCCTTATCCACGAAAGAAAGTGAAAGTAAAGGCAGACTGGAGGAGGCTCATTCTCGCTCTGCAGATGCTCTGTTTAACTGTTTTCTTGCTAGTGAAGTGCTCAGTTATTCCACTTACAAAGTCTGCCATGTAAATAGCAAATGCGCCATGGCACGACGCAAATGACTCTTAAAGGGAATGGGAGATGAGACTCTGATAGGTTTATTCTCAAAACACACCCATAACTTGTTAAGAGAATAAGCTCAACCCTGTTAGACCATGCGCCTCGGCGCAGAGCGTATTTTTCCGTCCTTAAAATAGCAAAAGTGGATTCGGACACACCCTTAATGCTTTTGCGCCATGCGGTTCAGACTTTGTGCCTAGATCATTAAAATAGAGCCCATTATGTTAACTGGTTAGCATTTAGGCAGATCACCTACTGCACCTTTAACAAACAATTCACACTATTTACAATTGGATTATTACCTGCCTATTATTAAGATAATAACTGTTTATTAGTGTAATAATGTGTTGGCGCCACAGCACTCGCAAGACCTAAGAGACGGGCCGAGAGAAAAGGAGATGGAAAAAAAAAAGGAGGACAGACAGAGTAGACTGAAAGAAGGAAGAGAGGCAAAAAAATTGGGGTTTTGTTCCACTCGGAATGAACGACGTGTTGGGAGCCCTGTGGAGGAATCTATCCACCAGTCCGTCTTTTGGTGTCCGGCGGCGGTTCTCCTGGCTGGCTGGTGACATTTCTGGTCTCCTGCTCCGCTCCCGCTTCGATGGATGGATGCAGGCTACGGCATCATGGTGGATCACCGCGACTCCCCCGGTTCTCTGGGATGGCTCCCTTCAGCGCTTTCCCTTCCGGTGGTGAGCCCTGCATCCCCTGCTCCTCCCCATGCTGGGAGCTAGCAGCAGGCAGATCCTCTTTTCACCAGCTTTGGGCTGCCCCGGCACTCTGGGCAGACGAATGGGTTTCTTCTCCACTCGGATTAACACCCGAACACTCGCCACCCCTCTTAGTGGCGAGGGCAACTAGACAAAGTGTCCCTCCTTCTCCTGGGTTTTCGACACCACTGTAATATTTTTCACAGCCACCGGGAGGAAGGTGGCATAGATCCAATGAAGTTTTAAATAATTTTTTACAACAAATTAAAACAAACGGATGCAGCTCCTCACTGAGAATGCCGTCAAACTGAAAGCAAACGTAAAACAATTTGTCCGGCCAAGTCATCTCTCTTTCTCCTCTGCCATCGTCTTATAGACCGTGGGATAGTCCGTGGGATTCGAGGTCAGTGTGCCCCACAGGTGTTTCTCATCTGTGGCCGGCCTCGTTTCTTTCCCACGGCTCTCGGCCACACCCCCTCGCCACAATTAGCACTTATAATGTATGATTACATAACTAATCCTACCCAATACCTAAACCCAACCTTACTAACTATTAATACGCAGCTGATTAGTAGTTTATTGAGCTAAAAGTCTTGGTTAATGGTTTGTTTATAGCATGAATTGTACATTAAAATTAAGTGTGACCATTTTTCCTCCATTCACAGCTGGTTTAAGAAGCAGTTTCCGACTGAGCCGAAAGAAAAATACAAGCCAAGAGGTGAAACAGAAGATTGGGCAAGCGCATTCTGGGATCTATTTACCAATATATCAAGAGGTCCTGCCTTACAAGAGAAAGCCTGAAGAGCCTTACCGCCTTGTGCTTCTAACGGGTGAGAAACATTGCTTAAAGAAAAGTTAGTCCACACTTCGTTATTATTGTTCATTTATTCGTTTGCTGTAAATTAGAACTGAATTTAGAAATAGTTTTTAAACAAATCTTTGTGCTTAACAAACAAAATTAAATAGGCTAATGGATGTCTGTGCCTACAACACCTTTCCTTATCCACGAAAAAGCGAAAGTGGAAGTAGAGGCCAATTGGAGGGGGCTTGTTCTTTATCCTTGTGCTGCAGATGCTCTGTTTAACTGTTTTCCCACTAGTGAAGCGTTCAGTTTTCCACTTACAAAGTCCGCCATGTAAATAGCAAATGCGCCATGGCACGATGCAAATGACTCTTAAAGGGAATAGGAGATAAGACTTTGATAGGTTTATTCTCAAAACACACCCATAACTCATTAAGAGAATAAGCTCAACCCTGTTAGACCATGCGCCTTAATGCTTTTGCGCCATGAGCTTTAGACTTTGCACCTAGATCATTAAAATAGAGCCCAGAATGATGAGGCTGGCAACTCAGCTACCAGTATTATTCTATAAAATCAAGAAAAACAACAACATTTTTCTGTAAAACCTAAAGCAAATTTCTTCTGTCTTTTTTGTGTGTCACCTTGTGGAGGAGAGTAGAGCCAGTGTTTCAGTCAAAAATGAACAGAGAAACACTGGTGATATTCTGCACATTTCTTTATTTAAAGACAACAGCTGTGTAGTTGCTGCTGCAGTAAAAGTCTCTATGTTAATTGTTCCTCTGTGTGTGAGCTACAAGAGATTTTGGTTCAACTGAATGTTTTGAAATAACAAAAATAAGTTTTCATTATAAATATGCTTGTGTTAAGCATATAACACATTGGAACTTTTCTTCATATACTTATTCATATTTCTTAGGTTAAATAGGCAGTTTATTGTATAAAGATGGTTTGTTCTGTAGACTATAGAAAAAAATATACAGCTTAAAGGGGCTAATAATTTTGACTTAAAATGGTTATTAAAAAATGTAAAACTGCTTTTATTCTAGCCGAAATAAAAGAAATAAGACTTTCTCCAGAAGAAATAAATATTATCGGACATACTGTGAAAATTTCTTTGCTCTGTTAAACATCATTTGCAAAATATTTTAAAAAAGAAAAAAAAGGGGGGCTAATAATTCTGACTTCAACTGTATATATAAATCCAACTTCTACCTTACTAACTATTAATAAACAGTTAATTAGTAGTTTATTAGGGTAGGAGTGTTAGTCAATGGTTTGTTAATACAGTGAACTAAAGTGTTACCCACAAGTCTAAAGATCTATTGTGTTGGAAAAAGAACATAACCATCTAGTGCCACATTTATGTTCATATATCAGTGGTAGACGACCCAGGTTCTGACCTTGCTGAGATGATTTAACATCTTTGAATCAAATCCTTAAACATACTGGCTCTTTGGCCAGACTTGTCAAGGCTCACTTGAAGTCCTTCGGTGGTTTTCACTGTGCTCCTGTACATTTTCTGTTGTTTGTTTAGAAAAGGAGTCTCGCGTTCACCAACACCTTGCCAACAGCTGTTCTCACCCATGATATATCTAAGACTTAATGCTCTAAATTTACCGCAGGGACACATTTTTGATTCATCAGTGGATAAAGACTTTGAATGATCTCACGCCTCATCAGATTTCCAAGTAGAATATCATGCATTTGTAATTACGCAAACACGAAAGAGATTTAGCAAGTATGGAATAATACATTTTAAACAAAAGAAGTTTTATCCGGTACCGTTCACTTTAGAGAATATCATTTTGGAGTTTGTTTAACAGCTGAACAGATCTGCATATCATGCCCAATGGAATGTCTTGTTTTGATTACGCTCATTTTCTGAGCTCTTCACTCACTGTAAAAAATATATTGCTGCCCTCATTTTTTTATGAACTTCTCCAACCTACACTCATTATAAAAATGTACCCCTATATACATTTCTGGAGAGCACCAAATACATTCCAGGAGGTATGTCTTTTTGTAGTTTTTGTTTTCGTGAATCCACCAGAGGCCACTGTAAAACACGTGCTGGATAAGTTGGTGGTTCATTCCACGGTGGCGACCCCAGATTAATAAAGGGACTATGCCGAAAAGAAAATGAATGAATGAATGAATAAATAATAAACCACTGTGATGACAGACTTTGTCTGAGGGATTTTAAAATGACCAAAACAACATTTCAGATGCTTTACCATGTGTTCGGCTCGCTGGTTTGTCCATTTATGCTGTCCATTGCACCCATTTTTATCACCACATGATCTCTTATAACAAAATCACATGACTTTTTTAATGTACATACTGAAATTTATTTTGTTAAAGTGTTTCCATTGTAGTTTATGCACATTTCTCTTATCAAATAATAAGTTGATCCTACTCATTTGTGCATTAAGTTTTTTATGTGCATTTTTCAAAATTCATGCACATCTTGTTGCTTCTGTCAAGCTTTTTTTATGCGATAATCCAAAATAAAAATAGATGGTTGGAAACATAGCTCATGAAAATTTTATTTATATAGCATAGTTTTAAAGAACACATTTGTGCCAATGTGAGTTCCAAACAAATGAACAGAAAGGAAAACAGACAACAACAAACAAGTAAAAAAAAAAAACTCCTAACAGTCTAACATAGGTCTTTAATCGAGAATGGCGCCTGTTTTATTGACGGTGGTAAGGCATTGCAAAGCCTGAGGGCTGCAAAACAGAAAACACAATCTCCTTTACAGATCCTGATTGAAGGACTGAAGGGATCTGACGTGCTGACATAAAGTCAGTAGCTCACTGAGGTAAACAGGAGTCAGACCATTTAGAGATTTAAAAACAAAAAGTCCAATTTTATAAACTCAACTCTAAAATGTTAACCGGCTATCTAGTTTCAGTTAGTGATCTCCAATCCCTCAGACGGCACTGCATCAAGATTCCTCATTCATCTATAAGCAATATAACCACATTGGCTCAGGACTACTTTTTAACCTTTGTCAAGTACTACAGTACGTAGTACATACACAAATGCCAGTTAAAACTATATAGTGCCAAAAGGAAGCCCTATGTTAACAGTGTCCAGAAGTGCTGTCCCCTTCTCTGGGCTTGGAGGCATCTGGGATGATCCATCACACAGTGGAAATGTGTACTGTGGTCAAATGAATCAGTATTATTTTTTTTTTTGAAGTGGTGCTCTGGACCAAAAAATAAAAGGATCTTTTAGACTGTTACCAGCAACAAGTCCAAAAGCCAGGTTTTAGCCAGCTGACTGGCAAAATAAAGTGAGTTGAAATACTCCAGCCTAGACCAGATTAAAAACATCAATAACTGTTTCAAAGTCTTTAAAAGTAAGAAAGGACTTTCCTTAGTTGTGGGGAAAACTGGATAATTTGGAGCTTTTGTCAGCTAATTTCATCTTCCGGGTTTAAAATAATTTTTGGGGCGGGATTAAAATCAGTGACGTAACACGAATCTGCTAGTGAAGTGATGATGCGTTGGTTTCTCATTATTATTCATAGCTGAGTGTTCTTATCCTATGAGAAAACCCTGCTTCTTAATTATTCATGAGAGCACATGCTTTCCGAAGGCAAGGCAGACCTGCCAAGCTGTAAGACCCAATGACTGGTTGAGACCGCGTCCGCACACGGCACGGGTCGTTGTGTGTTTGTTTCTCTGATTCACAGGGTTTGTTGCATGTTTTTTCCCTGTGATGCTGTCAGGGCTGAAACGGGAGAGCTGTACGAGAATTGGAAAATGTCTTTTATCAGTTGAGTTCTTTACCATTCAGACACATCACCTATATCTGTGCTGCTGTGTTCGTTCATGTTTAAAATCCTCCAGATTACCGGCAGGGCTAAGGATTGAAATAGACAGGGCAAGAGACCTGCTGCACTGCTATCCACTGTGTCTGCATCATAGACTGTAAAAGATATGGACGTAGTATCAGTGACGTCACCCATAGGTTTCTGAACACTGCAAAAGAAGCTACAAGTAGGCGCGGCTTACCGACGCTATTTTGTTAGCGCGTCATCGCACCAAACGCGGGATACCAAACAAGGGCAAAGAGGCGGAGAGTGAGCAGAGCTACAGACTCATGCTGGATTCTCAGCATTTTGCTCAGACCTGGCTTAGACAGACTTTTTGCTTTGGGAGAACGCTTAACTTCATTACCTGTGACTTGTTTGTGTTCTGACCACAAGTGCTTGGTTGTAGACTATATCAATTAAATGTTTAGACTTTTAAAAACACTGTTGTAACACATTGAGCCACTAAACATTGTTCTTATGACGTTTTTCGACAGGAGGAAAACGCAAATTACTATCAAACACTCCAAATATAGTCTGTTTTAGTAAATGCAAGGCTATTTATAAAATCAAGCACTAACACTGTATGACAACGCTTCCGATGACTGTTTTATAGCCTACAGCTAATCAATCTGTCAGATTCTGGAGTGCATTACAGCTCTAAAGAACATTATAAATGATAAATGATCTTAAATAAAACAAATACATTTATAGAGATGGTATATAAGTATAGAATTTCACTCACCTGGGAAATGGAGGCAACTTGAACGGTTTGTAAGCACAATTAAGTGCACACAGCATGCCATATCATCTGATAATTGCAGGGAAAAATTCCAAAAGGCAAATGACTGTGTAAAGAAACATTAACCAAAACAAAAATGCGATGTATCTGCCGAGCTCAGCGGCTAATTAGCCAGAATCAGGTGACGAGACAGCAGGCAGCTAGACCTAGCTGTCACTCAAGTGGCCACGCCGTTAATTATGCAGACTTAATGTAACTTAATAAAAACGGAACGGATGAGTTATGAAAAAATTCACCCCCCTCACAGTTGTCATGAAGGGTAATCATAGCTATATGCACCAAGCCATGGTTTGTACCAGGCTGTAAACATGTTTTTATCAGCTGTAAAAATGGCCAATTTACCAATGCAGAAAGCACTTGGACTTCCTGGAGCCAGCCCCCCAAGGCGAGTCGATGAACCGCAGTTTTAGCTACTTCCGTATTGGCTTCCCGAGGGAGAGCGGGAGGTTGCCGCTTGATCTGCATTCATAAGAGAAGTCCTCCTCATTTATAGTGTTCATATAAACACGATTGTCTTTATAATGATATAACAAATTGTGGTTGTGTATATGAAATCACGAATAACAAATGTAGCAGGACATTAAAAGTCTTACTGTTTAGTTCTTGGAATTTTAACTTTGTAACCTATAAAGTCATGGGTCTCCTCACGGTTTGTGTCTCATTTTGTGGGCCAACTGTGGACAACAGTTGTTCGCTCACCTCTTACTCCCCTGCTCTGCCGGCCACGCCCACTCCTTTCTCTGCCCGCAGAGTGCCACGCCCATCTCAGAGCATTTTTTTTTTTTATTCTGAGATGGACTTGAACCAGAAGAGGGGGGTTTCTTAGCCATTTAAAAATGTATCCACAAACATTTGTCTCCCCAAAACTACATACATTTTTTAAAGTCATATTAATAAACATTCTAATATGTGCGTTTCTCATTGTTATTAAGCCATTAATTTAGACTTTTGCCTCAATAAACTTCCAATTTTCTGCTTATTCATAGTAGTTGGTTTTAGGAATTAGTTAGGGTTAAAGATGTAGAATCATGCAGAACATTCATTCTTTTTCCTTCGGCTTAGTCTTGATTTCAGAGGTCGCCACAGCGGAATGAACCACCAATTACTTCAGCATACAGTATGCCCTTTCAGCTGCAACTCAGTTTTGGGAAACATCCATACACTCTCTTTTACAGACACACTTATTCACTTCGGACAATTTAGCTTATTCAATTCCCCTCTAGCGCATGTCTTTAGACTGAAACCGGAGCACCCAGAGGAAACCCAGGCTAACATGGGAAGGAACATGCAATCTCCACAGAGAAATGCCATCTGGCCCAGCCAGGACTCGAACCGGCAATCTTCTTGCTGTGAGGCGACAGCGATACCCACTGAGCCATAAGTACTAATAAACAGCCAATTTTTTTACTTATACGCGGGTAAGAAGCCACTATGAGATGAACAAGATGCCTGCCATACTTTGAGCCCACCAAAGCAGTTTGCTCATCCCTAAAGAGCAGGTTGTTGTGCAAATTACTAGGTCCGCTTCTAATGTATGTCATTCTCATGAGCTTACATTGGCCACAGGAACAGTATGCTAACATCTAATTTGACTAAACTCTGTGATCGCTGCTTGCTTAGGTATGTCATATGGAAGTATAACTTAACAGACATGCCGGAATGAAAATATACTGCATCTTCCTTAATATGTTTGCTCAACTGGCCACAGGCAGAGCTTGCAAATATTCCGAAGAGCATCAAGCCGCAGGTTTGTTTTGCGAGATGAGCGCTGGTGGATGACGACAGCGAGGGCAGGCAGAAAGCTCGCGTCAGGTCAAACAAGATGCTTTAATGTTGGCTCATTCAACCTCAATGCGATTTGGTTCATTCTGTGGAACTCATTAGCTGTGAAAAGCCAACGTTGACCACATTGGCTAAAGGCAATTGATGCAGAATGCCAAGAATTCCACTCCTGAATCAGAAAAACAATTGCAGCCAGTGTAGAGATTGCATATTTACTGTAAATTTCCAGATATGCACCTTCAGGGAACATCTTGTCTGTTTGTGCATGGCAGATGTTGGCTTTTAGTCTCGTTCAAATGGGCACCAGACAGATTCTTCATTTGCACTACTGAAGTATGACTTTTCCTTCTGGAGTGCTCAGGCCTGAGCTGAAGCTTTATCTGTTTTGGAAAGGGTGCGAGAAAATAGTAACCAGCTAGGTACATATGTAACAGCACTGCATAATATCAATGTGCCTGCTGCAGTTATGATACAGCAGTAAAGTTCCCTGGTTATTACGCCGGAATAAGAGTATAGTTCCTAGCCTTATCAAAATAGCAGCTCTTCATTTTCCGTCAGTCTCATTACACATTGTAACTACAGATAAGCCAACTTTATATAAGTGCATTATTGAAACACTTTTAAAAAAAGAAATTGAGATGCTAATGGTCTAATCCGATTCAATGCTCTATGCTAAGCTAAGCTAAAATTTCACTCCTGAATCAGAAAGACAGTTACAGCCAGTCTTGTCTGTTTGTGCATGGCAGATGTTGGCTTTTAGTCTCATTCAAATGGGCACCAGACAGATTCTCCACTTTCACTACTGAAGTATGACTTTTCCTTCTGGGATTGTTTGGGTCAGAGTTGAGACTGGATCTGTGTTTTGGGTGTGAAAGGGTGCAAGAAAATAGTCCCCAGCTAGGTAACTAGGAAACAGTGCTGTGTAATATTAATGGGCCTGCTGCAGTTATGGTACAGCAGAAAAGTTCCTTGATTATTACGCCGGAATGAGTGTATAGTTCCTTTCCATATCAACCTAGAAAATAGCAGCTCTTCTTTTTTCGTCAGTCTTATTACACGACATAACTACAGATAAGTCAAGCTTTAAATAGGAAAATTATTGAAACTCTTTAAAAAAAATTGTGAGATGCTAATGGTCTAATCCAATTCAATGATCTATGCTAAGCTAAGCTAAAATGTCATTCCTGAATGAGAAGGATAATTGCAGACAGTGTTATGAATTTCTAGATATGCACCCTCAGGGAATATCTTGTCTGTTTGTGCATGGCAGATGTTGGCTTTTAGTCTCATTCAAATGGGCACCAGACAGATTCTTCATATTCACTACTGAAGTATGACTTTTTCTTCTGGAGTGCTCAGGCCAGAGCTGAGACTGGATCTGTGTTTTAGAAAGGGTGCGAGAAAATAGTCCCCAGCTAGGTAACATCGCTGCTTAATATCAATGCACCTGCTGCAGTTATGGAACCACAGTGAAATTCCTTGAGTATTACGCTGGAATGAGAGTATAGTTCCAAGCCATATCAACCTAGAAAATAGCAGCTCTTTATTTTCCATCAGTCTCATTACACAATGTAACTACAAATAAGCCAAACTTTAAATAGAAAAATTATCAAGACTTAAAAAAAAAAAAGATTTGTGAGATGCTAATGGTCTAATCCGATTTAATGATCTATGCTAAGCTAAGCTAAAATTTCATTCCTGAATGAGAAGGACAATTGCAGCCAGTGTTGTGAATTTTCTAGATATGCACCCTCGGGGAACATCTTGTCTGTTTGTGCATTGCAGATGTTGGCCTTTAGTCTCATTCGAATGGGCACCAGACAGATTCTTCATATTCACTACTGAAGTATGACTTTTCCTTCTGGGATCGCTCGGGCCAGAGCTGAGACTGGATCTGTGTTTTGGAAAGGGTGCGAGTAGCAGGAGCCACAGCCTGAAATCAATACAGCATTACCCCATCATCCTCATACTTGCGTCCCAGTGATGGAAACAGCAGATGCCTGCTGGAATAATGGGCCACTTCATGGTCCAGACAGTCCATGAAGGCTTTAAAATACAGTACATGTCCGCCTACAAACAAGAAGCTGTTCATGTAGCACTTCACCAGCCAAGTCTGCAGTCTTTTATATCGGGCGTGAGATAAAAGAGAAATTATTTGAACAGGGATGATGAGCGCACAGACTGAAGCATGAGGAAAATGCACATTGGTACTGCTGAATTTAGATAAGCGTGTTTATACTGAGTGAATTATTCAGTGAATGTTGAGCGCCGCTTTATTGCTTTGTCAGTGTTGATTCATTTGTGATAAACGTTTGTGTGTGTGTGTGTGTTGCACAGGGCCTAGCGGGGTTGGTGTGACTGAGTTGAAGAGAAGACTTTTACTCTCAGACCCAGAACACTTCGGTGTAACTGTGCCATGTAAGTCCATTTAACGCTTGTGCAATAAATAAACCTGACACCTTAAGTTTGATACACCTGGGGCCTGTTTCAGTAAGGAGGTTCAACCAACTCGGAGTTTAAACTTGAATTCTGAGTTGACTTACCGAGATATTAAAAACTCTGAGTTTTCGATTTCAGAATAGCTGATCTGAGTTAGGTCAATCAACTCTAAGTAGTTAAACGTGCACACCGCGACTATAAAAAGGCATTATCAACGAAGCGCAGATATTACGAGTCATCATGGCAACATCTGAAAAGAGATCAGCATTTCTTTCTCCAGCTGAACTTGATGTGCTTATGCAAAATTAATGCAAATATGACCATATATTTAAAAAAGCACAAGGCTTAAAGTATTCCGGCACCGTGCAGGATCTCCGGCGTGCTGCAGTGAGGGAAAAAATAAAATACATTTTAGAGCCTGGTTATGCGGTTTAATTAGGGATGCTCAAAATAATCGAATGACCGAAAGGGTGCGTTTGTTACCAATTAATGGTATCAGTTTAACGATTAAAAACTATTATTTTATATATGTTTAAAGTTTGGCTGCATAAGATTACAGTGAACGTGCTTTTTGTGTTGAGAGGGGGGTCATCTGTTGAATGGTTTACTAACGGCCGTGAGTGTTTTACGTGCTGCTTATGCGCCCTGCGCGCCTCACGTTTTGCCATTGCGTGATGTGTGCTCGAGTGGAAAAAGGGTGTTACGTCAGTCGCGTCTTTTTCATTTTTCAATCAAATAAAAGCACTGCAGTGTGCTCCCGTGTCAATAAGCTTGCCCCCCCCCCTCTGGGCCCCCCTAAATTACAATAATATCACTCGTATTTTTGTGTCAAAACGCCACGGAGAACCGAGATCAGCCATCGGTGGCAGACCAGTGTTGCCAGATGTAGCTGACTGATTCCAGCCCAAAAACTATCCAAAACCTGACGAAATGCACATACATGCAATCGAAGTCAAAACCGCCCAGTTGGGCGAGAAACCGCCCAATCTGGCAACACTGACTGAGGCCTCTCTATGCTTTCGTTGTCGTGCACACTCGCTCTCTCTGTCAGTGACGGTGCTGCGTGCATCAGTTCCCCGCATTCGTCAAAAGTTAACCCCCAAATTGACACAGGTAATAAAAAGATTTAGTCGTGTTCATGTTATAAAAAACATCAAAATGTCCACTGTTGTTTATGTTAGACTGCTGTTTTCAATAGCGATTTTAACACTTTTAATATAGGAAGTCCTCGGCTATTCAGAGACTATAATTAATCAGAAATTAAGTGTACATAGTTTTACGTTAAGAAATGCAGTCTTGAATTTACAAACAGTCTGCAAGTACTGGAGAAAAGATGTACACAATAATTAAATTTAGTGTTCAGTCACGCTCATGTAAAGGTATAATATTCAACTCGTTTAGTTTTGCCTTCATTCATTTTTGTTTTCAGTTCTGACATCAACCACTAGTCTTCAAACACATGATTATTTACAACACGTTTTTAAACAATAGATTAATTTCTAATAACTCCTTTTTTATCTTTCCCATATTGACAGTCAGTGCGTAATATTTTAGTTATTTTGCAAGATTTTGCAAGTTGTATTCAGACAAAGTCTCTTTAAGTATTCTGTAGTTTTTGATTCAGATTAAAGTGTTAGAGTTGTTAACTAGGAAAGTTAGAATAATTAGTCAAGTTATTGTAGAACTGGTTTGTTGTGTAGACAGTCAAAAATATACAGTAAATATTTCTTAAGGAGGCTAAAAATACTGACCTTAAAATAGTTTTTAAAAAAATTAAACATATTATTTAAGGAATAAACTAAAGAAATAAGATTTATTATGACTCTAAAGCTTTTTTGTTTGTTTTATACTGTCAAAATCTGCTTGGTTTGTTAAAGATCACTTGGAAAACATTATTTTAAGTTAACGGGAGGGCAAAAAAGTTGACTTCAAACCTCTTAAGGCCCACAGTTGTTTTTTTTTACATGCATTTTTTATTTCTCTTTGCTATTTGGGCTTATTGGAACCTAATTAGAATAAAAAATATAAGTATCATCTTTTGATATGTAGAGAAAAATGATGTCCATATATGTGGACTTGTGGTCCAAATTTACATAAAACACTTTTTCCAGAATTTTCTTTAATGCATATTTAACATCAAAGCAAGTAAAAAAAAATCTATCAGAGTTAAAACAACATTTTTTCCCAATTTGGGCAGTTAAAAATAGGGTTTGGGACTTGGGGTTTTGGGACTCCGTTTTCTGTTTAACAGAGAGAAGATTTTTTCAACACATTTCTAAACATAATAGTTTTAATAACTCATCTCTAATAACTGATTTATTTTCTCTTTGACATGATGACAGTAAATAATATTTGACTAGATATTTTTAAGACACTTCTTTACAGCTTAAAGTGACATTTAAAGGCTTAACTAGGTTAATTAGGTTAACTAGGCAGGTTAGGGTAATTAGGCAAGTTATTGTATAATGATGGTTTGTTCTGTAGACTATGGAAAAAATAAATAGCTTAAAGGGGTTAATAATTTTGACCTTAAAATGGGTTTTAAAAATTAAAAACTGCTTTTATTCTAGCCAAAATAAAACAAATAAAACTTTCTTCAGAAGAAGAAAATATTATCAGACATACTGTGAAAAACTCATTCCTCTGTTAAACATCATTTGGGAAATATTTAAAAAAGAAAAAAAAATTCAAAGGGGGTTTAATAATTCTGATTGCAACTGTAACCTCCTTTTTGAAACGGGACCCTGGTGTCCAAACTACTACGGTATCTTCAGTCCATGAAAAGCAAGTGCTTTTCAAATCCTGAAGACTCGTGTGTTTGGAAATGCTGGTGTTGTTTTAGTGTAGATGGACTGAAACACAGACTTTTGAAAATGGAGGTGTGGCTGTCCACAGTCACATTCTTATTGGTCTAGACTAGGGATGCTCCGATCGATCGACCGAAGATCGGTATTGGCCAATAATTACATTTCACGACTTGATCGACACTCGCTGATCTGGCCGATCTCATGAACCAATTGCTAGTGTTTGTTTATAAGTTTACAAGCAGTGGAAGACGCATGACGGTTATGCGCCTGGGTTATGCATCAGCAGCGCTACAACGCATGAGCAATGTTTCCAAATTGCATTATTAGTCATTTTTCTTACCATTTTTTTATCTGTTTTATCTATTTTCTTTTTGTAAAGCTACTTTGGACCTTTACATGTATGCACCATCCTCAATTTATTATCTTAGGTAAGGCGAGATCTCATACTTAAAGGGCAGTAGACTGATTTCACGCGGCTGCCATTATTAACAGCGAAATCGAGGCTGCGGTGGGAAGAAACCTGGAAGTATCGCCTGAGTCACACAGGAATATTGTGTACCTGGCTGTATATCTTATCAGCGAAGAGAAAGCGACACAAATTTATCATTTCACCGCCTTCCGAGTGACCCGAAGGTCCGTTCTGAATGAATAATGAAAATAAAAAGAGATATCAGACCTAATTTTCAGCTAAAGGAAATGGCACTACTTAGCTAATGTTTTCTTTCCCAAACATTTTAGATGCCATTCATTAAACTCAAGTTAATTAACAGATTCTTTCACTATATTAGACTTGTCACGATACAAAATTTTAGGAATGAAATATAAAAAACGCCTGTTTCTCGTTAACATTTAAGACACTGTTGATGGCTTTCTTAAGCAGCACTGATTTGCCATTAAGTTCAAGTGCTCAACAGAAATGACTGTGATTGGCTGTGAAGGTCATCAGTTCACCTCACAGCTGTTTACTGAGTGCAAACACAAACGAGTGATCCGCTGATGAATCGACTGATCTTCACGCCTTTAAAAAGCTCCAATGTCCGTCTATGTGTGTTTTCAGTCTGTAAAGAGCGGTGAACTGATGACCTTCACAGTCATTCTGTTGAGCACTGGTGAATACTACGACAAATCAGTGCTGTTCATGAAAGTGCTCAGCGGCGCTTAAATGTTAGGGGGAAATGGACATTTTTAAAACTTCAGTACCAGGACAACACTATTACAGAAAACAGGAGGGTGTGCTGCAGAGGACTGCATTGTTTTATCACTCACCGGGTTACATAGGCTGAAGCAGGGAAGCGTCCCCACGGTGTTTACCTGCTGCTATGAACTGAAGTCTAGGAGCACACTTAAGCGTATCACTTTTAAAGAGATTATGACGTTGTTTGATGCCTAATACACTTTTAATTGTTTAAATTAAACTGTACTGAATGCTATTAAAGTGATGTTTACACTATTTCTGCATTTTGAAGTCGCAGCAACAGCTGGGAGGTGTGTAGTACACAGCATGTTGTTGCAATGTTTACAGTGCTGATCCAATACTTCCGGGTTTCTTCCCACCACAGCCTCGCTTTCGTGTTTTAAAATGGCGGTCGTGTAAAATAAGCGTATTGTGCTTATGCAATGGCAAATTTATATAGCGCTTGAAGAATCAGAATCAGTACTTGATATCAGCCGATCACCATGACAAGGAATCAGTACCTGGTATCGACTGCAAAAATCCTAATCGAAGCATTTCTATTGCTCTACTCCTCTGCTACACTCACCCCCCCTAAACCTCACTCTCATCCGGGTCACGGCACCAATGTAACCCCACGGTCCTACACCACCAAACTTGCTCCGAGCTGAGATCGAACCGGCGACCTTCCGCATGGGTGTCGGTTGCTCTACCAAGGAGGCTAAAGACCATGGCCTCTAGCATGTGTCACCTTTAGAGGTCAGAGGAGTGAGGTTTACCTGCAAAGCACTTCACTAGCTGGCCTCTGCTACACATACACTACAGCCAGTTTTGTCTACCCAATTCACCTATATTGCATGTGATTAAACTGTGGGGGAAACCGGAGCACCCGGAGAAATCCCACGCCCACACAGGGAGAACATGCAAGACATACTGAAATACCAACGGACTCGAACCAGCGACCTTCTTGCTGTGAGGCCACAGTGCTAACCACTGAGCCACCGTGCTGCCTGAATAATCGATTAGCGTGCAAATTAGCAACTTTCCTACTTTTCCTTTTTCCATCAAATTTTTCTTTTATTTTGTATTTTTTGAACACAGAAAAACAAGCCGTAGACAATCAGCATATAGCAAAGTGCATAGATATACATCTAATAACCAATATACAGGTTGTTAAATAATAGTATTAATTATAGTGCCAACAATAGTGACAATAAAAAGGAAAAACTGAAGTGTAAATGACAAAGACTAATTTAAATAATAAAATAAAATATACACACATAAATACACATACATAAAACAAATTCCAAATCGATAAAGGCAATAAACAAAATATGTATTTAAGGTTAAAGGAAAAATTAAGCCAGTAAATTAATAAATAAAAGAATGGTAATAGACAAATAGAGATAGGTATTCAAAACCGTGCTGAAAGAGGTCTAGGCCAATGAAGAAAAGTTATTAGAAGCCCAAACAGGGAACCTTAAATTACTATAAAGACAAAAAAATTAGGTCCCACTTTATATTAAGTGTCGCTTATACCTGTGAACTTACACAGTAACTAGATGTGTAAGTAATATGTAACTACAGTGTATGTACACACTGGTACATAGTATTTACTTGTGTAATAATGTTGTAATTACATTCATGTAACAACACTGAATAGTAAAAGCTCAAATGTGTAACAGGACATTAATAACATAATCTTTGGTAAACTACCCACTTTAATGTGATTACTGTTTCTACAGTTTACCTTAAAACAACATATAAACAAGGCATTTGTATATTTCTGAACACACTTATACTTTTTGGCAGAAGTTTGCTGTTGTTAAACAGTTAAATAAAGGCTTAGGTTTTATATATTACACAGTAATTTGTGATTATTTTACACTTTATATTGAGTGGACAGTTCCTGATGATTTACTCTGTAATTACACTGGTATCACAAGGTGAAACCTTCTAATGCAGCGTTAGTTCTGCCATTCTTATTCTAATACAGTGTTCAGAAGTACAATACATGGTATGCAAACAGGTGTGGAAGTGGGAAAACACCTGCAAGTATATTGTTGTTACATAATAGTTGTTACAGATGTGTACTTTTTTTTAGTGTTGTTACCAATGTCCTGTTAGACATTTAAACTTACACATACTATTCAGTGTGTTGTTACATGTGTGTAGTTACACCAGTATTACACAAGTAAATACTATGTACCAGTGTGTACATACACTGTAGTTACATACTACTTACACATCCAGTTACCATGTAAGTTCACAGGTATAAGCGACACTTAATATAAAGTGGGACCAAAAATTATAATAATAATTAATAAAATTAATAAATTTTAAAAAAAGGAAGAGGGAAAAAAATTAGTTAATAAAAAATTATATATAAAAATTATTAAAAAAATTAATAAATAAAATAAAATAGAATTTAGTTAAAATTATAGGGCCTGAAACCAGAAGTTTCTGCTTTTTGATGTCTCCTTGATTCAAATTAGTAAACCTTTAGGTTTGTCCAAGGTTTGAGCCCAAAGTCTGATAGTGTTTTCTCTTGCACCATGGCCTACTTTTCCTTTAAGCAGAAAAACAAACTGACAAACAAGAATTAAAACCGGCCATATTTTAGCCTTGATTCCACACACTTGTAAGCGTTCATGAATAATCTGCAGGCAGACCATCAATTATTTTTTAGTTTTTCCACACTGAGGCCTAAAGCTGTGGAACAACATGACCAACTTTTCCCTGAGTGTCCAAGAGTGATGTGGACAGGGCTTGATAGAGTGATGAAAGAACAGGATAATCACAGCCGCTAACAGCTAGATTTTTTTCTCTCCTTATTCTGGAAAGACGTCATGTATATCTGCCTGTTTCTCCCGTCTCTGAAAGCTCAAACTAACAGCTTTTCATATTTCTGACTCGGCTCCAAGCTTCCGAGCTGAAGTGAAACAGGGTTAGCGGCTAACTCTGTCTGACGTGTACATTTATTTGATTTATGGCGTCTGAGTATTAAGTGCCAAAGTCGATTGGTAAGATGGTGGCAAACATGTAGCGTACACGGCTAATGATAACCGCAACTAATACACTGCTGTGATCACACTGTTTCTAGTTCTGTGGAATAAAGGGTTTGGGACAGACATCTTCTGGCTGTACATTTCCATGTAAAACTTCTACTACAAAGCTGACAACATGAAACTAGCTCATATTTGCTGTTTGTATGTTATGTTGATGGATGTAGATCAGTGTTATTAGCAATACTAGCGATATCACTTAGCATGCATGCTTCTCTCTGAGAGTCTGTGCATGTGTGTATATATTACAATCTTAAATCTGGGCGACACAGTGGCTCAGTATTTTGCAGTCGCCTCACAGCAAGAAGGTTGCTGGTTTTAGTCTCGGCTGGGTCAGTTGGCATTTCTGTGTGGAGTTTGCATGTTCTCCCCGTGTTGATGTGGGTTTCCTCCGGGTGCTCCGGTTTTCCCCACAGTCCAAAGACTGCTCTATAGGTGAATTGAAAAGGCTAAATTGGCTGTAGTGTGTGTGAATGTGTGTGTCCCTGCTGAAAAATCCAGCGTAAACCAGCCGACGATGGTTGGCTGGTTTTAGCTGGTCGACCAGCCTGCCTTTAGAGGGGTTTTGGCCATTTCCAGGCTGGTTTACAGCTATTTCCAGCCTGGTCTTAGCTGGTCAGGCTGGGAGTTGACCAACTAAAACCAGCTTGACCAGCCAAAACCAGCTATGTCCCGCTTAAGTCATGCTGGTTTTAGCTGGCATAAGCGTGATCGGATCTGGACATCCCTAATAAAAATCGTTGCGTTAATAGGAAGTCCCCATTGGGATAGCTTTGTGTGTGTGTGTGTGTGTGTTTCTGTCTTTGTGTGTGTGTGTGTGTGTGTGTGTGTGTGTGTGTGTGTGTGTGTGT
>CAIGQZ010032741.1:7724077-7735080 GCA_903798205.1 Danio tinwini | reverse complement strand
AACCTCACCTAGTGAGACTGGTGGGCACAATATTTAAGTTACATTACAAGTATTTTCTTGGTTTAATTTTGGAAACTGCCACTTAAATATCATCCTCGTTGTTCAGTTGTGGCCTTTTTAAATGTACGTGAGTGCCGTAAAGGTGTCAGAAAGTTCTGTTGCAACTGACGCTATTGCTCTGTCATTAATCAAATGTAAAAACCCAGGGGTTGCAATCCAAAAAGAAAGAAAAAATTAAAGGCTGATGGCTTTTTGTTTGGATGGTACATTTTTATGTAACTATTTTTATCTTCTGTTGGTTATAGATAAACAATGGTAATTTTAAAAGTTTATTCAAATTTATTAGATTTTTGGAAATCATCAAGCGACCCCATCTCATTGTCCCACGACCCCCACTTTGAGAACCACTGCTGTAGACAATCGAAAACAAATATTGCTTAAGGCTATACCTGTCAACATTGGGATGTGAAAAAAAGGGAAACCCTTCTCCCTACAGAAAAAAAACCCCAAATCAAAGTACCTTAAATTACAATGCCATGCCAAGTTAACCTAATTAACCTAGTTAAGCCTTTAAATGTCACATTAAGCTGAATACTAGTATCTTGAAAAATATCGAGTCAAATATTATTTACTGTCATCATGGCAAAGACAAAAGAAATGAGTTATTAGAAATGAGTTATTAAAACTATTATGATTAGAAATGTGTTAAAAAAATCTGCTTTCCGTTAAAAAGAAATTGAGGAAATAAATATACAGTGGGGGGCTAACAATTTAGACTTCAACTGTACATACACAAGCAGTCTCAATAGAAAATGGTTGCTTTAATTTGATTTGGGTTGTGTGAAGATTATTTCCAGACTTTTTCTTTTACATTTCAACAGATACCACTCGGGAGCGGAGAAAGCGGGAGAAAGATGGGGTGGAGTACCATTTTGTCTCTAAACACACGTTTGAAAAAGATATACTCGACCACAAGTAAGCCAAACAGCCCTGAGTGGAGTTTATTCTAGAGGCTAGTTGTGGGTTGCATTGTTTTGCATTGCTAAACCTTTTCTAGTGGGCAATCACTGCAGTTTATAGTCATGATTTCAAATAGAGATGTTGAAATCAAATCATACTTTTAGTTAACAAGCACTTAAAGGCGTCCTAATACGCAAAAATCACTTTTAGAAGTGTTTTAAGCACAGTTGTGTGTTGACACTGTGTGAATATAACCAGCTTCTAATGGTAAAAATGTATTATTTATATTTTTTATAGTCACACTTGATAAAAACAGTCTGCAGAAACACTTTGATTGACATTCTCCCTTTGTACATGTCATCAGAGGTGGAAAGCTCTGCCTATTAGTGACCATCTCTCCCTTGTTAGCTTAGACAGACCTGAGTGGGAAGTGAGTTAGAGTTTTGAATCTGCTACTGTGCTCACACACAGGCATTTATTGCTCCGCCCTCTTTTGAAAAGAGCACAATCTCATTTGCATTTAAAGCAACAGTCTTTAAAACAGCATCATTTGGATCAAATCCTAAAAGGGGCAGTTTCATGAAGTTATAAAACATTATTTGTGTGGTATTTTGAGCTTAAACGTCACATACACACTCTAGGGACATCAGAAACTTACTTATCATCTTGTAAAATGGGGTGTAATATGTCCCCTTTAAAGGGATAGTTCACCCAAAAATGAACTAATTTGTCCCATTTTTGACAGTATGCCATCAAAAATTGTAAAATAACTGACAGAAGAAGGGTTTGGGACGAATTTAAGGTTTAATTATTCGAATTGACAAATTCTCACTGAGGAAATGAGCTGGCCAGTATGTTATTTACCTACAGGCAGTGCTTAATTTGAGTCGGATCTTGCTGGATCCTGTTCTGGGAAATGTCAGATTTTCTTGTTTTGCGTTCCAGCATTTATTTTAATTAATCCCAGATTAACTTTTGCGTGGTGAATACCTGCATGCGTGTGTGAGAAAGACAGAATATGAATGAGTCCGAGTGAAAAACAGCGAGTAAAACTGTGTAGATAAGGGTAGACACTTTTTTGACCAATCAAATTTCTTACGTTTACAATCATTCTCATTGGTTGGCGATTATTGTTTCGCGCTTG
The DNA here is from genome assembly GCA_903798205.1 of Danio tinwini. Classification (NCBI taxonomy): domain Eukaryota; kingdom Metazoa; phylum Chordata; class Actinopteri; order Cypriniformes; family Danionidae; genus Danio; species Danio tinwini. The sequence continues at coordinate 7,732,976 of CAIGQZ010032741.1, read as the reverse complement.
TATTTTCAAAATGCCAAAGATGCAGTCAATCATATTTGAAGAGTTTAGATGCAAAAACCTCTAAATGCCCTTCGATATTTTCTTCTAAAATGAGCATTTTTTTCTGATTCTTGTTTGTAGGCTCACTAATTTTACTTTTTATACTTTTATAGTGATGAATGAATTCTTTCCATTGCCTTTAAAGTGAAATAACTGAACGTAAACATAAGAATGCTCATTTTAGGAGAAATTTTCAGACGCCATTTAGATGCCATCTGAACTCTTCATTTATTTTTTAAAACCACGAGTAAATCTGATAATGAGCCTGATCAAAAGAGATTTTGAGAAGATGAAACTGCGCCCCTGGATCAGGAGAGCGAGAGACAGAAGCAACGCGATCTCAAGTTAGCCAGGGCTCTTTTTGAAGATTGGACTGAGTCATTTTTGTTTGGCACATTTTTATTCAATAGTGAGGTGAACTGGATGTCAGTGGTGTTAGTAAACTAAATAGTGATGTTTCATATGATTTATGTTTGTAGCTACATGATGGTTTTTTATCTATGGTTGACCCATAACGTTTATATTGCACAAAATAATTAAAGACCGTTAAGAAATTTGATGCTTTTTTTTGCGTTACCGTTTAATGGCGTCATGTTTTGGGAAAACTGAAATTGTGTGGTGGACGTGGATTATAGTAACTTTAATTTGCTGATTTTATTTTTTTCCAGAAATTATTTATTTAAAAATTAAGCACTGCCTACAGTTTTTAATATGTTTTTAGTTGGTATTTAATAAGTTTTAACAGATTCCTAATAGATTTTTTAAAGATGCATGATAATAAAATTTTAGAAATAAGTCATTTTTCATACTACTTTATTCAAAATGTTTAATTTTAAATTCTATTCTCATAACCTTATTTATAAAACTGTAATAAATTAGTTTAAACACACATTTCTAAATAAACACTTTGTTGTAAAATAATATGGTAAGCACTTTGACAAAATTGTAGGAACTATTTTTGTTGCATCAAAAAGGGTGGTCATGATCACCATCAAACAAGCTAATCCAGCAAATATTAGTGCTTAAAATGTCACTATAATGCAGTATGTGAACCTCATAACATTGACATCTATAGTAGGAACAAAAAACTGTGGTAAATGCTAATAATACGAGTTTTAAAGCCATTTTACATTACATTTATTGCCATACTAATGAAAGCCGATAGTTCTAGCACCTCAGATCTTGAAAATAAACCATTTGAAATTGAACTTTATAACTGTGACTCCCTGTAACCAACACATATCAGTGATTCAGCATCTACATTTAATAATGTTAAAGAGGTTTAATAAGTATTAATTACATTATAAAGCTTACTATTTTGTTGGAGTGCAGTGAGTGCACTATTCTGTGCTTCTGAATGGCTGTATTTAAATTTATGTCATGTTTTGTCTGGTGCAAACAGCCAAATTGCTCATCACTGCAAATCTAGTCATATTGCATGTTGTTAGGACACAGGGATACAATATAAACTGCTCATCTAATGTTTATGTTCGTAATATTTATATTATTTTCTAATTAATAACCACCTAATGTGGAACTCTGAATCTGCGTCTCATTTCAGGGCTGTTACTGTCCACCGGAGGTCACATTTTAGTCACTGACGCATGCTTTGAGATGATTGTATGAATGAAATACGCTGTTTTCCACCAAGGCAACCCGTGGTGCTGAAATATAATTGGCTAAACTGGCATTGGGCGGGTTAAATGACCAAAACAAAGACAGACGTTCTGGCACGTAACGCACATTTTCAAAGCAGAATATCTGACTTCAGCATTGTTTTTCACATAAACAAGAATGTTCACTTAGCATGTTTCTTAAACATATTTTGGTATTTTTATGCTTTAGAAGAGTCAAAAACTTATATACAGCACCTTTAATGACAACTTGCTAGTTTTATCTGAAATGTTATGACAAAGTCATGACATTGAACAGTTGATGTATTTCAACTCGACCTCTTCATTCCTGCCTTAAAAGATGCTCCTGGAATTGAAATCACACATTTAATCCTTGGTAATGCCTAAAAGGCAGATCACAACCATCGACAGGAAATACTATCTTCCTCCAATTTTCACTCAAAGACGAGAGGAAATCTCAAAAGCATGTGTCCGTGAGCAGTGTCACGTTATATTAAACTAGGGAGATATTTTAAGAGCCCACTGTGGTTTGAAATGACTTTTTGTCTTGTTAGTTGGATATAAGGAACCAAGTCAAAGCAAGTGAGACAGGAATGACGGAGAGCAGACAGCCCAAGTTTCCAGAGCTACGCACTAGAGAGAGCAGAAGACGACTGCTTTTTGCATCACCGCCGAATTACCATCATCTTTGATTACCATACAGATGCCTTCAAGCCAAAGACTAAAACCCAAGACTTACCAAAAACTCAGCAGGGCTGAGAACACTAAAAACATCAGTACTCCATACAATCGATTTGTGTTGGGACAACATAAAGGAATTAAGTTTACTTATTAGTTTTTCCTTTAATAAAAAATTAAGTTATAACACTCAAGAATTGTGTTGATTCAGCTTATACTAATTAAATAGTTCAAGCAAACAGCAAACGTCATTTTTTTCCTAAAAAGACAATCAAGTAGCATTTTACAATTGACAGAAGAACAAATGCAATACTAGCGTTCCATTAACTACTCTTTTCTAACAAGAAAGTGTGATTTAAAGGGATAGTTCACGCAAAAAAATCATTTACTCAGCTTTCGTTTGGCACAAATCTGTATGAGTTTTCCAAGAACACAAAAGGAGAAGTTTTGAAAAAGGTTGGAAATCTGTGCAGGGTTCCACTTAATTCCTTAGTTTCACTTAATTCCTTCGATTTGGTTAAATTAAATATAAACGGATTGAACATACAAAAAATTTGGTTGGCCTAGAGAAAAAACTCAAGAATTGTGTAGTTTCAGCTCATTTTCAAGAGTTCACACTTAGCTGATGATCAATAAAGCGTAATTGGCATGCTGTCCCGGGAGAGAGCCCTGAGCTCGTATGTCCTCGAGCCCGGGGCTCCCTCTAGTTAGAAGGGCGAGAGGGGAGTCTGAGCCCAGGAAGAGCCCAGTCTCGAGAGCTCCCCTGCTTTCGCCGTGTGAGAAATATAAACTAAGGTTGTCCTAGGTGATAAATTGCATATATATATATATACATAGTATACATAGCTGCCTCCTTTAAAACTCTCCTATAATGTCTTTTAAAATAAACTGTGACCCTTTTTTGATCTAGATGCTAAAGGTCTAATCAGATTCTATGATCTATGCTAAGCTAAGATAAAAGTACTCCTGCCAAGCCTAGAGATTATATGAATGGATTAAAAATGGTGAAAATCAACTGCTCAACTGTTGGTGACTTTTTGATCTAGATGCTAATGGTCTAATCCGATTCAATGACCTATGCTAAGCTAAGCTAAAAGTGCTTCTGCCACACCTAGAGATCATCTAAATGGATAAAAAATGGTAAAACCCAACTGCTTAACTCTACATAGTATACATAGTTGCCTCCTTTAAAACTCTCCTGTAATGTCTTTTGTCGGACAGAGGGAGACTGAGCAGAGGAGCACTGTGCAGCTTGTTTGTCTGTAAGTGTTTATAAAGGCTGCTTGTATTGTTGCTGCGTACGACTTTCTTATCACAAATATTGCTCGTGCATTGCTTTTTCAGCTGATGAGCACCACAACACGCTGCGTTACCGCTCTGCCATCGTGTAGTTCCGTAATGCAGAAGTGTGCGACTTGCGTGTGTTGAGTACGTAAGTTATCTGAAAGGCACATGATCGCTCACATCATGTTCTGCCGCAGATTGATTGGTGTAAAGGCTGATTATATACAAAGCGTCACTGACAATCCTGTACACAGCGCTAAAATATTTAGCTATGCAGAAATTATTAAAATAAGGTTAAAATATAATATAAGGTTAAAAGATACTTGTTAAAAAAATATCGATACCAAATGAAAAGCTTCTGTGTATCGATTTATCGATACTCGAGAGTCGATGTGCACATCCCTACCGGGCATCGAAATCTGAGAGAAAGATCGTGAAGAAAAAAAAGAGTTTTAAAACCTTCCTTTGGCTTAATTCCTAACGTTTTAGATCTTGTCTTGACAAGACACTAACATAAAGAAGCTTTATTTTCATGATTTGTGTCATTGTTTCAGATTGCACACCTAACATAGGCTATCCAGGGCTTAATCCAGATCCGCCACCTCTCCTCATCCGCCCTCCTTTATACCATCCGCTTTTCACTTTCGTCTGCGACACCCATCCGCCATCCACCGCCACAACCGCCCTACCCCCTCTCCATCCTCGGGTAACATGCCGGATCCATGACCCCGATCTGTTCCTGGGACCTCGCGATTCACAAATTAAGCACTTTAATACACATAATTTTTTATACATTTATTTTTTTTGCAAAAATGTATGCAAATTTCTGGGAATTACCTCCACAAAATCAGTAATTTTTATTGCAAAAAATCACCAAAAAAATTCATGACAAACTAGCGGGTCTGATTGTTAACATGTTAACAATATGTTATTATTAACTACTATTTTTTTCTTCGGTAGGTTATGGGTAAAATATGGTAATTCTAATAGTTTAATAGAATGATTTCGATTTTTGGAAATCGTCAAGTGACTGCCATTCATTGTCTCACCACCCCCCCCCCAGGGGGTTCGTACCCCCACTTTGGGAACCACTGGTCTATTCTACAACAAAAATACATTTTTTGTTACTTGTTTTCATAATACTGTCGGGGCATTCAAGTGTTAAACAAATAAACGTTGCTACATTTCATGAATTCATGAATACTTTGGTCCATTTCTAATTCGCCGTGTAGGACAAGAAGTACAGCAACCTTTTAAAAATAAATGTGACAATGGAGGCACGAAAGGATTTATTATCTTGTTTTCTATGTGAGCGCAACATTTAAAGTTTAGCATTTTTATGCTGGAGCGCACTTTAGAGACCATTCCTCAAATGTCTGATCACACAGGTGGTTTTCATTTGTGTAACATACATTTAAAACACTGCCAAAAATCTGGAAGGATGATCTGCTGAAATATGTTATCATTTACTCTGAATGACTCTGTTCCTGTGACAAGAGCCAAGGAATTTTAAATAGCATCATTTTCTTTAATACTACACCAGTGACGTGTCAGCCATATGACGATTTGGGAAACAATGTCACATATTTTCAACACGTTTATTAAAGGTAGCAATTATGACTTTTATTCATTTATTTTCCTTCAGCTTAGTCTCTTATTTATCAGGGGTCGCCACAGCGGAATGAACCGCCAACTATTCCAGCATATGTTTTACGTAGCAGATGCACTTCCAGCCGCAATCCAGTACTGGTAAACACCCATACACTCTCACACTCATATATTACGGCCGATTTAGTTGTAATTTAGTATTCAATTCACCTATAGCGCATGTGTTTGGACTGTGGGGGAAACCGGAGCACCCGGAGGAAACACGGAGAGAACATTTTCATAACTTTCATAACTATTTTCCACAAAAAAGTAAAATTATAGGGGTTTAAATGATAAATGTCTTGATTTTATTCTCACTGAAATGTTTCACCTAGATTTTTGGAGCATGGTGAACATAATGGGAACTACTATGGCACGAGTCTGGATTCGGTGCGCAGGGTACTAACGGAGAGCAAGGTGTGCCTGCTGGATGTAAAGCCACATGTGAGTAAAATTTAATTTGTTAATGGCACGTTGTGCAAAGTCCAAAAAAATTGGACGTGTTGTTTGAAGGATTTTGTTTGCTTTTATTCAATTACCACACGTAGCAAACACTCACCGGCCACTTTATTAGGTACATTTGTCAAGCTGCTTGGTAATGCAAATTTCTAATCAGCCAATCACATAATAAATTTTAAACCAACATTGAGGCGAATGGGCTACAGCAGCAGAAGACTACACCGGGTGCCACTCCTGTCAGCTAAGAACAGGAAACTGAGGCATTTGGATGGTAGAGTCAGAATTTGGTGTCAACAACATGAAAGCATGGATCCATCCTGCCTTGTATCAATGGTTTAAGCTGGTGGTGGTGGTGTAATGGTGCGGGGAATATTTTCTTGACCATGTCCATTCCTTTATACCCATCTTCTGATGGGATAATGCATCATGTCATAAAGCACAAATCATCTCAGACTGGTTTCTTGAACATGACAATGAGTTCACTGTACTCAAATGGCCTCCACAGGCACCAGATCTCAATCCAATAGAGAAACTTAGGGATGTGGTGGAAGGGGAGATTTGCATCATGGATGTGCAGCCTTTCAAATCTGCAGCGACTCCGTGATGCTATCATGTCAATGTGGAGCAAAATCTCTGAGGAGTATTTCCAGTTCCTTGTTGAATCGATGCCACAAAGGATTAAGGCAAAAAGGGTCCAACCCGGTACTAATAAGGTGTACCTAATAAAGTGGCCGGTGAGTGTATGATACGAATACCACAACTGGTGCATCTCTTCAGAAGCATGAGCAAAAGTGTGGAAACGGTGATAAACAGCCAGCGGGCCCTATATTACATGTCATATTTGTTGACTTTGGAGCACAGACTCAAGGGCAGGAATTATGTCATTCTGGACAGCCAGTTTCTGTCAGCTCCACTCCAGTTGGTACATTTCCTGTGGTCTGATTATTTTTCATCAGCTTGTAACATTTATAGGAACATTCTCACCGTATTAACGAACATGCTATGTGGGCACATGTTTGAATTTATGCATGGCCTACATTGAAGGTCTTGTTAAGGATTTCTGGAAACGATCTAATGGTCTGCACACCACATAAAATGGGTTGAAATAAAGCTGTTAAAATTTCGCTGAGACATATTCGTAATACAAGTCCTTTTTATATATTATTTTTTATTTAAAAATGTTATTATATTTGTCTCATACTGTACACTATCTGACAAAACTCTTGTCGTCTATCCAAGATTTAGGAACAGCAAATAATAACTTGACTTCTAGTTGATCATTTGCTATCAGAAGTGGTTTATATGAAAGGCAAAGACCTCTAGATTACATTTATTTTACCAAAATAAAATATGATCATGTCTTGATTTTTAATTATTTCATTAGGACAGTAAGGTCTGACTTTGCTTAGACAAAAGTCTCGTCACTTAACAGAAATAATGTCCAGCATATAATATGAAGTCACGGTGCCGTGGAAAAAGAATGAATATTGTGTATGACTCCATCATGAGCGTGGAGGACTGCATCCATACATCTCTGAATGACTCAAATCACTTATTATTAAAGTCATCTGGAATGGCAAAGAAAGCGTTCTTGCAGGACTCCCAGAGTTCATCAAGATCCTTTGGATTCATCTTCAATGCCCCAGACCCCAGACATGCTCAATAATGTTCATGTCTGGTGACTGCGCTGGCCAATCCTGAAGCAACCTGACCTTCTTTGCTTTCAGGAGCTTTGATGTGGAGGTTGAAGTACGAGCAGCGCTATCCTGCTGAAGAATTTGCCCTCTCCTGTGGTTTTTAATGTAATGGGCAGCACAAATGTCTTGATACCTCAGGCTGTTAATGTTGCCATCCACTCTGCAGATCTCCCGCTCGCCCCCATACTGAATGTAACCCCAAACCATGATTTTTTCTTCACCAAACTTGACTGATTTCTATGAGAATATTGGGTCCATGCAGGTTCCAATAGGTCTTCTGCAGTATTTGTGATGATTGGTATGCAGTTCAATTTATCTGAAAAATCTACCTTTTGCCACTTGTTTTTCAAATAATCAACTAGAGGTCAAGTTATTAATTGTTGCTCTTACAACTAGGATAGACGACAAGACTTTTTACATTGCCATTTTTGTTTCTCTGTTTTTCTAACAGGTCATAACAGCCTTGTACACTTCTGAATTTAAACCCTATGTTGTCTTCGTGAAGCCGCCGTCAATAGAACAATTGAGACTGAGCCGAAGAAAAGCGAAAGTTCTGACAAGTCAGAGTGAGCAAATATCTACAAGAATATTTACGGTAAGAGATATAATGTTTTTATATTTAAAGGAACACTCCATCTTTGGTTTAATGCAACTCACCCAAAGTTGAACAGTTGTTTTACCATTTTTGAATCCATTCAGCCGATCTCCAGGTCTGGCGGGAGCACTTTTAGCTTAGCTTAGCATAGATCATTGGATCGGATTAGACCATTAGCATCTTGCTCAAAAATCTGATAGTTTTACTATTTAAAGTTTGACTCTTCTGTAGTTGCATTGTGTACTGATGGAAAATGAAAAGTTGATATTTTATAGGTCGATTTGGCTAGGAAATATACTCTCACTTTGGTTTAGTAATCAAGAAATTGTCCTGCCATATCATGTCCGCAGCAAGCTCAAACGTTAAACTTAGTTACTTCAGTTTGTTAAAAGCTTAAAGTCAGCATTTTAGTGCTTGTGCTTGTTTTGTATTCAAAAGTCATGATATTTATATTATTTTGTGAGGATTTAAGATTTAAATAGGAAAATTATCAAATTTCATTTTTGATCTAGATGCGAGTGGTCTAATTCGAGTCAATGATTTATGCTAAGCTAAGCTAAAAGTGCTCCTGCCAAACCTAGAGATTATCTAAATGGATTAAAAATGGTGAAACTCAACTGCTTAACTCTTGGTGACTTTTTTCATCTAGATGCTAATGGTCTAATCTGACTCAATAATCTATGCTAAGCTAAGCTAAAAGTGCTCCTCCCAGATCCAAAGATCGTCAGAATAAAATAAAAATGGCAAAACTTAATCGCTCAAGTGTTGGTGACTTTTTGATCTAGATGCTAATGGTCTAATCCAATTCAATGACCTATGCTAAGCTAAAAGTGCTTCTGCCACACCTAGAGATCATCTAAATGGAT
>CAIGQZ010032741.1:7709756-7724067 GCA_903798205.1 Danio tinwini | reverse complement strand
ATTCAATGACCTATGCTAAGCTAAGCTAAAAGTGCTTCTGCCACACCCAGAGATCATCTAATTGGATTAAAAATGGTAAAACTCAAACTGCTTAACACTAGGTGCCTTATAAAATGAGTGTATTTTCATGAATTTTTTTGAAGACTTAGGTGTCTAGGGCTGTCATCATAACATATCAATTTAATACCATGTAAAAAAAAACTATGTCAGTCAACACATGCTATAATGTATGTATCAAAAAAGTAGTTTATAAAGCCAGTGCATGATATTTTAAGACACCTAATATAATGTTGACCAAAAAAAAAAAACAGAGTGGGCTTGACCTGACCTATCATCTTGACCCCTGTTTTACCTTCTCTAGCATTTCATGCACCTTTCTGGCCCTTTTAAAAGTGTCTCCAGGGTGGGCTGCAGGTGAGCAACAACTGCCTAAAGGCTTTTCAGGCTTTGGGGCAGAAGGTTTGCCCATGACCCCACCGAGAACCCATCTGGCTCCTGCTGTGAGCTTGAGCACCTCAGTCTCCCCCGGGGTCTTATAAAAAAAACTTAGGTCATCCCTTCACACCTGGATGTTGTTTTACAAACTACCAAGGCTCCTGGGTGCAAATGTGTTGCTCATCTTTCCGTATTAACTCGGGACATGTCCTATATTACTGCACAGATCCCTGACCTTAACAAGACAGAGTTTGACATGGCTTGTTTGAGTGATTTAGAGCACTCGTCTTTACGTTCTTCTTCACTTTTTGGTTTTAAAGTCGGTTCAATCTGACATATAATGTCACGTTGTTTTTATAATCCATAAAGACGAAAAGTGAAATACCTTTTGAGGTACGGACAGACATTTATAGGCAAGATGTGTTCTTTTGGACCATCTGCAGCTTTGGGTGCTGTATATAAAAATAATGTCTTTTCGTTGTTTAAAATAGTGGATGGTGTTAAAGCTGAGGGAGAACATTTCTCACACTGACCATTGACCTGAATGAATTTAACAGGAGCTCTTTAAATACACTCAACTGGAGGAGTAACTTCACTCGGTTTTACTAAAATGGTTCAAGATGACCATACGCACTTTAGAAATTTGATTTACTAGAATGACCAAAACAAAATCACCTAAACAATTGTATCATCAGAACAGAAATTACTTGACTTAAAAAGTGAGTAAGCCTGTTGTTTTTAAAGAGATAAGTTGACTTTAGGTGGGACTATAAGAGTGGCACGATGGCTCATAGGTTAGCACTGTCACCTTACAGCAAGAAGGTCGCTAGTTCGAGTCCCAGTTGGGTCAGTTGTCATTTCTTTATGAAGTTTGCATGTTCTCCCCGTGTTGGAGTTGGTTTGCTCCCTGGTTTCCGAACACATGTGAATGAGGTAAACTAAATTGGCCAAAGAGAATGGCTGTTTCTCAATATGCGTTCTTCAGCGGTCTTGCGTCCTCGTGTTCTTGTGTCACGTCATCATCAGCTGCCAAAGTTCAGTTCCAATACTCAAGACCACAAGAACGGAGGACGTGTGAAACTTCCCGGATGTGTTCTTGATATTGAGGATGCATGGATGCAGACTTGAGCACCGATCTCGCTCTAGAAGTCTCAGAAGTCATTGCGACTGGAGGTGGGAATCGCAGCATTTTATATAGATTTATTATTAAAGTTCACAGATATCACTTATTTACCTCAGGAGTTTCCCTAAATGAAACAGTGAATATAAACATCACCATGGACATCTTAATAAAGGAATAAAAATATTAAGAGTGTTTGTTTGTTGAAATACGTATTAAAATAGTTTTATTTATATTGTGCAACGTATATTCATAATGTTTTTATGCATAATATATATTTTGAAAAGGGGAAAACAATAAATCGTTGTATGAATGCTGTAATGCTTAAATAAATTTCCATTTAAAACACGTGAAGGTCATGTGACCATCAGGAGGAACGCAGAATCTCATTTCTCACAGGACGCGTTCTCTGTTCTCGCGGTCTCCCGAGTTCGTTCTTCCGAGGACACCTGGCAAGACCGGTCTCCACAAGAACGTAAGTCCGTTCTCTGCGTTCTTGGAATTGAGAAACAGCCAATGAGTTGGGTGTGAATGAGTGTGTATTTTTCCCAGTACTGGGTTGCAACTGGAAGGGCATCCGCTGTGTAAAACATTTGCCGGAATAGTTGGCAGTTCATTCCACTGGGGCTACCTCTGAAATGGAGACTAACCAGAAGGAAAATTTATGAATACACCAAAATAATCAGACATTTTTGTAATGTTGCTTAACCAGTTCAATTTGACAAAAATTTGATTCATTTGATGCTGCGTTCACACCAGATGCGGATAAGACATCAAGCACAGGTGATTTACATGTTAAGTCAATGCAAAGACGCAAATAGACATCACAAGGTGCTTTTGCTTTTGAGCACGTTTGATGTGTGAATCGATTGAGTTGGAAAATCTTCAGCAGACATTCGCGCTGCACAACCAATCATGAGCTTGCTCTTGGAGGCACATGATTATGACATAGCGTCTTTTTTTAGTGTCTCGAGGGGAAATCCTCCTGCTGACACCAGACAACAGTTCATTAAACTGGGCTCGGCTCAGTCTGAAGCACCGCTGAAAGCTTCCATCATCCAGGTCTAGTTTCTGGAGGAGTTGATAAACTCACAGAGCTAGGTGCACCTTTGAAAGGATCTAGTGAACTCTGGCATAGCGCCGAACGAATCTACGCTGTTTTTCAGCCTTCCTTAACCACATAAAGCACAGCTAATCTCTCAATAAAATCCATGTTAGCCATTTAGCAACAAAACTAGAGTCACTGGGCAGACAGAAGCACCACTCATGAAGCGAATTCGCGTCTATTGTGAAGTGAATTTAACACGCGAATGTAGAGGATTTGATGCGTTAACGAAGCAAGTACACTCAAAATGTTCACGCGTCTGTCGCGCCAATAGCCTAGTGATTAGAGTGTCGCCACATAGCGCTCTGCGGCCCGAGTTCGATTCCTGGCTCGAGGTCCTTTGCCAATCCTTCCCTTCCCTCTGCTCCCCACACTTTCCTGTCTCTAATCTCCTGTCCATTAAAGGTGAAAACCCTGAAAAAAAAAAAAAAGTTTACACGTGTACTTATGTGCGAATAGCATGATTTATTTGCGCATGCCATATTTGGTTTGAACACAGCATAAGAGTTAAGTCGAACAAAAATGTACGATTTTAAAAAGTAGGGTTGGCACCCAAACCTGCCCATAAACCCAGCTGTCATTGAGGGATAAGTACATTGTACTAAACTGTACGAATGAGATCGTACAAATTCATACAAATTAGCCACTAAGGCCATACTCGCACTATGTACTGTTGCCTTGAACCGGGCCAAAGCACACTTGTCCCCCCTTCCGTCTCCCCCGATGGCCCGCACTCACATTACATTCGGGCCTGGGCACGCTTACGTCATGGATGATGTGCTGTTCAGTAAGCGCTCTCTTTCAGCACAGTGGAGATTTCTTTAGTTATATCATTTAAGTGGTTTGATATGCTGTGACACGCAGTCTAATATTTCGGCGAACAGATCAGCCACTTTTGACGCTCATAAACAATCATAAAATCCTCGTGCTGCAGGAATTAGGAGGTTTGCTGAAGCTGCAGCTGTGGTGCAGTGAGGGGTTTGCATCTTTAATAAACTACGACGTTCATTGAACAGTACGAATGATTAATTAATCCATATGAAACAGTCCCTTAAAAGTCACATCTTGCTTTTAGTTTCGGCCTTAGGCACGCTTGACCTGAGCCCAAGTTAACCGTGCTCAGGCCCACCTCTTCCAACCGGGCCAGGGCCGCCCAAGTGAACCGTGCCTGAGCACGATTTAGAGCACTCACATTTCTCAAACGATCCAGGAAATGGGCCTGGGCACGGATCATATGGCATAGTGTGAGCACACCCTAAATCGAAAAGTTACGAATTACCATGAGTCCACTTAACAGTTTCAAGTTTATTCAATGTTTTTAAGTCGACTAGTTGCTTTTAAAGAAGAATAACTAATCGCTTTTCACCTCCTCACTATTTCACAGGAGGAGGACTTCCTGAATATGATTTCCAGCGCTCAATCCATGGAGGACAACTACGGCCACTTGTTTGAGAAAGTGATCATCAACGAGGATCTGGCTGCGGCTTTCACTGAACTGAGAGCCGATCTGGCGAAGACAGAAACGGAGACTCGCTGGATCCCAAATACATGGGCTCACGTCTGAGAAAGCCATTCATGTTCGCCGAGCCACTCTGACACATGATAACTTTTGACTGTGTTTTGGAGATCTCTCTGCATATAAAAAAGGCACAGCATATTATTGTAATTATACGCTTATAAGCAGTGCACGCTGGCCCTTCATGAATCAGCTCCATTCATAACCGCCAAAAAACTCATGACACACTGCGCCGGAGCTAAAATAGTTCTGTTTGTGCTGAGGAACGAGTAATTGTGAAGATTTTGTTTTATCCTGTCCCTTAATTCCGACATAATGATGTACATTATGCTATATTACCAGATGATTTTTATGCTTATAAACATATTGCTTTGTGAATTGTTGTGGCTCATGTTTTGACGGTAATCACTTACAGACGTGGACTTTCCATTGAATGGATGTGTTCTCAATTTGCATTTTTTTTTTGTCTTTGTTGCAGATTGTGACTACAAGATTGAACTCTGGATTAGACCTCTGAAACAAATCCAGGTATATGCGCACCGAACAATTCCAACTTTAGATTTGTTCCTGATATTGGGGCTTTACAGTGATTTAAATGCAGAAGAAAATGAGTGTTTGCTTGTACTGTATAAGAGGTGATCCATGAGTCAAAAGGATCAATCCAAAGCACCTCGACTGCTTTTTAAAGCATAAAAACTAGCAATGTAAAACTCCCTTGGATATTCTTCTCAAACATTTGGAAAGGAGAGCATGGATGCTGGTGTTTCCCAGAGATGGGTTGCGGCTGGAAGGGCATCCGCTGCGTAAAACAAATGCTGGATAAGATGGCGGTTCATTCCGCTGTGGCAACCCCAGATTAATAAAGGGACTAAGCCGAAAAGAAAATGTATGAGTATGGATGTTGGGCGACATGTACAGTTAGCACTGTCGCCTCACAGCAAGAAAGCCGCTGGTTTAAGCCTAGGCTGGACCAGTTGGCATTTCTATGTGGAGTTTGGATGTTTTCCCCGTGTTGTCAATGCCTCCTCCTCCATCTTACCCCAGACATGCTCAATAATGTTCATGTCTGGTGACTGGGCTGGCCAATACTGGAGCACCTTGACCTTCTTTGCTTTCAGGAACTTTGATGTGGAGGATGAAGTATGAGAAGGAGCGCTATCTGAATAGTTTAATTTTAAGTAACATGCGAATGTGTGCGTCTGTTGTGCGACACTTCCAACTGTTATATGCGCATCGCATCGTGGCCCTAAGTGGCACATCTGGTGTGCGACCTGCTTATGAGTGTGTGTGTGTGTGTGTGAATGTGAGAGTGTGTGGGTGTTTTCCAGTACTGGGCTGTGGCTGGAAGGGCATCGACTGTGTAAAACATATGCTGGAATAATTCATTCCAGCGGTTCATTCCGCTGTGGCGACTTCTGAAAGTAAGTCGAAGGAAAGTGAATGAGCTTAAATGACTATTACTGTTTTTTTTTCAATGCTATCTTATGGCAACTTATTAATTTAGTGGGTAATTTAAATAAATTTGTACGATCTTATTCATACAATTTAGTGCAATTTTCTTATCCCCCCAATGATGGTTGGTTGGGTCTTTACAGTATTTAAAGGGCACCTATTTCACCCCTTTTTAAAGATGTAATATTAATATTATGGTGGAGTGTGCCAGTTTAGGTTCAGTTCAAAACACAATTCAGATTTTTTTATTATGATGTGTTAAAAAGTGTCATTTTGGGGGCGTGTACACAGTTTGCTGTTTTAGGGTCGTGTTGCTTCACATGAAAATTAGTTTCGACTTCCCGCCCAACTTAACAAGGGGGCGAAGCCAAAAGCTCCCCCGCTTTGTGTATGGCTACAGACAGGCAGACAGAGAGAAGCAACATGAGTGAGAGGAGAGGACCAGCATTCAGCTGTACATGTACGACTCGGACACAGACCAAGCAGAGAGTACAAAATCATTTGTGTCTTTGTATAGTTTTACAGCCAACTGTGTGCTAGTTTAAAGCTCCGAGCTTGTAGCCTACCCTGAGACTAATAACCAAGCACACTGAATTAACTTTGACTGAAGGGCATCACACACCGGATGCACCGTGACACGGCGCACACATGACAGTTGAAAGTATCGCACACTTGCGGTGCCGGTGTGTGTCCCCTGATATAAACTTATGTTTAGAATTCAGAAATGCATGCCGCTGTGTGGCACGACGCTGCTTGTCGCCGAGCGGCGCTTCTGGTGTACGACGTGCTTGAATGGCTATAAATAAAGGCCGTCATACACCGGATGCGTCACTCAGAGCCACGACACGACACACCAGACGCGCACATTCGCATGTTATTTAAAATGAAACTATCCAGATAACACTCTGTGGCGTGGCAGAAATATGACGTGTGTCCTGAGCTGGACCAGCGCGTCCATAGAGGCGACCTAGGCGGCAGAATAGTGAGCGAACCCCCCGGTCCTCACTTTCATCCGCGACACCGCAAAATGCATGGCGCTGCGCGTTGTTAGTTTGTTATTTCCAATGGAGGGACGCGCACGTGAGGCAACACGCTCGCACTTTCCAGCTGCACCCAGTTAAGATGACAGGGAGCTTCTGTGACCGTGGAAAATGCAAACCGCTGAAGTTTAAGGAAGATGCAATGAAAAGTACACATGTATACAAACTCCCCAAAACTCACAAACACTGGCGGCGAGGAGAGCGATAACTTGGGGAATGTTGAGCCCAATGAGCCTTACATGTAAAAAATACTAAAAATAGAGCAAGGGTGTTTCTTTGGTGACGTCGCTTTGACTCTCACGCTCAAAATGGCGGACGTGAAACAACATACTGAGGATATGGTAATGCACACCTGTCAATCAATATTGGTGGGCGGGGGGACCGCACTCCTACGTCAAGTTGCGGTCGGTCTGAAAACCGCTCTAATTGGTCCACCGTTTTTACGTTGTTAAATTGAAAAAAAAAGGACTGAGTGTGTTTATATCATCCCAATATGACGGTCTATACACTATACCTACACATATGTCTGTCCAAACAGCTTGAAAAGTAGATTTTTCACCATAGGTGCCCTTTAAAGAATTGCATATCCTTATTGTAAAATATACAATAATTTTCTCAATAGAACTTTAAAATACAGTAACATACGACATAACTGTCCTACAGTAAAATACAGTTTATATTACAGTTAAATACTGTGTAATTCATACTTATAAATGTTGTTATTCATATGCAATCATACTTCTCACTTTGTTTAGAACTTCAGTGCAAACGTTTGATAAAAACTTTTGAAATGTATAAAAATTTAATTATAAATAAATATATAACAATATATAAACATTAATAAATTGTAAAACACTTTTTAACAAAACAAATTAGTACTATGATTACTGCATTAAAATGTCTAAATAAAATGCAAAACACAAACATTGTACTTTAAAAATTGCAACTTTTTGCATCCCTGTAATTCACCTTATACTTCGCGTATAAGCAGGTGCAGCCATTTCAATCATTTTGGCTCAAGACTTCCGGTTTCATTTACTTCCATTCATATTTAGATGTTAAAAACAACTCGTTATGATGCTTCATGTTGCAAACTGATATTATATAAGATATCTTCTTATGTTATTGTATTTTGTCTGTATAGTCATGCAAACACCTGTCTGTAGAGCGAGTAGTTTGACGGTTTTCTGCGGTTTATTACTCCTACTCATTTAGGCCAATGAATCGGAAGGTCTAAAGTAACTGCAAAAACGAGTACATTTCCCCATTAAAAAATAAGGTCAATAGCGTGTAATATTGCGCTTATACATGATAGAAAATCTTTACTGTAAACAATATACAGTGTATATATATATTATAGGTGGGCATAGATAAATTTTTTTATCTAGATTAATCTCACTATAATCTTGGAATTAATCTAGATTAAAATGGCTCATTTGAATTCTGCCGAAGGCATTTAGAATATGTGTGCTACCCCAAATTATCAACGCAATCTCACGGCAATTCGTAACTTTTTGATTTAGTGGCTAATTAATATGAATTCGTACAATCTAATTTGTACAAATTAGTACGATTTGCTCATCACCCAATGACGGTTGGGGTTAGGGGTGGAGTTAGTTGCCACGCCTCCTTTTTAAAATCGTACATTTTCGTTTGACTGAACTCATACGAATTCGTACGAATTAGCCACTAAACTGACAAAACGTAAAATACTTACGTTTCCTCGTGAGATCAAGCTGTAATAATGACAAAAAGTAAGTCTTTGAGAATGGGTTTCTTAAGCCAGGTGGCGCATTAGACCAGGGGCTCATCTCCTGTTTCCAAAATGCATCACAAACTGCATGAGAAAATAAATGATGTTTAATAAGATGTACTTGTGTTTATTAACAGTTTATTCAGTTAAACATCAATGTTGAACTGTAGGCCTACATAAGCTCCAAACACAGATTTTTGATGACCTTAATCTGACTAAAGTCATCACTGAATTAAACAGAAATGGAATGAAGACGTGGAGTGTGCAGATATTAGTGGCATTATTGAAGTAAACACCGCAATCAAACTATTACCATCAAATAGGACTTTTTGCCATATTTTCCAAGAAGATCCAAACACAGGTGGCTGTTAGTAAAGGACCACACACACACACACACACACACATCGCAAAATGCGGAAGTTTTTTTCTTTCCATTCGGCGTGTGTTATTAAATTCCATAACACTCTCACCATTCCTTACTCCTTATTTGCGTCTAATACCCCAGTTTGCCACGGGGACATGAATGAAATGTTCATGAGTGAATGTGAAACTGCCGAACTGCAGTTAAAGTCACCCAAAATTTTCATGGAAACTCTTACATGAAAGCACTTGACGTAAACACCTTAATTATATTAGTCTATTAAGGCACATAAGTAGATTATAGATGTCCATGTAAGCATAGTCAGTAGTGTCTTCGAAGTAAGTGAAAGATCCAGAAGGGCATCCTGCTGATTTGATTCAAAAGGGCACTTTTTTGTCAGACGGCTCACCGGTTCGACTTTCATTCATCGTCATTTATTTTAAAAAGCACCCGCTCAATTTTATTTGAAGATGTGGAGCTAACTTTAATCAGATTCACTCTAGTAAACTGCATCCATGTTATCACGTCATGTTTGATGTGGTCATTTCACAGTAGGAAAACACAGGTTTGAAGACTCGTTCTCGCCACCTACAGTGCAATTCGGCCAGGTATACATCCGTGCTAAAATATCAAGGTGAAAGTCATTATAGCTTGCCTAGAATAGACCCAGCTCCCAACCCAACTTTGAGAATAGATTTACGGCAATATTTTTTTTATCGCCTGGTAAGAGTCTCGTGTCAACGTAGCACGTTAACGCCCGATAACGACCCACCTATATATATATATATATATATATATATATATATATATATATATATATAGTCAAAATGATCATTTCCAAAATGATGTTTAACAGAGCAAGGAATTTTTCACAGTATTTTCTTATTTGAAAAGTAAAGTTTACTACAGTAAAGTCTTATTTGTTTTATTTTGGCTAGAATAAAAGCAGTTTTTGATTTTTTCAAAACCATTTTAAGGTCATAATTATTAGGCCCTTAAGCAATATTACATTTTTGATTGTCTACAGAACAAACCACTGTTATACAATGACTTTCCAAATTACCTAGTTAAGCCTTTAATTGTCACTTTACAGTAAGCTGAATACTATAGTATCTTGGAAAAACATCTAGTAAAATATTATGTACTGTCATCATGGCAAAAATAAAATAAATCAGTTCTTAGAAATGAGTTATTAAAACTATTATGTTTAGAAATGTGTTGAAAAAATCTTCTCTCTGTTAAACAGAAATTGGGGAAAAATATACAGGAGGGCTGATAATTCTGACTTCAACTGTATATATCATCATATTGCACAGCCCTAACAGAAGAAAGAAATCCATGAAGGTTTAAAACAAGTGAAAGACGAATAAATCACAACAGACCTTTCCTTTCTGGATGAACTGTCCCTTTAAGAGTGGAAAGTTTGCTCAAGGTGACTGTAACGGAAACCAGCAGAGGAAGTGCAGTGTATTTTGCACCAGCACTCACTATATTAAAGCTGAATTAAAGAGTAACGGGAGAGTTCCTGGGGCTTGGTTGGATGAATGCCTGCTCAACATGACTGACGGAGCTCCAGAGATCCCAGAATGAATAGACGCTTCAACTTCCCAATTGTTCTACAGCCGTTTTCATGTAGTAGCATGATAGTAAATAGTATGCTTTTATTCTAAACACTGCAGTCATTCTTTGTATTTAGGTTGTTTATATTTAGGTGGCTCAGTGGTTAGCACTGTTGCCTCACAGCAAGAAGGTCACTGCTTCGAGCCCTGGCTAGGCCAGTTGGCATTTCTGTGTGGAGTTTGGATGTTCTCCCTGTGTTGGTGTGGGTTTACTCTGATGCTCCAGTTTCCCCCGCATTCCAAACACATGCGCTATATGTGAATTGATGAACTAAATTGGCCGTAGTGGATGAGTGTGTGAATGTGAGAGTGTATGAGAGTTTCCCAGTTCTGGGTTGCGGCTGGAAGGGCATCCGCTGCAAAAAACATACAGTATGCTGGAATAGTTAACGGTTCATTCCGCTGTGGTGACCTCTGCTAAATCAGAGACCAAGCCAAAGGAACAATGAATGAATGAATGAATGATATCTTTGACTCCTGCTGTCATGTGTGAAACCAACAGCGGTTCAGTTCATATGGTTCACATTAACCAAACTCACTCTCGTAAATTGGTTCTGACTCCTGTAAATATCGAACAGCCGCTCTGTTTATATGCAGTTGACAGTCTTTGTTTTATATCGTCATGAATATTATAGAATGTTATTATTAAATATCATTTATTCAGCAGCTTTTAATAACATAATGATGATAAGCAAATTAGTAAAAAAAAGAAGGAATGAATCTACTATATTTGGTCAAGAACATACAGTTGCAATCAGAATTATTAGCCCCCCTTTGAATTTTGTTTCTTTTTTAAATATTTCCCAAATGATGTTTAACAGAGCAAGGACATTTTCACAGTATGTCTGATAATATTTTTTTCTTCTGGAGAAAGTCTTATTTGTTTTATTTTGGCTAGAATAAAAGCAGTTTTTTAATTTTTAAAACCCATTTTAAGGTCAAAATTATTAACCCCTTTAAGCTATTTATTTTTCCATAGTCTAGAACAAACCATCATTATACAATAACTTGCCTAATTACCCTAACCTGCCTAGTTAACCTAATTAACCTAGTTAAGCCTTTAAATGTCACTTTAAGCTGTATAAAAGTGTCTTGAAAAATATCTAGTCAAATATTATTTACTGTCATCATGTCAAAGATAAAATAAATCAGTTATTAGAGATGAGTTATTAAAACTAGTATGTTTAGAAATGTGTTGAAAAAAATCTCTCCGTTAAACAGAAATTGGGGAAAAAAAATAAACAGGGGGGCTAATAAATCAGGGGGTTGAATAATTCTGATTGCAACTGTGGGTCTCAAACTCAATTCCTGGAGGGCCGCAGCTCTGCAGTTTTTCTCCAACCCTCTTAAACACAGCTGATCCAAATAATCAAGGTGGTCAAGATTGCTACACTCTCAGAAAAAATGGTACAATGTTGTACCAAAGAAGGTACAAACCCTTGTCATTGGGGCAGTACCTTTTTATGAAACAGAATTGTACCTTAAGACAAAGAAACAAACTTGTACCATTGCAGTTTGTACTTTTAAGGACATGATTTGTACCATAGGAAACCAAAATTTACCTTTGTTTTTAAAACCTGCACATACAATATTGTACCTTCTTTAAAGGTACAAATGTGATCCATGAAGGTACCACTACAGTGACAAGACACTTTGTAACTAAACAGTGTCAAATGTGTTCCTTCAAGAACTACACTCTCAGAAATAAAGGTACGCAAGCTGTCACTGGGGTGGTACCTTTTTAAAAGGTACAAATTTGTACCAAAAAGGTCCATATTAATACCTCAAGGGTACATAGTAGTACCTAAAAAGTACAAAAGTGTTCCTCTTAAAATTTGAAGGTACTAAGATGTATTTTTGAGGTACCAATATGGACCTTACAAGTGCAAATGTGTATCTTTTGAAAAGGTACCACCTAGTGACAGCTCTCGTACCATTATTTCTGAGAGTGTATTTAAAGGCATTTCACTTCATCCAAAATGCGTCAATTTATTTTCAGTAAATATCAAACATCAAATACATTTTTAAACAATGTTTTTTGTGTGTAAATGCACCATTTCCATTTACAATAAAGAATAAAAACACTTTAACAAATCAAAAGATCTATTTTTGCTTACCGTTTCACACTTTCACAAAAATGTTACAGAAACACATTCTCCGATCTACAATATAACACATTTATTTTCTCCAATTTTCACACAATACCTATGTAATCACTTAAAAGTGCATTTAATTTACTTCATTTTAAAACAGAAATAGAATTACGCAAACGTATTGTGATGAGATATGCACAATGTTTGATTAGCTTTACAATACTAAAATGTCTGCATGAACACTTTGCATATGCAGGACTTTTGCCAGCTCACGTGTAGTGGAAAGCAAATGCCAAAAGGTGCGGATATCATGTATTTATCAGAAAATGATTACCAAATGTTTATTAAAAAATGCCTTAAATGTTTAGTTTACTATACCTATAGTTTTGTTTTATCTGTTGTTGTGTACACTCAGAAATAAAGGTACGCGAGCTGCCACTGGGGGGGTACATATTTGTAACTAAAAGGTTTATGTTAATACCTCAAGGGTACATATTAGTACCTAAAAAGTACAAAAAATGTTATTCTTAAAATTTGTAGGTATATATACTTTTGAGGTACCAATATGGACCCTTCAAGTACAAATGTGTACCTTTTGAAAAGGTACCACTCCAGTGACAGCTCGCGTACCTTTATTTCTGAGAGTGTATTATAGAACTTAATAATTATTTTACATATGCTTTTAAATGAGGATTCATGTTTTAATATGAAAATTATTCAGAAAATCACTTTGCCTTTTAGTCATATATATATTTTTATTGATATTGTAATAATGAAGGAGTTGTCCAACACTTGTGTACCTTTTTTATGAGAAAAAGTGTGTATCTTCATTTCAATTGTACCATAAAAGGTACAGAACAGCATCATAAAAGGTCTTTTCTGTGCCACAACTTTTTCAAAGGTACCAAACTGTTCCTTAAGGAACATTATTTGTACCACCATGCATGGGCGTTGCTAGGCCTATTTTAGGGGGGCTGTAGTCCCCCTATATTTCTACTCAGCCCCCCTAAAACTTTTGCGATTAGCTCATAAACTGTACTTATCGCCTCAGTCCCCTTTCATTTTGATAAGAAAGCGGCGGCAGAATTCAGCTCCCCCCAGTCTTTTGTTTTTCATTTGATCAGCAAACCACAGCCGTGGACAGCGAGAGAACGAGGTGTGTGTTTATTGATAAATTGTTATAATATCTGCTTATTTGCATTTCTTTTATACTGTATAGATAACCTTGTATCACCTGTATCCCAATGTCACGGAGGAGCAGTTGGGTTTTCTCTGTGTTCACCTCATCAGCACAGCTGTTTCCTCCAGCGAAAAATGTAACTATTAACAAGCATTTAGCTATTTTTATTTCAAAAGGAACTTCCAATATTAAACACCTTACAGTTCGTGTGGCATTAACTATACCATACAGTCCTGCACAGACAGGATTAAACACAGTGACAGAACCACTTAGAGAATGTAATCGTTTTAACTGTCATTGAGTCAATGACAGAGATAGTAACATCAAGTGTTGTCTAGTATTAAAAATACTTTTTACTTATTATTATTATCATTCAAATTGTGAAATATGTGAATTAGCCTGTAAGTATTAAAAAATATATGTATTTGTATGTCATTTAATTAGAAAAGTGGCAGTTTATTTATTTAATACATGGAAACAAAAAATGCACTTGAATATAGAAAGTGTTTTTTACTACAATAAACACATGGGTTGAGCCTATGTTATGCCCGTCTATATAATACAGGGGAATACTAGTATACAAGCCATATTAAACAAACATTTTTAAGTGTATTACTATTAAATTACTATTTATAAA
>CAIGQZ010032741.1:7699034-7709356 GCA_903798205.1 Danio tinwini | reverse complement strand
CACACACACACACACACACACACACAGAGAGAGAGAGAGAGAGAGAGAGAGAGCGCAGTACAGTGCACTCCCTTCAGGTGATGCAACCTTAGTTGTTTTATACTGAAACTTTCCTTCTAAAAGCGTTTCCTTGGTTTTATCCATATTTCTTTGCACATTAAACACACGCAGAGCTGGAGCAAGCTGAACTGGCTCTCTAGGCGAACGGCAATCATGCCGCCCTTAACTCGAAAGTGAAATAGAAAGTGACCGGTTCGCGGATGAAAGGAAGGACCGGGAGGGAGGGGGTGGGTGCCGCGGATGAAAGTGAGAACAGGAGGGGTTCGCTCACTATTCTACGGCCGCATAGGTTGCCTCTACGGATGCGCTGGCCCTGAACACACGTCGGCCACAACAGGAAATAAAAAAAACTGCAACTGCGTTAAATGCGTTAATTTTTTTTAACGCGTTAAATATTTCTAATTAATCTGGTGCGTTAACGCGCTAATTTTGACAGCTCTAATATAAATATAATTTATATAATAAATTTTACATTTATTTATTTTTATTTTACTTTATGAGAAGCTGAGCCCCCCTAAAATGAAAATCCTATAATCGCCGCTGCCACCATGTACCTTTTTTCTGAGAGTGTAGGAACTAATAAGCAGGTGTGAGTTGGAGCTGAACTATGCAGAGCTGTGGCTGTCCAGGAATTGAGTTTGTGACCACTGCTCTAGAGCTAATAAGTCCTTCCAGAATTGTGAAATTTCGGCCATTTTCCATTCATTTTCGTTCTAGTGCAAGGATGTACAACAAATGTATAATATTAAAGTTTTGGAAAAGTCATGGAAATTAGAAAAAATTGAACAAATATCTGTATACTTGAATTAGGGCTGTGCCATGTTGGAGAAATCTGACATGACCATATTTTGCATTTCTGTGATATATATTGCGATGTGAATACAATTTTACCAGATGATTTAACAGGTTTATTTGGATTGATTGGGGGGGATTATGTAGAGGAGTGAATCTTAAATAATATATAACAAATAAATCACAAGCAGGTAAATAAAATATAGTGAAGATAAAAGTGATTTATAGTTTTCAGGTTTTCACTATTCAGGAACAGATATTGAATAATCAACACTGAATAGTCTTCACTGTATATTATTTAATCGTTATTAAAGTTACAATAAATTTCTTGTGGCCGGATGTTGAAATATTGAAATGTTCACTCAGTCACAGGCCTTAAAGGGACAGTTCACTCAAAGATTAAAATGTACTCACTTTTTACTCACACTTCACTTGTTTCAATACTATAGGAGTTATTCAATTATTTTCATGTTCATTTGAAAGAAAACTCATAAATGTTTGAAACAAGTGAAGGCTGTAATGAAAATGTTAAGTCATTTTTGGGTGAACTATCTCATTTAAAAAAATCATGCAGATGATAAACTTTTACTCCATTATGATTAAACTCTATATTAAACTATAATCCCAACATTGCGTATCCTGCAATCAGGGCCGGAGCAAGCCGAACTGCCGCTCTAGGCAATGGACTAGCACGCCGCCCTCAACCCGAAAGTGAAAACGAACCTGACCAGATCATAAAGTGAGGACGGGGGGTTGATGTTGCGGATGAGTCAGTACGTTGGGTTGGGCGGCGGGGAGCGTTTGCCGCCCTCACTATTATGCCAGACCCCTATTATGCAAGTGTTCTGTTGATGTTGTGGATAAAAGTCAGTACGTTGGGTTGGGCGGCGGGGCGCGTTTGCCGCCCTCATTATTATGCCGCTCTTGTCGGCCGCCTAGGTCGCCTCTATGGACGCGCCGGCCCTGCCTGCGATGTGACTATTGCAGATGCACACATTGCCATATCGATGCTGAAACAATATATTGTGCAGCCCTAACTTAAATATAGGTTATTTGACTTTACTTCTTTTCTGTCCTTAGCCAAACACTTTCTCTCACATTGTTAGTGCTGTGTAAGCGTGATCAAAATCAATTTACAAACTAATTGAAACTAAATAGATTGTTGCGTGTTTTATGATATGCTGTAATAAATTTGAATGTCGTAGTTTTTCTTATTATTTACCATTTATATGTAGACATTACATAACACATTACGTCATCAAAATGTAGTTAAAAGTTCTGGAAAAGTCTTGGAAAAGTCATGGACTTTTGGTAGTAAAAATGTGCATGAACCCTGTAATATGCAGTTAACTGAATTCATTATTGTAAAATGATGTGAATTCCTTAAATTTGGAAGGAAATATTTAATTAATGTTTTTTTTTGTATAACCTATTGTTCATCCATAACAGAGTTTACATTTTTGACCATTTGCCAACTTTCTATCATCTAGCCTGAGATGCTAACCTCAAACCAGATACCACATGCCATGTCTAAACAGAATTGTACCTGACAAAGGTTTTGTCGCCTATCTAAGTTTTAGGAACAACAAATAATAACTTGACTACTAGTTGATCATTTGGTATTAGAAGTGGCCTTAGAAAAGATTACGCTTATTTTAACACAATAAAACATGATCATGCCTCAATTTTGAATTATTTATTTAGGACTGTAAAGTCTGACTTTGCTTAGACAAAAGTCTTGTCACTTAACAGAAATAATGTCCATTATAAAATATAAAGTCATGCTGCAGTGGAAAAAAAATTTATATTGTGTCTGACTCCATCATGAGCTGGGAGGACAGCATCCATACATCTCTGCAATCACTCAACTAACTTAATAAAGTCATCTGGAACGGCAAAGAAAGCGTTCCTGCAGGACTCCCAGAGTTCATCAAGATTCTTTGGATTCATCTTCAATGCCTCCTCCTTCATCTTACCCCAGACATGCTCGATAATGATCATGTCTGGTGACTGGGCTGGCCAATCCTGTAGCATCTTGACCTTATTTGCTCTCAGGATCTTAGATGTGGAGGCTGAAGAATGAGAAGGAGCGCTATCCTGCTAGAGAATTGGCCCTCTCCTGTGGTTTGTAATGTAATGGGCAGCACAAATGTCTTGATACCTCAGGCTGTTGATGTTGCCATCCACTCTGCAGATCTCTTGCATGCCCCCATACTGAATGTAACCCCAAACCATGATTTTACCTTCACCAAATTTGACCACTTGACCAAAATCTACCTTCTGTCACTTTTCCAAATGTTCAACTAGAAGTCAAGTTATTTGTTGCTCTTACAACTGAGATCGATGACAAGACTTTTTTCAGGTAGTGTATATATATATATATACACTATAGCTATCAGATTCAGAGACCTCTTTTTTTTTAGTAATTGCATCAATCCTCAAACTCAAGTGTTTCCATGCATTTGCGGCGGATGTGAAATGAGTTTATTAGTCAGTCACAGTCATCCAAATGTCAATCAACACAATTGTTTTTTTGTATCTAACTGATTTATAATGACTACAAAGAGAAGAAAGAAAAGAAAAGGTCTTTCTATTTGTCTGGTTTTGTGTTGGAGAAGCTGGATGGGTCTACAGCCCAGGTTTTGTGGCTTTTACGAGAGGTCAGGTTCCTTCACGGGCTCACGTCATCACTATTAAAGGGCTATCTGAACAGCGAGGCCCGAGTGAGTTAAAAAGACAAGCAGACTTGAAGCGCGCACATGCACACTATGACCATGCCAACAAAAACACGCAGCAGAGCTCCGGACAAGGCTTTAAAATAAGTGATTGAGTAAAATATGCTTCCATAATTCACGTCGAGCAATCCTGATTATCACAAAATACAGCAGCAGAGGCAGCGCAGGAACGATGCTAATGGAAGGACATAAAACAAAGCACACTTTATCCTCAAGGTCGAAATACGACAGCCGCACTTTGGCCATCGTTATATTGAGGCCTTCTTCTGTGAGCAAAACCGTTTGTGGTCAGCAGTGAAATCAAATCAACTGGTGCGTGTTTACAGGTTCTAATCATGCCGAGATGAGGTTATTTGATAGGGAGAGGTTTCAAAAACACTGTTTTAAAGCACACTAACTCATGATGAGTGCTAACACGAGGAAGGCTAAAAAAGTGCACTCTGAAGAGCCTCCGCAGCATTCAATTCATGTTCATTTCTATAGCAACTTTACCATGTAGATTGTGTCAAACCAGCTTAACATAGAAGTTCTAGTAGGCATGGGACGATAACCGTTTTCAAGGTATACCGCGGTTTGAAAAAGTCAAGGTTTTCATTCATTTTCTTGTCGGCTTAGTCCCTTTATTAATCTGGGGTCGCCACAGCAGAATGAACCGCCAACTTATCCAGCACGATTTTACGTAGCGGATGCCCTTCCAGCCACAACCCATCTCTGGGAAACATCCACACACTCATTCACACTCATACACTATGGACAATTTAGCCTACCCAATTCACCTGTACTGCATGTCTTTGGACTGTGGGGGAAACCGGAGCACCCAGAGGAAACCCACATGAACGCAGGGAGAAACGCCAACTAACCCAGCTCAGCTGAGGTTTGAACCTGTGACCCAGCGACATTTTTGCTGTGAGGCGACAGCACTACCTACTGCGCCACTGCGTCGCCTCAAGGTTTTCATACCGCCAACATTTTCTCTAATACCGTTCCTAAGGTATGCGTAAGATTTTTTTATTTAACTTTATCTCATTTAACTGCATTCAACGAGTGTATTTTCAGCTGCAGGGAGCACAATAAACCAAGATAGATCCCGACTTCTGCCAGAAAAGGTAAACATGTTGATTATTCTCCAGAAAAATTATTAAAAACTGACCCTTTAAACCATTGTACATTCTTTTACAGGAAAAAAAAATATTTATTTGTTTTACAATTATTGGTTTTGTTTAGTTATACATTAAAAACGTAATAATAAAACAAAGTGTTGTTAATTCTGTTCAATTAGTTTTTTCATAAAAAAACACTACAAAAAGTACCGATAAGGAACTGTTAAAGTATCGAATCGATAAGTGGTATCAATAAAAGTAGTAATACTGTTAAAACCTTGTGGATACTCATCCCTAATCACTAGTCTCTCCTCCATCTTTAAAAGTCTCCTTAAGGTTATTGCACACTGAATCCAAAATTTTTGTCTGTACTTTTTGTTTGTTAAAATAGAAATTCGATCTCACGTTGTGTTCGTCTGTCATGAAAAAATAAATATTTCAGTTTTTCGCTTTCGAAAAAGCACTTTAAGAGGTGTTTTGACAGCTCAGAGCCTCCGTACATGCGAAAAGCTAAATACAAAATGTCGTCGTTTGAGCTACAGATAGCTAAATGTTGTAAAATAAAGTGTTTTTTTTAAACAAAAAAGATTTAGACAAAAAGTCTCCCAGAACTAGCGTTGCTAAAAAACAGAGCCGCATGAATGACCGTTTCCACTGAGTGGTACAGTACGGTACATTACAGGTCGGTACGGGTCACCATTATCAGGCTTGCCTTTCCACTACCAAGAGTAGCCTTTTGGTGGGCGAGGTGTACTACAGAGAGTTTTAGTCGACGTCATTCTCACTCGAGAAAATGTCAAAGTAAAGCTGTACGGGTCGTTCACAAATCATATGGGAAGCACTTCTCACAAAACAGAAGCTTTACACACATAAATACTGGTGTATAAATGTTCACGACCAACCTTTCTATAAACATGATTTGATTATAACTGCAGATCAGTGATACAAATAGCCTACTGTAACGTCTGCAATTATAAATTACAATAAACGTTATAAATGTAACATGTGAACACATACAGACCCTTACAGTCTTCGATATGTTACCAAATACAAAAAACTACACACAGCATACATTTAGTCCTTATTTGGCTTCAAAAACACACAACATATAGCCCAGTCAGTGCAAACCTCTCATCTGTATCTTTAATCTTCACCAGCACATGTAGCCTCTGTTAGAGAGTAATTCCGTCATTCCCAATTCATAACAGTCCAAAAGGTGATGATAATAGTTAAACATGGCAGTTTGTTCATGATTTAGGTTGCTGAAAGAATCATTTGCTCCTTTGTTTTTCCGGCTTCTTCTTAGGGATGGGCGATAACACAATTGTTTAATGCGATACAATACCGATACTTTTTGTTACATTTTTACAATACCGATATCACTTATTATTTAAAATATTAATGTGATTTTTAAAATAATGTTAATTTTTAAAATATCATGTAAATGTGCATGTAAATATATATATATACTGTATAGTGTGTGTGTGTGTGTGTGTGTGTGTGTGTGTGTGTGTGTGTGCATACACATACATACTGTGTATACTGTACACACTGCACAGATACACACACACTTATATTTATTCTTATTTACCTAATGGTAACGAAAGAGAGAGAGTTGATGTATTATTCAGATTTATTATTTTGTTTATTTTTATTTGTATTTTTATTTAATTATTATTATAATACTTTATATTATAATACTATACTACTATTTGCTGTACGTCACGGTCCGCTGCAGATTGATTGGTGTAACGTTGAAACATTTCGTTATGCAGAAATTTTTAAAACATAGTTAAAATATCGATACTTAATTTGAAAAATATATCGATGTCAAATTAAAAGCTTCTGAGTATCGATATATCGATACTCGAGCATCGATGTGCACATCCCTACTTCTTCTTAGGTTTTTCATGCTTCACTCTCGCGTTTGTCCGTTTCTGAAAGGATCGTATGTCAGAACCTCTTAAATAATCACGCGCACGTTATTATTATCAGCTTAAGAAGTTTGTTATTTCAAATATAGACGCGCGGCAAGCTCGCTGGAGAAAGTGAAACCCCTTTTAGACGACCTCGTGAAACAAAAACAGGACAAGACAGATTTTGTTCTTCTTGGCTTTGTGGCTGTTCATCAAGACGACACTAAGGTTTGTTTGAACTCGGGTCGACCATGGCTCGTTATTGTGTATTATGTATTTATTATTACTATGTAATGTCTCGGCTGTGTTTTTAAAAATGGTGGTTTCTTTGTTTTTATTCTCCTGGCTTGTCCATAGCGTCCAGTTGCGTGTCTAGCTCTGCCTTTTGGTACCCTTTTGTTGTGTTATGGCTTGTTTCCACTGACTGGTACGGTATGGGTTGGTATGCTTTTATGGCCTTTTCGACTGTCAAAAGGCATACCGAACTGAACCGTACCGTACCACTTTTTCGGCACCCTTTTGAAAGGGTACAAAACACGAGAAAGGGTACCAAAAGGGTCACAAAGGCGGAGCTAGACGTGCAGCTGAACGCTATTCGTTTACTGGTTTATTGGTTGCGCAAGCCGCAAGGTCAGAAATAACACACTTCTTGAGCTGATGACAATAACTTTTGAAGTTTTTGAAACCTGATCCTGTCAGAAACTGACAAACGCGAGAGTGATGCGCCAAAACACAAAAGGAGAAGCAGGAAAAAAGGTGCACATAATTTGTTCAGCAGACGTGAACAAACTGCCCTGTTTAACTATTATCATCACCTTTTAGACTATTATGAACTCTGAATGATGGAATTACTTTCTAACAAGAGGCTACACATGCTGCTGAAGATTAAAGACACATTTAATTATGAGAGGTCTGCACTGACGGCTGTATTTTCTGTTGTTTTGAACCTAAATAAGGACTAAATGTATGCTGTGTGTAGTTTTTCTAGTAAGTGGTAACATATCGGAGACTGTAAGGGTCTGTATGTGTTCATATATGTTGCATTTATTTATTTATTTAATATAATTGCAGACGTTACAGTAGGCTATTTCGCACTGTCATTAAACTGCAGTTATAATCAACTCATGTTCATTGAAAAGTTAGTAATAAACATTTATACAGAAGTATTTATGTGTGTAAAACATCTCTTTTATGAGAAGTGCTTCTCATATGATATGTGAGCGACCCGTACAGCTTTACTTTAGACATTTTCTAGAGCGAAAATGACGTTGACTGCAACTTTCTGTCGTACACCACAACCACCAAAAGAGTACCATTGGCACCCTTTTAGCAGTGGAAATGTAAGCCTGATAAAGGTGACCCGTACCGACCCGTACTGTACCAGTCAGTGGAAACGAGCCCTTTGCAAAAGGTACTCAAAAAGTGTTATGGTACGTATTGCTTTTACCTTTTGACAGTGGAAATGGCCATAAAAGCTTACCGAACCATACCGTACCACTCAGTGGAAACAGGCCACAATACACTCTTTTACATGTAAGCTAAATGCACAGCAGAAGGTAAAAGTAGATGTCAATTCCAGTCAGGCGTTTGTCTCTGGAAGATTTTACACCGCATATATATGAGATCTGTCAGTTTAACAGACAAGTTTCCCAGCAGGATTTAGTGCTCACGCTGATTTTGGGGTCGCGTGCTTGCGAAGGTGGAGCCCAACAATACAACCGCACACTCTTTCATTAACTAGCGGGGGGCAAAACACCAAAAAGGAGCGTTTGTGTTTTTAAATGAATCACACAGGATGGTGGTTTGACGGTTATGGTCGTGACCCAAGCGCAGTTTTGGTGATTCGAGTTTAAGCGAACTTCTCATAAAAATCGAAGCAGTTTGTGGCTAGTTGGATATTTTTTTCTTAGAGGTGGTCTGTTTTATCCATATCGATCACAGAATTGTAGAGAAATCAATCTGGTGTGCTGCAATCCGCTGTAAGGAAGGCCTGGATCTGTTGTGATTGGCTCTCGGTTTGTTTAGCATCCCATTGCTTCTCCAGCGCGTGTCCCGTGTTCCTTAAGTCTCCATAAATAATGCTTAATTGAAACTGTCCAGCTGTCAGAATGATTACACGCTTTAGTTCGCCATTTGGCAGTGAGAGACCAGAAGTCTACGCGTGCTTTGTTATACACTACAAGTTTGTGGCGAGTCCTTCACTTTCCAGGCCAATGTAATCATGCCACTGGAAAGGAAACTGCGAGCCTCTTACTGAAACCGTACCATAGACGCACACCTGTACAGATCAGCATTGATGAACAAATAACATCTCTGAGGTCAGTGGGGGGTTTTAGTGGATCCATACTTGGGAATGGTTTGCCAAAGGACTGCTATGCAAAATCGCAAAGGGTGTTTTTGCATTGAGCCAACACAGATGTAGTACAGTGGGCAACTTTATGAAAGACTACATTAAATGCTTTTGCTTGAATAAGAGCAGACTGTTTCTTTGGAACTGGATCTGTGGGTTACACTGAGCTGTAAAGCAATGCTGGGTTCCATACAGTTGATTTGTGTTTGGACAATATGAAGGGATCAAGTTACTTGTTAGTTTTTTACAAATTGAAGTGGATTGAACATAAAACAATTGAGTTATCACGAAAAAGCCTTTCAAGAGATCACACTTAACTGATGATTGATTATAAAGCTTGTTTGGCATGCTGTCCTGGGCGAGAGCCCTGAGCTCATAAGATCCTCGAGCCCGGGGCTCTCTCCCGTTTGCAAGGAAAGAGGGGAGTTTGAGCTCAGGTAGATCTCGAGAACTCCCCTACTGTAGTAGCTAATGAACAGATAGTGATTGCTCTTAAGAGATAACTTCTTACTAGGAGCATGTCTATGCTGCTGATTTGGATTAGTCAATTAACTTACAGTAAGTTGCACGTTTTTGGACATTGGGAGGAAACCGGAGAACCCGGGGGAAACCCAAATGAGCACGAGGAGAACGTGTAAACTCCACACAGAAACGTTGGCTGGCTTGGTAAGGACTAGAACCAGTGACGTTCTTGCTGTGAGGCAACAGTGCTAACCACTGGGCCACCGTGCCACCCATCTAGGAAAGGAGGAGGAGTAGGGGTGGAAGGCAATAGTATCTGGATGCAGCCTTTATGATGCAAGCTGAGATTGCATCGCCCAGAGATGCAATGTCGGACAAAATGCACTCAATAGAGCTAGTGATGTCACTGTGAGGGGTAGGGTTGGGGTGGGGTTAGGTGAGTGCATTAAAAAGCATGGGATTCAGCTCAGCTTGCATCTGCACCGAGGCTGCAGCCAGACCCCTCTCATGGAAGGGGGAATTCTTCAAACCGAAGATGGCTGTGATATGGAACCTAGGGTATTTATAATGGCTAAGGAATCGTCTGATTGGTGAATCATAAATTGAATTATGTGGGGCCGGCTGCAAGCAATCATTAGCACGTGATCCTTTCGAAATTAGATTATAAATAAACTTTGGTTGGTCGGTCGGTCGGTCGGTCGGTCGGTCGGTCGGTCGGTCGGTCGGTCGGTGGGTGGGTGGTTGGTTGGTTGGTTGGTTGGTGGATGTATGGATGGTTTGTTGGTTGGTGGATGTATGGATGGTTGGTTGGTTGGTTGGTTATTTTTGGTAGGTTTGATTGGTTTGCTTGGTTGGTTTATTTGGTTGGTGGATCCATGGATGGATGGATGGTTGGTTGGTTGGTTGG
>CAIGQZ010032741.1:7665471-7699024 GCA_903798205.1 Danio tinwini | reverse complement strand
TGATTGATTGATTGGTTGATTATTGGTTGGTTGCTTTGTTGGTTTATTAAAGATTGGTTGGTTGGTTGGTTGGTTGGTAGATAGATAGTTGGTTGGTTGATGATTGGTTGGTCAGTTGATTATTGGTTGATTGGTTGGTTAATTGGTTGGTGGTTGGTTGACTGATTGATT
This sequence comes from Danio tinwini, assembly GCA_903798205.1. Classification (NCBI taxonomy): domain Eukaryota; kingdom Metazoa; phylum Chordata; class Actinopteri; order Cypriniformes; family Danionidae; genus Danio; species Danio tinwini. The sequence continues at coordinate 7,698,853 of CAIGQZ010032741.1, read as the reverse complement.
GATTGATTGATTATTGGTTAATGCGTTGGTTGGTGGGTGGGTGGATGGATGGTAGTTTGGTTGGTTGGTTGGTTGGTTGGTGGGTGGGTGGGTGGATGGATGGATGATTGGTTGCTTGGTTGGTGGATTGGTTAATGGTTGGTTGATTGATTTATTGATTGATCAATTGAGCCTTGAATTTTTTTTAAAAAACAAATACAGAGTGTATTTCAAACAACCTAACACACTTAGTTTTTTCCTTTGACAGTTTCCTTGTTTCTCTTAGAAATTTGCAATGCACAAACAACAAGCTCATTAAACGACAAATTCTCTTGAATCTCTCAAACATGAAATCTCTTTAATCCATTTCCTCACTGTGCATGCAACCTAAAGGCTCCCACGAGTCACTTCTCCTTATTTATTATGGCAGAAACATGAACGTAATGAATGTTTATATATTAAAAAAAATCCATCCACAAAGAGCTCTATTTACTGCAACCGTAACCAGCCTACTTAAGGTCATCCATTCATATGGATTTAGTTTGGCGTAGAGAAGCACAGGCCGGCATCTATATTCCAATAAAAACACTCCTTTATGTGGCTGTTGTGAGAGAAGACTCCAAAAAAGCAGGACGCTTCCTCTCTGGAGTGTTTTCGACATGTCTGTAACAGTTCCTGAAGATACACATATGCAGGTATAAGTGCAGAGGTGTCGCTGCTTTGTGGCCACGGCAGAATCAAGCGCTTTTAGCCAAAAACATCAGTTCAGGAAAAAGAACACGAGACCACATCCGTCTCGAACAGCTACGTTATGTTGTGTCAGGCGATTTCTTTTTACAGCATTCAACACGAAATCAGCAGGTCTTCGGAGGAGGCGTGATTCGGACCATGACTTCAGTGCCGTTGATTGTAGGAACTCCCATCGTGGTGATTTACGGATGTTTATTTTCCCCGCACAATGAGAGGCTGTGAGAGAGGCTGCAGCCATCTGGACGGGTCCTCGGACGGGTATTAATTCAATCTGCCCCTGTTAACGAAATGTTATGGCTTTAAGTCATGCATCAGAGGCCAGGGAAGAGGCTCAGCCATGCATGTTTCAGTGTTCCGGCTCAAAGGCAAAGTCATCTGGTTGGTGAAAACCTGTCAATGTATCTGTGTTTGTCTTTGTTTTACATGCTGTACGTCTACTTTATGAATGCTTTCTGAAATTCCTGAACACATGCTGTTGAAGTCAAAATTAATCGCCTTCCTGTGATTTTTTTTTCTTTGTCAAATATTTCCTAAATTATGTTTAACAGAGCAAGGAATTTTTCACAGCATTTCCTACAATATATTTTCTTCTAGAGAAAGTCTTAATTGTTTTATTTCGGCTAGAATAAAAACTATTTTTTATTATTTTAACTCCCTTTTAAGGTCAGTATTATTAGCCCCCTTAGGCAATATTTGTTTTCAATTGTCTACAGTACAAACAATCATTATTCAATAACTTGCCTAATTACCCTAACCTGCCTAATTAATCTAATTAACCTAGCTAAGCCTTTAAATTGCACTTTAAGCTGAATACTAGTATTATTAAAAATATATAGTAAAATATTATTAAATACAATATTATGTTAAAATACAATATATGCAAAAAATGACATTAAAAAAGGAAAATAATTACCAAATAATTATTATAAAATATATAAATAGAATTTAGGCCGTATCCTGAGCTGCTGCTGTGGTGGTCATGATGGAGAGCATAAGACTGATTCCTGTGATGCTCCAAGGTCAGACGTGTCTTCACGGAGGTCCAGCTACTGCGCCTAGACTGCAGCTCTGCACAAGACGTTTGGCCATAGGAGAAATGGTCGTGCCCAGAAATGGTCGTGCTGGTTTCTCTCGAGGTTTTTTAAATTCTTCACTTTCGCCAATTGGTGAAGTTTTTTCCTCGCCGCTGTCGCCACTGGCTTGCATGGTTCGGGATCTGTAGAGCTGCGCATCGATGGAATTGCTCCACAGTGTTGGACTCTCAGTAGTGATTATTAAACCACACTGAACTGAGCTAAACTAAACTGAACTTAAACACTGAAAACTGAACTAACTCTGTTTCAATTCACTATAAACTTCCATGTGAAGCTGCTTTGACACAATCTACATTGTATAAGCGCTATACAAATAAAGATGAATTGAATTGAATTGAATTTTTTTTTTGTCATTTCCGTAAAATATTTTATTGTTATATATACACTCACCGGCCACTTTATTAGGTACACCTTACTAGTACCGGGTTGGACCCTCTTTTGTCTTCAGAACTGCCTTAATCCTTAGTGGCATAGATTTAACAAGGTACTGGAAATATTCCTCTGAGATTTTTGTCCTTGATAGCATCACGCAGTTGCTGCAAATTTGTCACCTGCACATTCATGATGCGAATCTCCCATTCCACCACATCCCAAAGGTGCTCTATTGGATAGTGGTCTGGTGACTGTGGAGGCCATTTGAGTACAGTGAACTCATTGTCATGTTCAAGAAACCAGTCTGAGATGATTTGCGCTTTATGACAAGGTGCGTTGTAGGCATCAGAAGAAGATGGGTACACTGTGGTCATGTGGTCAGGGATGGACATGGTCAACAATACTCTGTGGTATAGGCTGTGGTGCTGGCACAATGCTCAATTGGTACTTATGGGCCCAAAGTGTGCCAAGAAAATACCCCCGACACCATTACACCACCACCACCAGCCTGAACCACTGATAAAAATCCGGATGGATCCATGCTTTCATGTTGTTGACGCCAAAGTCTGACCAAACCATCCGAATGTCGCAGCAGAAATCGAGACTCATCAGACCAGGCAACGTTTCTCCAATCTTCTATTGTTTCATTTTGGTAAGCCTGTGCGAATTGTAGCCTCAGTTCCCTGTTCTTAGCTGACAGGAGTGGCACGCGGTGTGGTCTTCTGCTGCTGTAGCCAATCCGCCTCAAGGTTGGATGTGTTGTGTTTCAGAGATGCTCTTCTGCAGACCTCAGTTGTAACGAGTGCTTATTTGAGTTACTGTTGCCTTTCTATCTGCTGAACCCAGTCTGGCCATTCTCCTCTGACCTTTGGCATCAACATGGCATTTGTATCCACAGAACTGCCGCTCACTGGATATTTTCTCTTTTTCAGGCCATTCTCTGTAAACCCTAGAGATGGCTGTTCGTGAAAATCCCAGTAGATCAGCAGTTTCTGAAATTCTCAGACCAGCCCGTCTGACGCCAACAAACATGCCACGTTCAAAGTCACTTAAATCCCCTTTCTTCCCCATTCTGATGCTCGGTTTGAACTGCAGCAGATCGTCTTGACCATGTCTACATGCCTAAATGCATTGAGTTGCTTTCATGTGATTGGCTGATTAGAAATGTATGTTAATGAGCAGTTAGACAGGTGTAACTAATAAACTGGCAGACGAGTGTATGTTGTGAATATCTCATAGTTACAGATTACATATAACATTTGTGGGCTATAAATAAAAGTGTTAATTCATCTTTCATATCATTCCCTTATATCTGTATATCTACACTAGTTCTACAAAATAGCACAATGTATATTTAACTTAATTAATATGTCGTTTACAGGCTGTATTTCACTGTTCATTAATAGTCATGTGATTGGCAGCTATGGTTGAGAATCAGTTATATAAGGGACTATCAGCCAGAGCAAAAAGTCAAACATAATTTATCCATTTAATCTTGAAAACAAGAATTATATGGGGTAAATTGATCAAACTTGACCCCTTATATACCCGAAGCCGGAAGAGTGGCATTTTGGAGGAATATGTTGGATCGCTGCTCCTTTCAACTAGAAAAATAACTTACAAAATTCCTGCGCACGCAGCCAAATATCATGTTATTCCACCGTGATGAGAGATTCATTTTCCATTGCAAAATATCCTAATTTGTGTGTCTAGTCTTTCTTTTTTGGATGGTCTTTTTTTATTTTGGAGGATTATGCCTTGGCTTGTTTGTCTTGGTTCGTTGTAGAATATCAGGAGCTTTCTTAAGTCTTTCTAAACCTAAAAAATTAAGATGACGTTTAACCCATTTTAAAGCTGCTGAAAGTTTCTTCCAAACTGTTTTTGGGTGAGGTTTTGAAGGCAACAAGTGTACAAGAACTTTAGGATGAGCTTACCGGAGTTCCTATTCATTCGAAAAAGAAAAAAGATGGTTGCATTTATGGGGGAAAAGTTGTGGTGACTCTTTATTATAACTGCACACTATTAATCATTTATTAATCATTTGAAATAATTAGTTTGTCATGTAAGCTTTAACTCTACATTAAAGGTGCTGTATGTAAGTTTTTGAGTCATCTAAAGCATAAAAATGCCATAATATGTTTGCAGATATTTAAGAAACATGCTAAGTGAACATTTATTTGAAAAACAATGCTAAAATCAGATATTCGGCTTTGAAAATGTGCGATACATATTGGAACGTCTGTCTTTGTTTTGGTCATTTAACCCACCCAATGCCAGTTTAGCCAATTATACTTCAGCACTCTGGGTTGCTCTGGAAAACTGTGTATTTCATTCATTCATTCATTCAGGAAGGCTCTCAAAGTGTGCATCTGTGTGCATCTGTTGGGGGTGGTGAGCAGAGCGACCGGAAGGGGTGCCTGGTCTGTTGGCGATCTAGGGGCGTCAGCTTCAATGCTTTCCATTCACTTTGAATGGGTGACGTCAGGCGTTGCCAAACTGCATAGTGGATCCGTCAGCGCCATTTCAGTGGCATTGATCGCTGCAGAAGTTGGGTTTTCTCAACTTTTCAAGTGCCGACTGTATGCAAACACACCAGCCGATTGCTGACTAATTTCATTGGTTGATGCTGCTATGATGATTGCGTCAGCCCCAACTTTAACACACATGCTCTGTCAAGCGTTGACGATGAAACCTCGAGTGAATGGGGTGTTACAGATTGTACCAATCACCTGAGGACTGAGGGAAGGGGTTGAAATTCCAGGAGACTCCTAGGGAAAACGGGAGTGTTGGCAGGTATGACGTAAACATTAGGTGAGCAGGTTATATTGTAACCCTGTGTCCTAACAACACGCTACTGTGACGAGATTTGCAGTGATGAGCAATTTGGCTGTTTACACCAGACGAAACACACCAGAAATTTAAATACAGCCATTCGAAAGCACAAAATAGTGCACTCACTGCACTCCAACAAAATGGTAAGGTTTATAATCTGATTAATACACATTGCACTGAGTCACCGTTAAGTTTAATTTCAAATGGGTTATTTTATTTTCCAGATCTGAGGTGAACTATCTGCTGCTGCTTTTAGTATTATGACAATAAATGTCTTGTAAAATGGCATTCAAACTCACATTATTAGCATTTAACTCTGAATCAGGCACATGAGGTGTACCTGAGGTGATCATTGTCAGATTTCTGTTGTTCAGCTGCGAGAAATAGAAGCCGTTTCTAAAATATAAATTTCAGGTGTTGGTTAGGACGAAAACTTATTTTAATATGGAAAATATTCCTTCTATTGCGTGCCGTTGCTTTCATTTAGAACACTGCTTAAATCAGCCTTTAGGCTCAACGGTCAGGCACACTGCTGTTGGTCATCAATCTGGCAACCTGCTCTTGTGTGAGTTTAAAACCTGGTGTGCAATACCTAGTTCAACCACTGGGTGTCAAACTTACATACTGCACCTTTAATAGAGATTAGTAAGCAGTTTTTAAACACGGCTACAATTCTGTATTCTTGATTTATAAGCACATACATAACAAGTGTATTTATTGTAATTTGATAACAGCTAATGTTTCATTTCTATTAAATACTGTATTGTTTACAAACCAGTTATTTAAGAGTAGTTACTGCTTATTAAGATCGTTCAGAATGAGTAAGTAAATTATTAAAAAATTGTTTAAATGAACATTTATACTTCTAATCTTTCAGGTATCTAGAAATTGTTACTCAGTATATCAACAATGAACAATTCCTTAAGCACATCTGCTTGTAAATCAAGAATACAGCATTTGTAGCTGTATTTCCAAACTGCTTACTTTCTGTTTTATATTTCTAAAGGTGCTGTTGACTTATAATTTTCACCAGATGTTGATAACAACCAAAGAAATCCATATATGGAAAGAAAACAAAACTAATTTGTTTATAAATGAAGTTATGTCTAATAAAATGAAATGACGCAGAGAAAAAGTATTGAACACATGAAGAAAAGAAGGTGTAGAAAGGCAGTGAAAGCCCAGACAGCAGCTGAAATCTCTCAGTAGTTCTTTCGTTCTGCCCTTTGTCATTGTAAATTAATATTAGCTCCTTCAGTTCAACATCTATATTAGCAGGAGGATGAAAATGAAACCAGGGTGGACATTTCAGCAAGACAATGATCCAAAACATAGCCAAGGAAACTCTCAAATGCTTTCAGAGAAAGAAAATCAAACTGTAGAATGGCCCAGCCAATCACCTGACCTGAACCCAATAGAAAATACAAAACAAAGCTCAGATTTAATAGAAGAGACCCACAGAACCATGAAGATTTTAACACACTGTTGAAGTCTGTGAATAACTCACACCTGACATCACCATTGTATATCTATTAATGTAGCATTAATGTTAAACAATTAACTATTTGCTAATGCCTAACAAATGATTACCAATGCACAGTTATTACAGTACTACCAAAAGCTCTCTATATTTCTCAATGTTCATTTGCAGTCATGCAGTGCAGATTTTTATGAATTAAAGAATCTGTAAGTGCTTATTGTTAAAGGAATAATCAATCGTGAACAGACGAAACAAGTTGTCTGCAATTCAGGTTTCACTTCTGTAACTGATTCACATACATCCCTAACAAATCTGTGGCATTCATTGACTGCTCGCAGAAAAACATCCATTTGACCCCTAAAAACACTGTAGTTGGTGATTTTGTGATGTCAACAATCACAAAAACTCCCTTTTATCATGGCTAAAGCTGTGAAATGGCTTATTCATGGTTTCAGCACGTTGTTGTTTAGGAAAAGGGTATTTACAAGAACACGGAAGTCAGTCACTGAGTACACACACACACTAAAAAAAAAAAAAGCATCTTATAAGCCGTTGCATTCATTAGGCTTAACAGATTCTCAAAGGTCAAATGTAACTGCACGGATTGATAGTTGTCATTTATTTTCACACTTCACTTTAACTGAGAGGGTCGTAACGGATTATTAAGACATTTTTTGTCCCCTTATCTTTGTCCCCTTATCTTAAATTTGCAAGCTTTTGTTGTTAATTTGCTAGCATTCTCCCCACAAATGTGTTTCCCCATGTGCATAATTGCACTGAATATATACTTTTATTGTGCTCTAAATCAGAGAAGAGAGCACATTTTTTGAGGAGAGATTTTAATTTTGCCTTATGCTGTTCAGTTACAGCCAGAGATGTATAAAGTACTAGAGACCCAGTCTTAAGTAAAAGTACAAGTGCTCTATCATAAAGGTGACTTGAGTAGAAGTTGAAGTGCTCTTTAAGCACAATACTTAAGTGGAAGAACTAAAGTATTCAACATTTTTTGTACTTAAGTATTGCAAGTTTATTTAAAAATGTACTACTCAAGTACTGAAAGTAAAAGTACAAGTATTCCCGATTAAAGAAAGCAGTCAAAAGACATATCGTTTTGTTTATTTTAAATATCTTGTTGAGGCACCGGATTAAGCAGAACAAAAAGAACCATGGTTTACGATTTATAATATAAATATATATATATATATGATGGGTCAAAAACACCATTCAGCGTGACAGCCTTTATGATAGACAGTTAACGTTATGTGAACATTGCAGCATGATATGAACCGCGGGTAGCTAACGGTAGTTAACTTATCTAGCTCTTATGGATAGCTCAAACTGCTGTTTTGTGTATTATATTATCTTTAACTTGACATGTTTCTTCAAATGAGACGGTAGATTATGCACTTCATTCTATATGAACTGTCTTTCCGACAAATGCAAACATTGGTTCTAAATAGGGTCACGGGTGGTCTTTTTCCTCATCGCCACGAACAGTTGAAAGTGAAGGAGTTGAAGGTGGAATTTCTGGGTTTTCCATGTCTAAAACAAACTAAAGTGCTCTCAATGCAGGCAGGCAGCACTGTCTTTCCTTGATCGTCTGATCAATGAATGATTGATTCGTAACATTTTTATAATTGTAACGAGTAACTATGCAACACAAAAAATCTACTGGAGTAAAAGTATTAAGCTACTGAAGTAAAAGCAGAAGTAGGAGAAGAAAACAATACTCCAGTAGAGTACAGATACAACCTCTTAGTACTTAAGTACAGTAGTGAAGTAGTTCTACTTCGTTACTATACATCTCTGGTTACAGCACATTTTAAATGCATACATTTTACTATCTACAGTGCTTTTATTAACCATTGATGCACTAAAAGGGATAGTTCACTCAAAAATGTACATTTCCTTATAGCATTTACTCACACTCTAGTGGTTTTAAACTTTTTATTAATTTCTTTCTTCTTTTAAACACAAAAGAAGATACTCTGAAGAATGTTGGGGGGGGGGGAATGAAATTGAAATCCATAATAGGAACACAAAAATACTGTGTAGGTAACATTTTTCAAAATATCTTCCTTTGTGTTCTACAGAAGAAAGAAACTTAAACATGTTTGGAAAAAGGGGACAACAAGAAAAGGTTACAGACTTGTAATTTTTGGCTGAACTGCCCCTAACTGTTTAATCTATTCAAAATCAAATGTGTCAGAGGAAAACAATTGTTTGATAAACTGGTTATAAAATAAAATATGAACAAACTTTAAACCCTTGTTTATATATTAAGGTTCACAGTCACAGTTCATGCTTATAATACAACCTAACTACATTTATACCAACCCAGGCTTCTGATTATGTACCCTATATACAGTTTTGGAGAGTGCAAAATACGTCCCAAGTGCTACTTTTTGTTCAGTTTTTGTTTCCTGGATCCACCAGAGGCCGCTGTGTACGCTTTTTCAGCTCTCAAATTTCTCTCAGGAGTGCCATTTATGCTTGCTGTTCTCGCATAAATCCACCAGAGGCCGCTGTTGACTGAGGGCGTACTCACACTATATACAGTTGCCTTGAACCGGGCCAAAGCACGTTTGTCTCCCCCACGGCCTGCACTCACATTACATTCGGGCCTGGGCATGCTTACATCATCGATGATGTGCTGCTCAGTAAGCGCTCTCGCTCAGCACAGTGGAGATTTCTTTAGTTATATCGTTTAAGTCGTTTGATATGCGCTGACACGCAGTCAAATATTTTGCCAAACAGATCTGCCACTTTTGACGCTCATAAACAATCATAAAGTCCTTGTGTGCAGGAATTAGATGGTTTGCTGAAGGCGCAGCTGACGTCCAGTGAGGGGTTTGCATCTTTAATAATCTACGACAGTTTGCGTTCATTGAACAGTACGAATGATAAATTAATTCATATGAAACAGTCCCGTAAAAGTCACGTTTCGCTTTCAGTTTCGGGCTCAGGCACGCTTGCACTCACACTGCAAGCGTACTGTGCCTGAGCCCAAGTGAACCGCTCTGAGCACAATTCAGAGCACTCACACTTCTCAAACGATCCTGGAAACGGGCCTGGGCACGGTTCGGATAGCATAATGTGAGTACGCCCTGACTGACTGACCAATCTCCCCTATTCTCCCCTTCCTTATAAACCCAACTGTCAGCGTTTTAAAAAGCACAGATTGACCAGCGCCCACCCACTTACCTAAACCCAACTGATAGTGTTTCCAAAAGCAATCCAAAAAAGAAAAACCTTCGCAGCAGCAGCCTAGTTTTTACCACGTTTTCAGATCTTACCACATTCTCACCCTGTTATTTACTTGTTTATTGTATTTTTTGCCTTTTGTTTTTGTTTTACCTGCTTTCTGGAACTGATCTTCACCAGACTCGAACCCCGTCGTCACAGTCAACTCCGCTCTGCATCTCAAGCCCAATCCCAATTCTATTTTTGTACCCCTACCCCTTCCCCTTGGCCCTTAAAAACGAGTTTGAATGGGGAAGGGCTTCAAAATTTACCCCTAAGAATTGGGACAGCACTACAGCATCTGCACACGTCATCATATGTCATCGCGATCTCTTGCTTCAATTCATCTTTATTTGTATAGCGCTTATACAATGTAGATTGTGTCAAAGCAGCTTCACATGGAAGTTTATAGTGAATTGAAACAGTATCAGTTCAGTTTTCAGTGTTTAAGTTCAGTTTAGTTTAGCTCAGTTCAGTGTGGTTTAATAATCACTACTGAGAGTCCAAACACCGAGGAGCAATTCCATCGATGCGCAGCTCTACAGATCCTGAACCATGCAAGCCAGTGGCGACAGCGGCGAGGAAAAAACTTCACCAATTGACGAAAGTGAAAAATTTAAAAAACCTCGAGAGAAACCAGGCTCAGTTGGGCACGACCATTTCTCCTATGGCCAAACGTCTTGTGCAGAGCTGCAGTCTAGGCGCAGTAGCTGGACCTCCGCGAAGACACGTCTGTCCTTGGAGCATCACAGGAATCAGTCTCATGCTCTCCATCATGACCACCACAGCAGCAGCTCAGGATACGGCCTGGTCCGGAAACCTTGGGATCGTCTTGCCGCTATTCTTGGATCGCATCAGTGGCACTGCATAGTCTGAGGGTCTCGAGATGAGTACCCCCAGGTGGAAATACAGAATAAGGAGAATAATTAGCGTAGCTGCTGTTCATAGTGTATATAAACAAGAAGCAAAATCGTGTGTGGGGCACATACCGCTATGTAATGCACTAAGTGTATACTTCATGTGGGATCAGACTATGGTGACTGCTGTAGATATTCTAGTTGTGTTATTTTTTGGTATTTATCTTCAGGAAATCACTGAAGGCATAAATTATGTTATCATAACGATCTAATGTGGCAATAAGATCGTAACTGTACTGTGTATTTACACAGTGGCCATATTCATCTATGTAAACACACCAAAACAGCATTAACATTATAGCAGACACTGTAAAACGCTCATTCTCAGCCACTAGACTTTTCTGACAAGGTGTTCGAGTGTCAGAATGATGTGGGACTGCTGTACAGGAGTTATTATTATGGATTATAGATCGCAAAATTTAGCAGTTTTTATTTTAGCTTTTTTTTTTATAAAAGCATGACGGTAAAACATGAACACGGTTATGAATATATTAAAACGAGTTTGTTTGTTGTACAAATTTGTAATAATGACAAAAATACTAATTTGTGGATCTCCTTACTTCCGGGTGCAGCGAAACTGCCGCTGTAGCTGGTGCATTCTGGGAAATTTTCGTACCCCTTGGTTTCAAGTGTGGTCCTGAAAAATCTTCGTTCGAAGTGGTGTATACCCCTTCCCCTTGGCCTTACGCCTTTAAGCTAAAGAGAATTGGGACACCACTACCCCTTCACATGAACGTGCAAAACGAGGGGTAGGGATAAGGGGAAGGGCTAAGGGGTAGAAGTCTGCCAATGTACATGTCCAGCTACTGGATAAACTGGTAACAGCAGGAAAAACGTCCACACAGAGGTAAGCTGATAAGTGCAAAAAGGAACGCCGTCATACTGCACCGTAGCGTCCATTTTAAAGACGAAATGCAGCCAGACGTTCCTCTGGCTACACAATTCCCATCTCCAGAAATGTATATAGGGCTACGTTCTCAGAATGAGCCTGTGTTGATTTATACTCTGTTTTAGTTATCAAACTATTACAAAAGCATTGTGGTTTTTTTTTTTTTGTTTTGTTTGCAGTGCATTTGATGTCGGTCAGTATACCCACTGTAATTTCCTCAAACATATTAATAAAGAGTATGAAAATAAAATCTCTTGATATAAGAGAGGATTGATATTTAGCTTGTTTTAAGGAATAAATCATGGACTTGGCTCCAGCCCAGGCTCATTGAAAATACTTGTCTACATTTTTGCGAAATGAAAAATATGTTTTGTTGCAAATTTTAGATAACAAACCCACTAGAGGGCACTGTCTACATTTTTGCAAACCTGAAATACTTTACTGTGTACATTTCATTGCACGTTTCACATACACGTCCTTCTTAAACATGTCCACAAGAAGGCGGGGCTTGTCATATAGATCACCTATGATTTCCTTACATTTATACTGTATAGCTCTTTTCTGGACACTTGAAGTGCTTTACACATTTTTGCAGGGGAATCTCCTCATCCACCACTAGTGTGCAACATCCACCTGGATGGCACGATGGCAGCCATATTACGCTAAACCGCACACCACACTCCAGCTGACTGGTGGAGAGGAGACTGAGTGATGAAGCCAATTATGATATGGGGATGGTTAGGAGGCCATGATGGACAGAGGCCAGTGGGCAAATTTGGCCAGGATGCCAGAGTTAAACTCCTACTCGTTTTTGAAGGACATCCTGGGATTTTTAGAGAGTCAGGACCTTGATTTAACATCTTATCCAAAAGATGGCGCTCACTGAGCAGTATAGAGTCACCATCAATATACTGAGGTGTTAGGACCCACACAGACCACAGGTTGAGCGCCCCTGTTGGCCTCACTAACACCACTTCCAGCAGCAACCTAGCTTTCCCATGTGGTCTCCAATCTAGCTTCTGACCGAGCGAAGCCCTGCTTAGCTTCAGTGGGCGACCATGTGAGACCATGTGGGCAAACCATTGACCTAAACCCAACCAATAGTGCTATTAACATCAAAAGTAAGAGAAAAGCACACTGCGACCAAATAGATGTACGTTGACTTTCCATTGCTTTTATCTCTTTTGTGTAAAGGCTGATTTATACTTCTGTGTCAAGCGCCCGTGTATGCTCCAACACTGACTTTGCATTGTTGCATAGCCCCTGCCGTGGTTGGCGCCGACGTTGACTTGCACCTTTTAAAAATTGTAACTACATGTCGCAACTAGGCGTAGCACTAGCTCTGTGATTGGTCAGCTTGGTAGCTGTGACCAATGTTGACGGGATTGAGAGCCGCACAAACCCATTGGAGCAAGTGTTTACAAGTGTCGTGTCCTGTAAAGTAGCTCCAGATGGAAATTGTTGTTTTGTGTTCACCTTATGATTAAAGTTGTTGCACATCCTACAGTTCCCGCCTCTAAATGAGCGAGTTTTAGCTACTTGTACATTAAGGTAGCGTTCAGAAAAAATAAAACACCTGTAAAAAAAACTTGACAAAGAGGAACATAAAAACCTACTGCCAGTGTTTCTGGCAAGGCAGGCACCGTGGGTCATGCCAATCACTCGATGCAGAAGGAAAAAATCAGCCTATAAAGTATAATCAGCCTAGTATAAAACTGACCATCCCAGAAAAGTTTTCCATATGAAGATACCATAAATTTGTGACACAAACATATTCCATTACAATTAATAGAGATCGTTAAGTTGTTTTGTGGAATTTTTATTTTATTTTTTGGTGTTAAGAACTATAATTTGTCGAGAATGTATGTCATATCCAGTAGCATTCATCTTAATCAAACGCTTGTTTGAGTACGTTTTTGTGGATTTGATAAAAGAGACCAAATGTTGTTGACGTTATGATTCCCAGTAGCGTTCATTGTGCCTAAAAACTGCAATCAAACATATTAGTTTTTGTGGATTCACAAAAAATGTAGGCGGAGGCTCATATTTCCAATGACCCTGTGTTGCCTAGTTTCTAACATGTGCTTTAAGTGGTGGCATCTGACCAATCAGAGCAAAGCATTGCAATCTGACCAATCAAAGCAGAGCATGTTCACAAAAAGGAGGAATTTAGAAAGAACAAACCATTGAACAAATTGTTTCCCAGGTAGCCACAAATTCTGGCCCAGATTTGGCATAAAGCTGGCACAGCAGGCATTCGTCCAGCACTGGCATACAGCATGTGGGCCAAACATGGCCCGGTCTTGGCAGAGGTGGCACCATCTTTAAGGCGTCACATAAGAGTTGGGCCAGATATCAAATGTGGTATTTGGCCCAGATGTTAAAAATGTATATGTGGCCCACATAAGTTTAGTCTACCTTGACCCACTTTTAAAATACATATAAATTATTTTTGAGTAAAGAAAAAATTCTATCAATGAGGTCGCTTTGAGAAAAAATGCAGCAATAAAGTAAAATGCTTCATGGGTTTATCAAATTCACTGCAGTCGTGACACACCAATCTGGCCCAGTTCAGGCCCAGTTTTGGGTTATTAACTTGGCTGAGACTTGGCCCAGATATGGTCCATGTTTGCCCCTTGTATGGAATCCAGACTTGGTCCAATCATGAACTGTAATTCACTGCGGCATGTGGGCCAAGCAAAAGCTAATTGTGTGGGCCAGATCTGGCCCAGAGATATTTTGCTATGTGGCTTGAGACTGCTTAACAAATCAGATGAGAATTGTGCATTACAAGAAAATAAAGGCAATTTTGACCTTGGATGCATTTAAACATATTGCAGGAGACCTCCTCCAAAACAAAATTAGGCTTATTTAAAGTAGCTAAATAAGAAAGGCTCTAATATCTTGCTAATATATCAACAATTTAGCCATCAGAAAACAAAAAATCACTAGTGTCTATTCAGATACCCTTCAGTTGGCATCTGCAGGCTGATGTTTAGCACATGGCCCTCTACCATGCGTTGTGGTGCCAGCTGCCACACACATGGGCCAAAAGCAGTCTGACGCCGTAAGTCACTGCAATGCTGCAGGATTATGCCGTCATCATCCTCATCTTCACAACTGACTCATTATCATCCCAACACCTCATTATACTCCATTTGGGCTCCAAATACAGACTCATAAATAACGATGATTGCAATAATGAGAGCCGTAATTGCAGGTGCAGTTTCCTCCAAGTCATTAGCGAAGCTGACCCGTAATGAGCCTAATGAGAAACGTGAAATAACTAAAGTTTTTTTTCGCAGGCTCACCTCTCGCTCTGAATCATAGAGTCAATTGGCTGTGAAAGGCATTAAATTGCCCACTGCTTGTCAACGGAAACCAGCATGATGCTAAGAAGAGGTTAATGTGCTACGAGGGGATTTCGTCTTGAAGCTCAGACCTGGAGTTATGAGCAGGCTGAAAAACATACAAGCCCAAATCAGAAAAAGTTAGGAGACTATGGAAAACCCAAATAAAAAAGAAAGTAGTGATTTCTAAATTTACATTGACTTGTATTTCATTGCAGACAATACAACAAACATAATTTAATGTGTTAATGTGTTTTAAATGAACACGCTTTCCAATTTTGGTTTTCCAACACATTTCAAAAAAAGTTGAAACAGTAAAGCATTTACCGCTTTGTAATGTTGCTATTCCTTTTCACAACACTTAAAAGATGTTTAGGGACTGAAGGCACCAAGTGATGAAGTGTTTCAGGTTCAATTTTGTCCTATTCTTCCTGCAAACAAGTCTTAAGGTATGCAACAGTACAGGGTCTTCGTTATCAGACCGGATGTGAGTGGACGCTGGCACGCTTTGCTGCCGCTACTCACCGGGTTACCTTTTAATGTGGTTTTAAAGAGCTACGGCGCTTTGGTTTTAATGTTTTACGGCTCGATTGCCTCACCAACCTTCTGGATATTCATTGTCACTCTGCGTCTACGTGTACGCTTGGATTTGTATGCTGTCTTCATCATCCTACCTGCCTGACCTGGTCTGCTTCCATCACGACTGCTTCCAACTCCGCGGCTCGCGATGTGGGCTAGCGGTCCTCATCTCTGGTTTCTGTTTGTTTGGACTCTCCTGGCACTCGTCCATCAACCCGTGGCAGGTTTGCTACACTACACAGCTGCTGAGCTTCTCCGACTTCGTAGTCACCTGTCTGGGACTCCGCCGGCGGCGCTCCTTCTCCACCCGGACATCGCTCTATTGCCCCGCCAGAGGTACATCCACCGTGGATCTCGCCGTAATTTCCACCGCAACTACCACCATGACAACTCCAAAGTAATTGGTTCATTTTGGTCCAATGTTCGACGCACCCCAAAAAGCACCAGCCAGCGGTCCGTTGATCACAGCGTTTTAGCCAGCCTAGCCAGGTCAGCTAATACTCTCCCTAATGCTTTACACGATACCTCGTCCGTCAAACTCGGTCTACTTAACATCCGCTCACTTACGAACAAGGGTCATCTCATCCAGGATCTCCTCGGCGACCGTAAGTTTGACTTTCTGTGTTTAACTGAAACGTGGCAGCAGCCTTATGACTTTTCACAACTTAACGATTCCACTCCACCTGGTTTTGTTTACATCTGTCAACCTCGCGGTTCTCGCGGAGGTGGTCTCGCGATAGTTTATCGCGAGAAGTGGAAAGTAATGCAGGTATCGGTTCCCGTGTTTTCCTCGTTTGAATCGTTAGTGTGTAAACTACCTGGACCAATTCCCACCATCATCGCCACAGTGTATCGTCCTCCTAAGCCCCACAAGGACTTCATCAATGACTTTGCTGCTTTACTCACACATGTTTTTACCCTGTCATCCAATGTAATACTTTTAGGAGACTTCAACATACATATGGACAATATTAATCACTCTCTCACTAGAGAGTTTTCTTCTTGTTTAGATAGCTTTGGACTCAAACAATACACTGATTTCCCCACTCATACAAAAGGTCATACTTTGGATTTAATATGTTGCTCTGGACTTATCCCCTCTTGCTGTACAGCTGATGAACTCCCCATAACAGATCACTTTCTTCTCTCATTCAATGCCACACTCTGTCTCTCCATAACCAAGTCACCTTGTCTTATTTCATCTAGAAACATTAAGGACATTAACATCGACACCCTTGTTTCTTGTACTGATAACATTTTAATTCCAGACAATTTATTCACCCCAGATGATCTGCTTGCTCTGTATAACAATGACTTATCCAACATCTTCAATCTTCTTGCTCCAGTGAAATCCCGGTCTGTCACTTTTTCACATACTGCTCCCTGGTTCACCCCTGAATTACGCTCATTAAAAGCTAAAGGTCGTCAACTTGAGCGTCTCTTATCATAGAACTGGTCTTACCATCCACAAAGAAATGTACAAATCTCACGTATTGCTTTATAAAGACTCTATCATTCAAACCAAATCCACATTTTTCTCTAGTATAATTAGTTCTAACCAAGGCAACTCCAAAACTCTCTTCTCATTTCTTAATAAAACTCTTCAACCCCCAGATTCCCTACCCCCCCACATGTACTCCACTGATACTTGTAATTCTCTACTGCTGTTTTTTAATGGAAAAATTCATAATATTCACCAACACCTTAACTCTGTTTCTTCCCCTTTCTCTCACTCTGATTTACCTTTACCATGTCTCTCTTTTTCCAGCTTTCAACTACCTAAAACCCCAGTGATTGCAGACCTTATTTTGAAATCCAAATCCTCCACATGTCAGCTCGATCCCATTCCCACAGTTTTGGTCAAATCCTGCCTTTCATCTCTGCTCCCCCTCATATCGTCCATTATTTACTCCTCACTTACCACTGGAATTGTCCCTTCTCATTTCAAAACTGCAGCTGTCACTCCTATTCTTAAAAAACCTGGTCTGGATCCCAATAATTTCAATAACTTTCGCCCCATTTCTAACCTACCCTTCATTTCAAAAATTCTAGAAAAAATTGTTGCTACCCAACTTCACTCCCATCTTGTTCATAATAACCTGTATGAGCTATTTCAGTCTGGTTTCAGGTCCCGTCACAGCACAGAAACTGCACTCATCAAAATCACTAATGATCTCCTTATGGCAGCTGATTCTGGATCCATCACTATTCTCATCCTACTGGATCTGAGTGCAGCCTTCGATACAATATCTCACTCCATCCTTCTCAACAGATTATCTTCCATCGGTATCACTCACACCCCCCTTGACTGGTTTCACTCATATCTTTCTGACCGCACTCAGTTCATTCAACTCAAAAACTTCAGGTCACAATCCTCCCCAGTTACCACAGGTGTTCCCCAGGGCTCTGTCCTGGGGCCCCTTCTCTTCTTGATCTATCTCCTTCCACTTGGCAACATTTTTCGTAAATTCAATATACACTTCCACTGCTATGCGGATGACACCCAGCTCTACCTCTCTAGCAAGCCCAACTCCCCTCTCCCCCTTTCCACTCTCAATAACTGCCTTTCTGAAATAAAATGCTGGTTCACTTCAAATTTCCTAAAACTTAACAGTGATAAAACTGAAATTCTTCTTGTTGGCACCAAATCTACACTTTCTAAATCCGACTCCATCTCACTTACTATAGATGGCACTTCAGTCTCCCCCTCTCCTCAGGTTAAGAGTTTGGGTGTCATCCTTGACAGCTCACTCTCTTTCCAGTCTCATATTAATAATATTACCAAGTCTGCATATTTTCATCTTCGTAATATAAACCGTCTCCGCTCCTCTCTCACCGCTCACTCCACCTCTATTCTCGTACACAGCCTTGTCACTTCACGCATTGATTACTGCAATTCTCTCCTTTACGGTCTTCCACAGAAATCCCTCCATAAGCTTCAACTGGTCCAGAACTCAGCTGCCCGCATCATCACCAAAACTCCTTCTTTTCACCATATCACCCCCATTTTACAAGATCTGCACTGGCTTCCAATCAAACCCAGAGTAGAATATAAAATCCTTCTGCATACATTCAAGGCCATCTATAACCTCTCACCTTCTTATTTGTCTGATCTTCTCCATATCACCACTCATTCCCGCTTTCTTAGATCCTCCTCCTCCATTCACCTCTCTGTTCCCTCTGCCCGTCTCAGCACAATGGGGAGCAGAGCTTTCAGTCGCTCTGCTCCCAAACTCTGGAATTCTCTTCCTCCTGACATCCGCAACATTGACTCTCTCCCTCTGTTTAAATCCAGACTTAAAACTCATCTGTTCAAAATAACTTACTCTTTATAACTGCATACTACACTCTGTATCATGTCTTTGTTTTTATCATCTTCTCTATTTTTATACTATTGGTTTATTTTTTAATTATTGAATTGTTATATAATGTTGTACAGTGACCTTGGGTTTCTTGAAAGGCGCTTTAAATAAAATGTATTATTATTATCACATTTTGTGCTTCAAAATGCGCCACACATTCTCTATTGGAGACAGGTCTGGATTGCTGGCATGCCAGTCAAGTGCCTGTATCCAGTGCTTAATTTGTAAATGAATTAAAAAGCAGGAAAATAAAGTTACCGTGACCAACATCCGCCACACAATTTCAGTTCAAGATGTTACTGAGCGGTTATAGCGAAAAAAGCATCACATTTCTAAACGGTCTTTAATTATTTTGTGCAATATATCGTTATGGGTCAACCATGGATTAAAAAAGCAAACATGTAGCTACAAACATAAATCGTTTGAAACATCCCTTTTCAGTTTACTAACCCCACTGACATTCAGTTCACTTTAGTTGAATCCACAGCTACGACAGCTTCACTGGCTTCCCGTCTTTTTCAGAATTAATTATAAAATACTTCTTCTCACTTTTAAAGCCATCCACAATCTTGTTTCCCCATACCTTACTAGTCTTGTTCATATCGCCACACCTTCTCGAACACTCAGGTCTTTTTCTTCTTCCATTCACCTCACTGTTCCCCCTGCCCGCCTTGTCACCATGGGGAGCAGATCCTTCAGCCGCTTTGCTCCTCAGCTTTGGTATTCACTTCCTCCTGATCTCCGTAATTTCTTTCACAATTTAAATCCAAACTCAAACACATGTTTAGAACAGCTTATTCTCTTAAACTCACCTGCATTTTTTTATAATTTGTATTGTATTCTATTTTTTTATTGTGTTTTTATTTGAACTGACTGTTTTTGCTGTCCTGTACGGTGACCTTGAGTGTCAAGAAAGGCGCCTTTAAGTACAATACATTATTATTATTATTATTAATATGTGCCAAGTGGAAATGACTCACTCTGTCTAATCCTTTTCTGTCATGTTTTCTGGCTGACTTGAAATCGTTTTGCTTCTGTCTCCCGCTATCCTGATCCAGGGGCATAGTTTCATCTTCTCTTGATCAGGCTTATTATCAGATTTACTCGTGGTTTTAACACAAATAATATATGCTTGAATGCTTCTAACATTTTGAAAATACAAATATTTAAGTAGGCCACTATGCCATTATTTATTTACACTGCTTACCACGCAAAACAATAACCACCAACCAATGAGAGCGATTGTAAACATAAGAAGCTGATCGAAAGTGACTACCTTTATATGTGTGTGTGTGTGTGTGTGCGCACAATTAACACAACTTTGCTCACTGTTTTTCACTCAGACTCATTCACATTCTCTCTCTTTCACACATACACACACACACACACACACACACACGCATGCAGGTATTCACCATGCATACCGGAACACAAAACACGAATATCAGACATTTTCCGGAACAGGATCTGGCAAGATCCGGCTCAAATTAAGCCTTGCCTGTATCCTTTTCCTCCACAGCCAGGACTTTGTAATGTGGTAGGTAGTTTTGCATTGACTTGTCGAAATATGCAAGGGCATCTCTGGAAAGGAAGGCAGTATATTGTCCTCCAAAATCATGAGGAACTCTTTAAATAATGGTTGTATTGCCTGCAATGAAATTCAAGTCAGTTTAGATATCCCTACATTCTTTTTTTATTTGCGTTTTCCATACTGTCCCAACTTTTTCTGATTTGGGGTTGCAAAATTGTCAGCGCCACAAAAAACGATGGAATAAAGTTAGCGAGGCTGTCAGCCTAGCCTGGTAACAGAGACGTATGAAGCTTTGTTTGCAAAAGCAATGTGGTACGATTGAAAAGCCAAGCAACAGAGAAAAAGTCTTGACACCCTCCCGAAAGAGCACATTTTTACTGAATTATCGATGACTGCTTAACTAGCGAACATGACCCGACTCATTAGGGATGTAGACAAGATGAGGTGAAGGCAGCATGTGGCGGATGGTGTACACACACACAACTGGAGTGGAAACTCATGTGGCAGGCGCACGGTATTTGGACCCGAGGACTGTGTTCGGATGAACATATGGGAGCTATTTGTTGGGTTAATGATGCATTAGTATGAAAATGTGATTGATGGCAAAGTCATAATTATATGATATAGTAACTACAGCGTTCAAACACCCAGGGACTACTGGGAGTGTTCGTGGCACAAGCCAACACATTCACAAAGCAATTCATCAAGGGTAAGGCATTCTGGGCATTATTTTTTTTATTTACTAAAGAAGAAGTCTGAAGAACTGGATGTGTTAGTAGCAGAGTTAGTAGTAGTTGTGCCATTTGTGATGGAAACCCTTATGACTGGGCTATTCAATTGGCAGCCCGCGGGCTGAACCCAGCCCCCGAGGCAATTTGTTTCAGCCCTCCAAATAGTGTGACCAAGACATCAAAAATAAATTTAGTTCAGTTTTGGTTCTGAAGTGACGTGCGTCTGTTCAATACAGCATGAGCTGCGCAGAGCGTGAGTCACCTGACATTAAGCGAGTGGCGCGAGTGGCCGAAAACATTTGGATGTGTTTGTAGAAAAGGCCTTTTTTACAATGCTCTGATATCGGTATTAGGGAAGTTATGCCAAGTTGCCAACTGTGCGCTAGTATAAAGTTCCGAGCTTGTACACCGAGGCTAATACGCACCAACAATGGATTAAATATAGCAGCGGCCCTTTCCCATATCATGTCTTTTCCGCGTGCAAGTTTGTTATTTCAAATGTAAGAATATATGCTAATATATATGCCTTTCCGGGCGCACGCAGTAGAAAACATCTCACGCCGTAGTTGTGAGAGTTGTGCGTGCCTTTCAGTGCAATGTAAACAAAAGATATGTTAGACGAATTGTTATTAAAATGATTATGTATTGTATATGAACGCAGATGATAACAACAAATAATCTAAACAGCTACTTAGCTAATATAAAGCTTAACTTTACATTAGACGTGATAACCGTGAAACCATGATTATTATTCAGAATATATAATCGCACAACCAAAATCTATAATTGTTGCATCCATAATTGTTACGCAGTTCAAAACATGACATACGATTGTGTCTGAATGTAGAATAAGCCTGCTTTTGTTGTGCTCAGAAATACAACATTTGAATGTTTGTAGCAAAAAAAAGCCTATTGTCCAATGCACTGTTATAATGTAGTTTCAAAATACAATATATTAACATTTAATGTAGAAAAATACAACATAAGGGCTCTTATATGCAGTTGTGCCATCACTCATATTGCAAGTCATATCTCTCCGGCCCTTCCTTTGGGATGCTTTTCATGAACTGGCCCCCATGACAAACTATTTGAATAGCCCTGCCTTATGAGTAGACCCACGCGGAATCTGCGCACACAGAATTTCGCAGATTTTCCGCAGAACTCCAGCCCATCATTAATTCTGTTTATTTACTTGAGTAAATGTGTGTAAATCTAAATTTATTCAGTTTTTAAATTAATTACAGTAATATTATTGACTAATATGAAAATGTTCATTTGATTTATGTACAATGCAGTCTGTAAAGTCAGATTTTCTGTCTTTTAGTAGATCTATGAGACTTGCTTTGTTTACCAAATAAAGTGAATCTAATTGGATTTGCATTTTAAACATTAAATATAAGTTACAAAGGTATTTTTTTTTCACATATTAAGGTTTTAGTTATGATACTCCCAAAATAATTTAGCAGATTTTTACCAAAATTCTCAGCAGAAATAGCAAAAAATGTCCGCAGATTCCATTTGGCCCTACTTATGAGATATATTTGCTCTGCAGTCAATGCAACAAAACGTATATATACACGTGTTCTTTCTTGTTTCAGAAATCAGTAGATAATTGACAATTGAATATCTGGCACCCATTGGAAAGCTTCAATGCACTTTGGGGTCAATGAACACAGGAGCTTCTAATATGTGAATCTGAAAATGTCAACACGTTTTCAACCAAATTCTGATTTAATAAATGTGAAATTGTGACACATCAATGTACATGCATAAGGAATTATTTACATAGTTGATTATATTCATATTACTCTTCATAATTTAAAGAGCTGCACTATATGAAAAACTTTTGCTGTATGTTCAAACTACTTATTTAAAATGAGCTGAAACAACATGATTCTTGAGAATTTTTTTGGGAGAACTTAATTGTTTTATGTTCAATTTACTTAAATTTGTTGAATTAGCTTTGAGTTGCGACAACATGAACGAATTGTGGATTTTTTTAAGTGTACCGTGTGTTAAGACCCTTATTGACACACAGAGGCATGCGAGAGGCTTATGTTCTGTTTTGGTTTAATTTTATACGTTTCTTTGATTATTCTCCTACTTTACTTCCTGCCTGACATACAGTACACTGTGTGATTTTGAGCTGTCCCGGAAGAACGATGAGCACCGTGAAACAATCGTGACACTTTCTTTGAGTCTAGCTCTATAAACAGTGGATCCTACTTACATGGACTTTCCCAGAAATCTTAATGATTTCTTTGGCTGTGGCCAAAACAGGCCTAAACAGTCCAACGTGATAATATTAGAGAGTTTAAAGATTCCCATGGGCGGAGTGGGTAGCACAATCAACTCACAGCAAGAAGGTCGCTGGTTCCAGCTGGGTCAGTTGGCGTTTCTGTGTGGAGTTTGCATGTTCTCCCTGTGTTTGCGTGGGTTTTCTTCAGGTGCTCCGGTTTCCCCCACAGTCCAAAGACATGTGGTATAGGTGAATTTGGTAATCCCTAGTGTATGAGTGTGAATGAGTGCGCATGGATGTTTCCCAGTGATGGGTTGCAGCTGGAAGGGCATCCGCTGCGTAAAACATATGCTGGATAAGTTGGCGGTTCATTCCGCTGTGGTGACCCCGACTAAGCCGAAAAAAAAATGAATAAATGAATGAAGATACTCATTGTAACAAAGATACCCTATAAAAAAATTCCCTTGATAATGTCAGAAATGTAGATGTTTGTCTTCTAGCTGTCATCAAAACATGGTTTCACATAATATATCACATACTGATTACATTTAAATCTTCATAATTACTTTTATCATAGTCTATTATTCTAGAAGTGTCCTTATACATATTGTACACTACCTGAGAAAAGTCTTGTCGTTGATCTCAGTTGTAAGAGCAACAAATAATAACTTGACTTCTAGTTGATCATCTGGAAAAGTTGCACAAGGTACATTTTTTTTCGATAAATCATCTGTTAAAATGTAAATCATCACAAATACTTCAGAAGACCTACAGGATATCTGCAGAGTGGATGGCAACATCAACAGCCTGAGGTATCAAGACATTTGTGCTGCCCATTACATTACAAACCAAAGGAGAGGGCGAGTTCTTCAGCAGGATAGCGCTCCTTCAGCTTCAACTTCAGCCTCCACATCAAAGTTCTTGAAAGCAAAGAAGGTCAAGTGGCTCCAGGATTGGCCAGCCCAGTCACCAGACATGATCATTATTGAGCATGTCAGGGGTAAGATGAAGTAGGAGGTATTAAAGATGAAGCCAAGAATCCTGATGAACTCTGGGAGTCCTGTAAGAACGCTTTCTTTGCCATTCCAGATGACTTTATTAATTAGTGATTTGAGTCATTGCAGAGATGTATGGATGCAGTCAAAATTAAACTGCAAAACTGAAAACTGACTCCTTATTTACTCTCAAGTGATTCCAAACCTTTATGAGTTTCTTGTTTTCTGATAAAAAAGATATTTTGAAGAATGCTAAAAACGTAACCATTGACTTCTAGAGGTCTGACGAGATCTGACTGAGATTTCTTTATTTGTAATAGAGACATTAAAATCGCTTTCTACCTTTTAATCACTATAATCACTATGGCCACATAGTGTCAGTGTGTGTGTGTGTGTGAGTGTGTGTGTGTGTGTGTGTACTGCAAACAGCATTTGTGTGTGACTCATCGTTTCAGAAAGGCTTGAATAAATTCCACCACAAATACATCAAATAAACTTGCATGGTATTTTTTACTAATGAGCTGTATTTCAGCTTCATCCATGTCTGTCTCTATCACTGACTGCTGTTTATCTGACGTAACGCATGATGAGAAGCAGACTGCATGAAGGAACAGTGGGCGGGGAGAAGCAGCTCATTTGCATTTAAAGCCACAGGCTACAAAACAGCTACAATGTACCAAAATGGACAGATTCTGGAAACCATAATAAATAAGTAAGTGTATCTTCATGGAGGAAGAGGTAATGTTTCTGGCTCACAAAGTGGATGAGACTGGCCTCCATCCAGCACCAGAAAAGATCACAGATATCCAAAATGCTCCCTCGCCAAAGAATGTAACAGAATTGAAGGCTTATTTAGGACTTTTTCTTGTCCAATCTACTGTTTTAGCCCCTGTACACCAATTACTGTCTTTAATGAGGTAAAAGCAGTTCCTCACATGTCCTCTCCTAGAATTCAGCGATGGGCTGCAACCCTACGAGCATACAAGTACAGCATCCTGTACAGGGCAGGCAGGAATCATGGAAATGCAGATGCATTAAGTCGGCTACCACTTCCAGTGGAATCTTTCAATGAGCAGGAGGAGAGAGTACCAATGTTGGAGGATGCGGATATCACCTTGATTACAGCAGATCAGGTAAGACAATGGACAAAGAAGCACCCTGTTCTATCTCGGGTGAGAGAAACAGTACAGCATGGATGTTTGGCAGAGTTAACAAACAGAGATTGATCCATTTGCAGTAAGGAAGAATGAATTGTATATATTAAGTTTTATAGCTATTTTCTAAATATTTCTTTTGTGATAGAATCAAACTCATAAAGATGTGAAACAAGTAAAGGATGAGTACATGATGACAGAAACTATTTTTTGGGGGTGACCTACAGTGCATCCGGAAAGCATTCATAGTGCTTCACTTTTTCCACATTTTTTTGTTACAGCCTTATTCCAAAATTGATTAAGTTCATTTATTTCTTCAAAATTCTACACACAATACCCCATAATGACAATGTGAAAAAAGAGTTTTGGAAATTGTTGTAAATTTATTAAAATATGCACCTTTGGCAGCAATTACATCTCCAAGTCTTTTGAATTTGAGGCCACAAGCTTGGCATGCCTGTCTTTGGGAATTTTTGCCCATTCCTCTTTGCAGTACCTCTCAAGCTCTATCAGGTTGGATGGGAAGTGACAGTGTACAGCCATTTCCAGATCTCTCCAGAGATGTTCATTAGGATTTAGGTCTGGGCTCTGGCTGGGCCACTCAAGGACATATACCGAGCTGTTGTGAAGCCACTCCACTGATATTTTGGTGGTGTGCTTTGGGTCATTGTCCTGCTGAAAGATGAACCGTCGCCCCAGTCTGAGGTCAAGAGCACTCTGAAAAAGGTTTTCATTCTGGATGTCTCTGTACATTGCTGCTTTCATCTTTCCCTCTATCCTGACTAGTCTTCCAGTTCATGATGCTGCCACCACCATGCTTCACTGTAGGGATGGTATTAGCCTGGTGATAAGCGCTGCCTGGTTTTCTCAAAACGTAACGCCTGGCATTCACTCCAAAGAGTTCAATTTTAGTCTCATCAGACCAGAGAATTTTGTTTCTTATGGTCTGAGAGTCCTTCAGATGCTTTTTGGCAAATTTCAGGTGCGGAGTGGCTTCCGTCTGGCCACTCTACCACCTGATTGGTGGATTGCTGCACAGATGGTTGTTCTTCTGTAAGGTTCTCCTCTCTCCACAGAAGAACGCTGGAGCTCAGACAGAGTGACCATAGGGTTATTGATCAACTTCCTAACTAAGGCCCTTGTCCCCCGATCACTCAGCTTAGATGGCCGGCCAGCTCTAGGAAGAGTCCTAGTGGTTCCGAACATCTTTCTCTTATGGATAATGGAGGCCACTGTGCTTATTGGAACTTTCAGAGCAGCAGAACTGTTTCTGTAACCTTCCCCAGCCTTGTGCCTTGAGACAATCCTGTCTCGGAGGTCTACAGACAATTCCTTTGTCTACATGCTTGGTTTGTGCTTTGACATGCACTGTCAACCCTGGGCCCTTATATAGACAGGTGTAAGCCTTTTCAAATCATGTCTAATCAGCTGAATAGACCACAGGTGAACTCCAATGAAGCTGCTGAAACATCTCAAGAATGATCAGTGGAAACAGAATGTACCTGAGCTCAATTTAGAGCTTCACGATGAAGGCTGTGAATACTGATGTACATGTGATTTTTATTTTTAATAAATTTGCAACAATTTCAAAAAACTCTTTTTTTCACATTGTTATTATGGGGGATTGTGTGTAGAATGTTGAGAAAATAAATTAATTTAATCCATTTTGGAATAAGGCTGTAATATACAAAAAATGTGGATGCACTGTATGCACGGTTTCCGCATGCACTGTATCCCTTTGAGAAACAGAAAATGTCTTTGTGTACTTTCTTATGGTCTTGTACACAGTGCCGTATCCAAAACCTTTAGTGGTCATGTAAGGTGCTAAAATAGGGTGAGCCCTTACAGAGAGCCACCTGCAGAAAAGCAGACAGAATTAAACCTGTCCCAGTTATTGTCCTTGCCCTCGATACATTTAGGTGCTCTCAAATGGGTTAAAAGAACCTTTTTTTTGACATAACGTCTGTGCAAGAGGATGCACCCCGTGGAGCTTCAGATATACTGATGGAGAGGCTCTGAAAGCTCTCTAAATGTATCATCTCAAACTTTTAACACTGCAAAAACCCATTATTATCAAGAGTTACAATCTTATTTCTAGCCAGCAAATCTTGTTTTAAGAATAAAATGCAGATCAGATAGTGTAAGATTGTTATGATTGCTTTAGGATTATCTTTTATCTTCATTAGTAAAGAGGATTTAACCTGCAGATTTAGCTTAATGACATAATTTTAGACCAGACTTATATTTTTAAGACTTTGAGCTGTACTAACTTGTTTTAAGGCTGTCTATAATAACAAGGTTCAATTATTACACTTATTCTTATTTTAGATGTAATAAATTAAGTTTGAGGTGGCATGGCGGCTCAGTGGTTGGCACTGTCGCCTCACAGCAAGAAGGTCGCTGGTTCGATTACCAACTGGACCAGTTGGCATTTCTGTGTGGAGTTTGCATGTTCTCCCTGTGTTGGCGTGGGTTTCCTCTGGGTGCTCCTGTTTCCCCCACAGTCCAAACACATGCGCTATAGGTGAATTGGGTAAACAAATTGGTCGTAGTGTATGAGTGTGTGTGTGTGAATGAGTGTGTATGTGTGTTTCCCTGTACTCTGTTGTGGCTGGAAGGGCATCCGCTGCCTAAAACATATGCCGGAACAGTTGATGGTTCATTCCACTGTGGCGATCCCTGATAAATGAGGGACTAAGCCGAAGGAAAATGAATGAATGAATGAATGAATGAACTTAAGTTTGCCATTTAAAAAAGTGCAATCACTTGTATTTTAGGTGACAAAATTCTTTATTTTAATGATTTGTTGCAGTAAGCTTCAGCTTATTTTGTGAAGCAACAAGTAATAAGTACTGTCAGAGTCTTAATATGAATAAAAAATGTTGGACAATATGCATGTATGTGTAGTTTTAAAGTATAAGTGTGTTGGTTGGTTGATGTTGAGACAGAATATACAGTGGGGGAAATAAGTATTGAACACGTCACCATTTTTCTCAGAAAACATATTTCTAAAAGGTGCTGCTGACATGAAATGTTTACCAGATGTTGATAACAACCAAATAAATACATATTTATGCATAATACATATGCAGCTGATATTCATTTACAATGAGAAAGGGCAGAGGGTTGCTGAAGAACTACTAAGAGATTTCTGCTGCTGTCTGGACTTTCCATGTCTTTTTACACCTTCCTTTCTTCATGTGTTCAATATTTTTTTCCCTGTGTCATTTCATTTTATTACACATAAGTAAATTTGTTAACAAATGCGTGTGCGTAACTTGAAGTATTTGTGATCTCATTAACCCGGATGTATTTTTTTTTTTGTAGTTCCCAAACTTTGTTCGCTGTTGGTTTTGCTAAGCTAACTCTGTAAAAGCGATGTCTCCACAAAGCATTTGACATGTAACTCACTCAGGACATGCGTTAGGGCTTCCTCTACCGTAATACACCTAAAACACGGATTGTTGTAAAACTCGTCAATGGCAGGGGAAGCGTTTTCTTTTTTCAGCGACAGGGAAAAAGTTAAACGAAATAATTTATCGATTTTACGCAGATCATAATATCAGCCATACAGTACATGTAAAGCACTAATAATGTCCTTCAATTTGGTTGCGTCCAGCAGCCATAATCCTTAAACCAATCTCCATCAATATAAGCTGCTTGCTTTTCGGTCTGTTCCATTGCTTCGTTTGATAGACGTTTGCTCACACTTTATTTTGCAGTCTGGCGGTCTTCAAATGCACAAAACGCCCAATTCGCGCCAAAGGATGCCTAATCCAATGTTTGCATTGACTTCACATGTAAATCACCTGCTTACTGCAGGTGAGAAGTCATTTTTCGAGAGACACTCAAATACATCACGTGCGCTGCGTATTTACCATCTATAAGTCACGTAAAACAATTCATTGCAAACTGAAATAAATAAAAATTGATTATATGGTTTGAAATCGGATGTTTTATGAGATTATTTACTTTTTTTGCGATTATTTTGAATTTAATTAAGAATTTTGCAGGATTGCAAAAATTTGAGACTTTTTATTGATTTTGTGTTGGATTCAGCGATGGTGTGATCACGACAAACTAGGGGGTCTGGTATTAAATTCAGAGATGTTGTTTATGTTCACACAGCTACATTACACATTAACTAAAGTTTAAAACATGATATCGTAGTGGACCACCCCGTTTTTGCTTCTTGTTCAGATTACTTATTTAAAATGAATCAATTCTTGAGATTTTTTGGGACAGCATAATTGTTTTATGTTCAATACACTTATTCGTTAATAGTTAACTCAAACGATTTGTGTTGGGACAACATGGAGGAATTGTGTGGAACCCAATTCATTCATGTTGTCCAAACACAAATTGAGCATGCACAGCCTGAGCGCAGCCAAGACGGCGCTCATACAAAAAACGAAGACAGATAAGAACAGAATAAGAGTGCCTGACCCGAAAAAACTTGAGCAGAGCACAACATACAAGACAGGACAGGACTAGTTTCTGGACCACCAAAACAAGATTTGACAAGACCGAAGTAGCAGAATCCTGACTGTGTAGGCCTATAAAAAACACCAATAGTTTTCAGCAAAATAATTTATACTCTCCTCCTACAAAGTACCATAGGAAAATGGTCAAAACTGTTTTAATAATGCTGCTAATGGTCTAATATGATTTAATGAATTATGCTATGCTAAGTTAAAAATGCTTCCACCAGACCCTATTAACTAAATAGATTTTAAAATGGTAAAACTTAACTATTTAACTTTAAAAAAATCCTTAAATTATTGGATTGATGATTTATGTTATCCTACAAAAAACTTGTAATAACCTGCCAGTACATTTTCTGTTATTTTACAGACTTATTTCTTTCTATATTATTTCTTATTCATTATATCATTTCAAACTACTACAATGTCAATAAAAGCAAAATAGTTTATACTCTCCTTCTACATGTGATTACAAAAAAGAACTTTCATTGACTTGAAGATTATTAAAGTACCCGGTACGTCTCTCTACTGGACCATTCCCCAGCTAGCTAATGGCCAAAACAGCAAGAACGGGACGACGCTAACATTGGTATGTCATCATGCTCAATTTACTGTACTCGGTGGATATAATTCAACCTCGGTAGATTTATTAGCAAAGAAAAACACATGACGCGAATAGACTCTACTGGGATTTAACATTTTGTTAGACACTGAGATATGTTGATTAGAGAATGTTTAAGGAATTACGAGCAGACAATGTTAAGGTGGCTGGATGCATGTGGAAATCGGATTACATCATGCAGCATGCAAGAAAAGCAGTGCATTTTTGTTGTCTGGTTTATCATTCATTCATTAATTTGGTTTAGTCCCTTTATTCATCAGGGGTCGCCACAGCGGAATGAACCGCCAAGTTATCCAGCATATGTTTGCCCTTCCAGCTGCAACCCAGTACTGGGAAACATCCATACACACTCACATTCACACACACTCATAGCCTACGGCCAATTTAGCTTATTCAATTCACCTATAGCGCATGTCTTTGGGCTGTGGGGGAAACTAGAGCACCCGGAGGAAACCCACGCCAACATGGGGAAAACATGCAAACTCCACACAGAAATGCCAACTGGCTCAGCCAGGGCTTGAACCAGTGACCTTCTTGCTGTGAGGTGACTGTGCTAACCAATGAGCCACCGTGCTACCCTTGTTTGGTGTATGTAAAATGGTATTACAGCTTTTATTTTGGCTCACCGTTAAAAGGGTTATTCACCCAATACTTTACAGCCGTTCGAGATGTACAGTAGGCGTCTGTTTCCTCAGTATAAAATTAACCCTTTGATGTATGTCTTAGTTAATTAAACATTATATACAGTTAATATACATTGACTGGCCACTTTATTAGGTACACCTGTCCAACTGCTCGTTAACGCAAATTTCAGGTCAGCCAATCACATGGCAGCAACTCAATGACTCAAGACGATCTGCTGCAGTTCCAACCGAGCATCAGAATGGGAAAGAAAGGTGATTTAAGTGACTTTGAATGTGACATGGTTGTTGGTGCCAGATGGACGGGTCTGAGTATTTCAGAAACTGCTGATCTACTGAGATTTTCACGCACAACAATCTCCAGCACTAAAATTTCCAGTGAGCAGCAGTTCTGTGAGCGCAAATGCCTTGTTGATGCCAGAGGTCAGAGAACAATGGCACTGGTTCCAGCTGATAGAAAGACAACAGTAACTCAAATAACCACTCGAGAGGATCTCTGAACACACAACACGTCCAACCTTGAGCCGGATGGGCTACAGCAGCAGAAGACCACACCGGGTGCCACTCCTGTCACCTAAGAACAGGAAACTGAGGGTACAATTCACACCGGCTCAACAAAATTGGACAATAGAAGATTGGAGAAACGTTTCCTGGTCTTATGAGTCTTGATTTCTGCTGCGACATTCGGAAGGTAGGGTCAGAATTTGCCATCAGCAACATGAAAGCATGAATCCATCCTGCCTTGTATCAACTGTTCAGTCTGGTTGGTGTAATGGTGTGGAGGATATTTTCTTGGCACTCTTTGGGCCCATTAGTACCAGTTGAGCATCGTGTCAACACCACAGCCTACCTGAGTATTGTTGCTGACCATGTCCATCTCTTTATGAACACAGTGTACCATCTTCTGATGGCTACTTCCAGCAAGCCATGTCATAAAGCAGAAGTCATCTCAGACTGGTTTCTTGAACATGACAATGAGTTCACTGTACTCAAATGGCCTCTACAGTCACCAGAACTCAATCCAATAGAGCACCTTCGGAATGTGGTGGAATGGGAGATTTGCATTATGGATGCGCAGCTGACAAATCTGCAGCAACTACATGATGCTATCATGTCAATATGGACCAAAAACTCAGAGGAATATTTCCAGTTCCTTGTTGAATCTATGCCACGAAGGATTAAAGCAGTTTTAAACGCAAAAGCGGGTACTAGAAGGGTGTACCTAATAAATCTGAATCAGAATCAGTTTTATTGCCAAGTGTGCTTCAGACACACAAGGAATTTGCTTTGGCAACAGAAGCTTCCAGTGTACATAAAGTGACGGGTGACAACACAAAATTAAATACAAGAAAGGAAAGGCAATAAACATTAAACAGAGATGCAGTTAGTCAAAAAGATCTGGATGTTGAGTTGTATGTACAGATATGCTGAAAATATACTGGTTATAATGTGCTGTGTACAAGTGCGTATGAGAAAATATTGCACGTTTATTGCACAGTAGGGGAATATTTAACTGTTCATGAGGTAGATGGCCTAAGGAAAGAAACTTTTCCTGTGTCTGGCTGTTTTTGTGCTTGGTGCTCTGTAGCGCCGACCAGGCGGTAACAGTTCGAACAGGTAGTGTGCTGGGTGTGAGGCGTCCAGAGTGATTTTACGAGCCCTTTTACTCACTCTGGAAGAGTACAGTTCTTGAAGTGTAGAAAGGGTAGTGCCAGTGATTCGTTCAGCAGTCCGGACTATTCGCTGTAGTCTACGGAGGTTGGTTTTGGCAGCTGAGCTGATCCAGACGGTGATTGAAGTGCAGAGGATGGATTGGATGACAGCTGAGTAGAACTGTACGAGCAGCTCCTGTGGCAGGTTGAACTTCCTCAGCTGACGAAGGAAGTACAGTCTCTGCTGGGCTTTCTTTACAATGGAGTCAATGTGAATGTCCCACTTCAGATCCTGAGAGATGGTGGTGCTCAGGAACCTGAATGACTCTACTGCAGCCACATTGCTGTTCATGATGATGAGTGGGGGGAGTGTAGGGGGGTTTCTCCTAAAGTCCACTATCATCTCCACTGTTTTGAGCGTGTTCAGCTCCAGGTTGTTGTATCTGCACCATAAAGCCAGCCGCTCCACCTCCTGTCTGTATGCAG
>CAIGQZ010032741.1:7582279-7652537 GCA_903798205.1 Danio tinwini | reverse complement strand
CTCAAATATATGCATGAGTATATTTATAAATACACAGTATACACACTAGGCTATGTGAAATGAGGCTTTTATTTTTTGATGCAATTAATCGCAATTAGTTTTTGCCCAGCACATGTTTGTTTGTTAGTTTGACTTGTAAATGAATAACATAAAACTTCTGTTAATATTTCCTTAATAGAAAAAAGTAAGGCAAATAAGTGCATTTATCGTTCATTTTTCATGTTTAGGTATCTTAAAATGTTTCAAATGTTTTTTAGCAACGTTTAGCGTGTCTGTGAAGAAGAGACCATTCACAAGTTCTCTTTATATGAGGCGGCCCTAATTAATTAGACAGCCTTCTGATGTTGAACTGCGCCTCAGCAACCAACGCACCTATAAAATGTTATCTTGAAAAAAACAGAGCAGTCCACAGCGCTTATAAGAGCAGCACTGGAGATGATCCAGAGGAGCTTCCAGCCAGACGCACAGTAGCTGCACACACACACACAAACACACCGAGAGAGAGAGAGAGAGACTCACTGGAGAAAGCGGAGATCAGCTGTATTCATGTTCAGGGGCGCAGGAGACTCCAAAGCTGCTCCATATAGTGGAGAAGCGCAGATACTGAGCGCAGAGCTGCAGATGAAGATGAGCTGACAGGATGCTGGACGACTCCGAAATTACACTATAGCGACGCACAGGGGAACTTTGTAAGTGCCTTTTATTGTTTGTTTTTAGGCAGCTGCTAATTGAACATCGCTTGGTAAAATGTTATTACATTTTTTATATATTTATTTATATACTGATCACACTAAATATATATTACGAATTTAACATATTCCATAAATTATTACATGTATTCAGTAAATAAAAAATAATAATAAAATTAATTGTTGAACTAAAAAAAAACACAAACTTTGTGATTGATTTTTTTTGTTTTGTTTTTAAGCAGTTTTTATTCAAACATCGGTTGATAAAATGTTTTTTTAAATATATATTTGTTTATATAGGCTACTAAATTCACTGAATAAATTATGAATTCAACATAGGTATTTCATAAATTATCCAACGCATTCAGTAAATAATTAAATAAAATTAATTAATTGTTGATTAAAAAATCACAAGTTTTGAATGTTTTAAGCCCTTACTAATTGAACTTCGCTTGATAATTCATAAATTAGCCTGCTTTTTAATGTTTTTTTTTTTTTTTACTGAATGCATTATGTATTTAACCTATTTCATAAATTATTAAATACATCCAGTAAATTGATAATAAAAAATAAATATTTTTAGTAATATACAATTAATTGTTGATCTTAAAAAAAAAGTATTAATTACAGTATGTAGCCTAGCATATGAAATCTTAGAGGGACTTTTCAAATAACAGCCTTTAATTTCGTTCACAGGTTGCGTCGTAGTAATTTTAGGAAAATACTACACAGACATTGGAGGTACCTGTGGATTTGGCACATGGCAGTGAATGGAGATGAACACGGCAGTCTTCAGTAAGTTTGACCAGCTGCGCTTTGAGGAAAGCGGACAAAATGTGGAGAGAAGCAGCAGGAGTTATTTAGAGCTGATTGATGGACAACGTTCAGATTTACTCACAAGCCACAAAGTGATGGATGGCAACGACGCTCTCAAACACAGGAGAAATGGGTACGTTATGAGCTCCATTACACATGATTTATATCCTGGCCTATATTTGATTCACTATAATGTTGCGGCGGTGGTATTTAAAATGGACGCGACCGTTTTATGTTTTTCCCGCCTCCATGCGTTAGTAAACAATGTGAGACAAAAGTAGCGTCAGTTCAAGTATAAAACGTTTTGTTTAGTAGTCTACCCACATGAAGATGTACTATAGCAATTTTTACTGTAGTATTTTTGAACGATACTATAGTAAAATGTATTATACTGTATAGTATTTACAACATAATTATGACTGTAGTATTGTACTTAAGTTATTACTACTGTAAACTGTTGTGTATTGTAATACAATAAAGTATTAGAAAACCTAGTACAGAACTAGGTCATTAGTAGGCCCACACGGAATCTGCGCGCGCAGAATTCTGCAGATTTTTCGCAGAATTCCGCAGATTTCCGCAGATTTTTAGACCATCATTAATTATGTTTATTTACTTGAGTAAATGTGTGTAAATCTGAATTTATTAAGTTTTTTTAAATTACACATATTTCACATATTAAGGTTTTAGTTATGAGACTCCTGAAATAATCCGCAGATTTTTACCAAAATTCTTTGCAGAAATTGCAAAAAACGTCCGCAGATTCCGTCTGGCCCTAGTCATTAGTTTAGATTACAATAGTTCTTGCTTGCTTTTCTACAGCATTTACTGTATAGTTACCTCAGCAGATTAATTATTGTACTTTACTGTGGTATTATTAAAAAAACACTAGTGTTTACTACATTTGAAGTGAATCAATAACTATCAAAATTGTCCTAAAACTATTTTAACAACCCCTATCCTTGTAGAACAATTCTGAATGATCTTTTTGATCCTCCTCAAATGTTAAATGTGTATTTTATTGATTTATTTTTGGTTATCATGTCAAATGTTGTGTGTTAAACACCTGCTGATAATACAGTCATGGAGACAAATACAGTTACCTTACCTAACCTAAATTACTATAGTATTTTTTTCATGTGGTTAATGACAACAGAGCAGAATGATAATTTTAGGCTTCTGGCGATAAATAGCATTTTAAAAAATAGATTTTCTCCAATTTAAAGAGAAAACATTACAATAAAGCCACTAGATTTTTTTTATCTTATATTTCATGTTTACACATTTTGATATTTACTTTCATAATTCCAACAAGAATAGCTTGCTACCACAGAAAGATAACAGTAATGTGCTCCTCAAACTCATACAGTTAAAGTAAAAGTCTACTGGGTTATGTATTTTGATATATAATAAGCTAAAGATGAGGATGCTGCGCATGCTTGGTCCACAGTGACATCTGCTGATTGCCTTGAAGCTAGATATCAACATCTTATAATCGGAAAGCAGTGCGCTAGTCTTTGTTTACAGTATTATTTCTCATGTAAAGTGTTTGGGTTATGCGTTGACGACTCAATAATTTGTGCTAATATAGTGTGGTGAGTGGTATTGATGCTTTGTTGATGGTTTGTCAAAACTAAATCCTTAAAAAATGTGCATGTGTCTCCCATTAAATGTTATTTTTTTGCAGACAGTCGTTATAAAATCAGCAAAGTAATTGAGGAAGACATTAGATTTATTAAATGATGAATGATTTGTTGAGTTGTGGTAAAGAGGATATGTATATTATTTACGTGGTATATTCTTTAAAGGGATAGTTCACTCAAAAATGAAAATTTACTCACTATTTACTCACCCTTAGGTGGTGTTATAAATCTTAATGGGTCTTTAACACAAAATATATTTTAAAGAAAGCTGAAAACGCGTAACCATTTTCAGAAAAACAGATACTCTGGAAGTCAATGGTTACAGGTTTTCTAAATTTTTTAAAATATCTTCTTTTGTGTTCAACAGAAAAAGAAAAAAACGGTGCGGGTTTGAAACTAGGGTGTGTAAATGATGACAATTTTCAGTTTTGGGGTGAACTGTACCTTTATATCATGCTGTGAAATAGTGACGACCATTTCTTGCAATATTGTTCTTTAAAGAAATTAATAATTTGTAACATAGCCTAAAATATAATATGACATCTTTGAATATAAACATGACATCTTTGCTTTGTGTTGTTGTGGTTGAGCAGTGGAGGGAAGGTGAGACACAAGCGTCAGGCTCTTCAGGATATGGCTCGACCGCTGAAGCAGTGGCTCTATAAGCACCGGGACAATCCTTATCCCACCAAAACTGAGAAGATACTGCTGGCTCTGGGGTCCCACATGACCCTGGTTCAGGTAAATCCAAACAAGCTGGGTGCATTTCCCAAACAACGACGTAACTCGCCGCTGAACTATCATAGTACGATGCATCTTTTGGGAAAAGAACGATGTAGTGACAAGTGTTTCCCAAAACCTGTAGTTTCTGTCACAGATCCATCGCTTGAACCACATTAGTTATAGCGTAAAACGGCCATAATGATGCACTAAACGGGATGCTCTAAACTTCTTTAGAGAACAACCCCATCATTTCTCAAATTATATTGTTTTGGTAAAAACATGCACTCGTTTTCCATATTAATTGAAATATATGTAAATGGCACATATA
Source organism: Danio tinwini (assembly GCA_903798205.1). Classification (NCBI taxonomy): domain Eukaryota; kingdom Metazoa; phylum Chordata; class Actinopteri; order Cypriniformes; family Danionidae; genus Danio; species Danio tinwini. Next base: position 7,648,338 of record CAIGQZ010032741.1, on the reverse strand, counting down.
GGGCCTGTGTTTGCTTTACTAATATTATTAAAAATTTGAACATTACATATTCTATTCTAAAACAAAAAATCACTTACAAAAGCTAACACTATTCTAATATCATATAAATCATATAAATGAATAAGGAGGCTATTTATTTCAAATATATTTACTTTAATAATAATATTAATAATGATGATGATGATTATTATTACGTAGGATATTGTTTATTTATTTTAGATTTTTTTAAAGTCAACTTTTACAATTTGACATGCAAACCACAGCAGAAAGTTCTAACCAACAGGCTCATGTCATATACAGTACAGATACTTAATAAATAACCTACTATAAAATAAAAGAATTAACGTATGCTAGGTTTTTTATTTTCACAAGCTTTGGAGACGTAACATAAATTTTGCTTTTAAATAATAGCTCACCTATAGCTTTCTCCATGAGGCTGTGTTCAAAATGATATCAATGTTTTCAAAGTGCACTGCGAAGGGAGCACAATTGCAAACATGAAGATCGCTAAAACTGAACTGTAAAAATACTTTGAAAGCAAATTACACCTAAGAGAGATGACCTTAATGCTTTTTTATTTTTAATAATTCTAACTTTGAATGTTAGAATGTTCTAAATGAAAAGGGCATAGGGGGGATAAGTGGGAATAAAACACAGCCAGGAATTATGTTTCTAACTACAGCTCCAGAGGTGTAGTTGCAAGTGCTCAAGTTTGCGACGCAGTTTGCGAATGTTCGTTGGAACGATGGATTTGGGAAACGGCAAATCAACAAACTATGTTTGTAATGACGGAACTTGCGACCTTAGTTGGCTAACGATGATTTTGGGAAACTCACCCCTGATTGACACTGAAATTTGATCAGGTTTATGCATATTGGATCTAGATTTGGTTGAATGAATATTTTTTGCTTTTAAAGAACACTCCAGTTTTGGAAATAGGTTTATTTTTGAACTCCCCTAGAGTTAAACTGTTGAGTTTTACCATTTTTAAATCCACTCAGCCAATCACTGTGTATGGCGGGAGAACTATTAGCTTAGCGTAGCATAGATCATTGAATCAGATTAGACCATTAGCAGATGCTTTCGTCCAAAGCAACTTACAAAGAGTGTAAAGAGTGTGTTTTATACAGCATCTCTTTAAAAAAGAGTTTCAAAAACTGTCCTATTGAAATCTTCTGTAGTTACATTGTTTACTAAGACCCATATGGAAAATTAAAAGTTGCTAATAAGGCTAGCAACTATACTCTTATACTAGGATAATTGGTATCACTTTATTTTAATGTGTTTACTCATGCTTAACTAGTGCATAATTGTAAACAAGTTAATCATGATTTACAAGTTTAACTAAGCTTCATTAATGCATAATTCGGCACCCTTAAAATGTTTAGTTGACCATTAATTACTAGTGCTTTTGTTTTTAACTAATGCTTACCTGTGAACAAATTAACCATTAATTAATGCTTAACTACTGAATTATTTTTTACTAAATAAAGATTAACTTGTTAATAAAGTGTCTAATTTTATCAATTTGATTTGATCAATTTGACCTGGATTATAAATGTAGGGTAAGGGTTTTCAGAGAGGCTAGGAATTTCAAGGTATCTTTGAAAGGTAAAGATCCTGCTTTTGCATATTTATTTTCCAAAGCCACGCCTCCTTTAAAGCAGGAGTTCCCAAACTTTTCAGCCCGCGACCCCCAAAATAACAATGCCAGTGAGTCGCTACCCCCAATATCCTTTGAGGTGGTTATAAATACAGAAACCTTGCATGCAATGGCGCACACACACACACCAATAGACCTAAGTCTATTCTTTGTTAAATTATTTTTAATGTATGTCAGTGCTGTAAATGTGCCAGAAAGTTTAACCTGGTGTTATAAAATCAATCTGCTGCATCTGACACTATTGCTGTGTCTTTAATATAATGTAATTACCCCAGGGGTCGCAGTCCAATTGAACTAGTAACTATAAGCTACTATAGTAACTAAGTAGGATATAGTAACTATAAACGACTATTTTTTTTTCTGTAGGTTATGGATAAAATATAGTAATTCTTATGCTTAATAAAAAATAAATCGATTTTTGGAAATCACCAGGCGACCTCCTTTCATTGTCCCGTGACCCCCACTTTGAAAACCACTGCTTTAAAGGGTTAAAGTGACAAGATGAGAGAGTCAGATTACCTCATACTGTATACTTCATTCACCAGGCAGAAAACATTGGTAACACTTTACTTGAAGGGGGTATTCATAAGACTGTCATGAAACTTTATAATCATGACCCAGCATGCACAGGATGTCAACATGATGCCAGATTGACGTTGTACCCCTAAGTCGTGGGACGCTGCATTTTGTTTGGAAATGAAAATTGGGTTGATGTCAGAACCCAAAGTTAGGCCAACGTCAATGTCCAACGTCGGACAGATGTTGCATTTTGGTTACTTTCCAATGCAACCTAAAAACAACCAAATATCAATGTCTAATGATGTTACAGCTTGACATTATGTGGAGGTTATCATTATGACATCTATCAGATGTTGGATTTTGTTTGCCATACCAAAATAAGTGTGTCAGTAATTGACATCAATATGACGTTGGTTTAAGATGTTGGCTCAACGTTGCATTTTAGTCACTTTCCAACACAACTTAAAATCAACCAAATATCAACGTCTAATGATCTTACAGCTTGACATTGTGTGGACGTTATCAATATGACGTCTATCAGATGTTGGATTTTGGTTGCATACCTGATGAATAAATGTCAGTATTTGACGTCGGTATGACGTTGGTTTAAGATGTTGGCTCAATGTTGGATTTTGGTCACTTTCCAACACAATCTAACATCAACCAAATATCAAAGTCATTTCACGTTGCTCTTAGACGCTGACAACCTAAATCTAATCTAATATTAACGTCTTATGATGTTGTGTGTCTGCTAGGGACATGACACATCATGAATATGAATGAGATGTTGTGCATTCTCATAACACCTGCCATTAAGTGTCATTAGCTCGTCAGTTGCTGACTAAGCTTGGGAAAAACACACAGTTTGAAAGATTACAACTGAAATGTCTGAAGATTACAGCATTCAGAAACTAGTAGGAAGTGTGTGAGTGGTTACAAACCTATTCATTTTGTTGCTACTGATGACAGGCAACTGGGAGGCTTTATGGTTCTTCGGACCAATGGAACAGAGGAGATTGTAATCCAAAGACACTAGAATGAAGTGCGTTTAATAAAAGACTGGATGCCTATTTGATTGCCATTGACTTCCATTCTATTTTTGTTGCTACTATAGATCTCATAGGAACCCAACATTCTTCAAAATATCTTGTTTTGTGATCAACACTGAAAAGAAATGTGATCGTGAGTAAATAGTGAGGTGATATTCATTTTTGGGTGAACTATCCCTTTAAGGACTTTGCTGATATGAAGTACCAAATATTTAACAGTGGTTTGTTCTGTAGACAATCGAAAAATATTGCTTAGGGGGCCAATAATATTGACCTTAATATGGTTTCAAAAACTGCTTTTATTCTAGCCGAAATAAAACAAATAAGACTTCTTCTCCAGAAAAAAAATATAGTAAATACTGTTATTATTGAAATACCAAATACTTACTGTGTCATCTCGCATGAACATCCTCTTTCAACTTGGAAATATCAGGCAGATGTGCTGAAGATCTGGGTACAGCTTGAAATAAATGCATTAGTCTTTCTGACTGTAAAGTGTCCAAACCCCAATGGCATCAAAACAACCCGACACAAAACCTCATTTCCAGCATTGCTTTTTTCACAACTCAAAGGAGGTTTTATTGTTAGCATGCACACTCACAACACACACACATATATGGCCGTGAAGAACCAGCAAGAAAATTCATTTATTATCTTATCACTTCATAAGCTATTTTCCCCCATTTTTTCCCATTTGCATTAGCAGTTTCATCTCGCTCCTATAGTTTCTCCTATGATAAACCTACGTGATCAAGTGTAGTAGTAGCTCGACGAAGGAACCGTCATTCTGAATTTGTTCCATTTGTAAACTATCGTAGTATTTATAGATGTATGAAGGGCCAAGTCTGGAAATTTCTTATGTAACACTTCCAGTCTCTTAAACTTCAGCAGGTCTCTTTCTGAGGTCTACTGAAAACTCGTTTTGTTGGCACATAAACAGAATCCTCTTGAGAAGAGCAGGGCAGTGGTGTGTTTTTGATAATGCAGAGCAGGTCTGTCTAATTGCAGTCAAATTCCTGATTCTAGTGCTCTAAAAGGGTTCACATACGTTTTTCACTGAAGATCTTAAACGTTTAAACTGTTGCTCCTGTAGATTTATGGCACTGCTGACTAGTACATGTGTTATTTATTAAGTGCTGTCTGTGTTTAATATCAAGTCATAGATGGAAAATCGGATATCATTGAAGAGCCACTTAAGCAGAAATCCAGATTGTTTGAAAGTATTAAAAATATATATATTTTGTATTTTTTATTTTATTTTATTTTATTTTATTTTCCCGAAACCCATGCAAACAAATCAAGAACATGCAAACTCCACACTGAAATGCCAATTGACCCATGCTGAGGCTTAAACCAGCAACCTTCTTGCTGTGAGGCAACAGTGCTAACCATTGCACCACTGTGACACCATTATTTGATTTATTATTTTTTTTTTATAATTTTTTTTCTGTCCGTGGCTTGAAAATGCAAAGGCTATTTTATATCAATAAAAATTTTACATTGACAATTATTTTTTATTGACAATAAATATGTTTGTACTGTTAATAAAGTCAAATATTTTCTATTTTTTATCTATTTTATTTTATTTTATTTTGGAAAATGAAAATGCAAAAGCTACAACCTTATAATCAAAAAAAAAAAAAGACTCACAATATGATTGTACTGTTAATTCATTCATTCATTTTCTTTTCGGCTTAGTCCCTTTATTAATCCGGGGTCGCCACAGTCGAATGAACCGCCAACTTATCCAGCACGTGTTTTATGCAGCGGATGCCCTTCCAGCCACAACCCATCTCTGGGAAACATCCATACACTCTCATTCACACTCATACACTACGGACAATTTTAGCATACCCAATTCACCTGTACTGCATGTCTTTGGACTGTGGGGGAAACCGGAGCACCCAGAGGAAACCCATGCGAACGCAGGGAGAACATGCAAACTCTACACAGAAACGCCAACTAACCCAGCCGAGGCTTAAACCAGTGACCTTCTTGCTGTGAGGTGACAGCACTACCTACTGCGCCACTGCGTCGCCCTATACTATTTATGACGTCACATATTTTATCTAATAAATTATCAAATTTATCAAAATTAAAGTTTAATTTATCAAATATAATTAATTTGAGTTAATTTATCAAATATTTTTATTTTATTGTATTTTATTTTGCTGTCCATCGCTTGAAAATGCAAAAGCTACAACCTAATAATACAATTTTTACTTACAATCAAAATGATTGTACTATTAATGAAGTCAAATATTTTCTCTTTTTTATTTTATTTTCATTCATTATCTTTTCCCGAAAACCACGTGAACACAGGATGAACATGCAAACTCCATACTGAATTACCAATTGACCCATGCTGGAGCTCAAACCAGTGACCTTCTTGCTGTGAGGTGACAATGCTACCCACTGCGCCCCCGTGACGCCTTTATTTGATTTTTTTCTGTCCATGGCTTGAAATTGCAAAGGCTACAAGCTTATAGTCAATAAAAATTTTACTGACAATCAGTACATTTGTACTGTTAATAAAGTCAAATATTTTAAATTTTTTCATAATTTTTTTATTTTTTATTTTAATTATTTTATTTTGAAAAATGAGAATGCAAAACCTACAACTTATAATCAATAAAAAATGTACTGACAATATGATTGTACTATTATTGAAGTCAAATATTTTATTTAATTATAATAATATAATTTATAAAATATGTTAATTTTATTTTATTTTGCTGTCCATGGCTTGAAAATGCAAATGCTACAACCTTATAATCAATAAAAGTTTTACTGGACAATCAATATGATTGTACTTTTAATGAAGTCAAATATTTTCTTTTTTTTTTGTGATTTATAATTTATATTTAATTTTATTTTCTCTATTTAATTTAATTTAATTTTGTTTTATTTTGCTGTCCATGGCTTAATAATGCAAAAGCTACAACCTTGTCATCAATTTTTTTTACTGACAATCAATATGAATGTACTGTTAATAAAGTCAAGTATTTTCTCTATTTTTATTTTATTTTATTTTATTTTTATTTATTTTTTATTTTATTTTGCTGTCCATGGCTTGAAAATGTAAAAGCTACAACCTTATAATCAATAAAAGTTTTACTGACAGTCACTATGAATGTACTGTTAACAAAGTGGTATGTTTTCTCTTTTTTGGCCCATCAAGAAACAACCTGCCTTGTTTTTGAACCAGTTGCAAACATTTAAAAAATGGTTAATACTAATATATAGGGAAAAAATAGTAAAACAAAAGCATTATTGGCACTAAAATATTAAAATGATTTGAGCTTTTATAGCCCACCAAGATGTCTAAAGCTGGCTCTAACAAGAGCATTCATTTGCATGTCAAATTTAAATTCAGCATCAAAAAATGACGCCGTTTTTATTTCCACAAGTTCAGATATATTAGTTTGCATTGGTCCTAAGTTTGAGATATGCTATGATATAAAAGTTGTGGTTTGCTGCATTAAACAATACTGCATTTGTGTTTTCCAGGTGTCAAATTGGTTTGCGAATGCAAGGCGTAGACTCAAGAACACAGTTCGACAGCCGGACTTGAGCTGGGCCTTACGTATAAAACTGTACAACAAATATGTACAAGGCAATGCTGAGAGACTGAGCATTAGCAGCGATGACACAACATCAGACGGTATGCACAGACATATACACAGAGATGTATCTGTTATATACAGTGCTCAGCATATATGAGTACACCCCTCACAAATCCAACACAGGCTCATTGTGAAAACGTACCCCCGTATACATTTCTGGAGAGTGCTAATTGATTTTCGTCTTTTAAATGAACGCTACAGAGCGGTATGACTGTTAGTTTTCGGGCTACCAGCTGACTGCTTTCCCCCACGTGGACTGCTTTTCCGCTGTTACCAGTTTGCCCAGTAGCTTGCCGCGTACATCGGCGGACTTAAGTCGTTTCTGCGCAATAAATAATTGTCAACAGTAATAGATTTTTTTCTATTCTGTGTATACTGCGACATGTAAATGAGTGGGCGTGGCTCGCATGGAGCATTGTAACCTGCGATTTAAATGAACTGTTTTAGATTACTGACTTGAAACTGCAAATCTGAGTACAGAATCTGTGTACAATATCCATCAGTAAGTTAATCACTGGGCGGCACGGTGGCTTAGTGGTTAGCCTCACAGCAAGTAGAGCGCTGGTTCGAGTCCCGGCTGGGCCAGTTGGCATTTCTGTGTGGAGTTTGCATGTCCGAGCACATGTGCTATAGGTGAATTAATAAACTAAATTGGCTGTAGTGCATGTGTGACTGTGAGTGTATGGGTGTTTCCCAGGATTGGGTTGCAGCTGGAAGGGTATTCGCTGTGTAAAACATATGGCGGAATAGTTGGCGGTTCGTTCCACTGTGGTGAAATCTGATAAATCAGTGACTAAGCCGAAGGAAAATTAATGAATGAATGAAGTTAAACACTTTAATTAATAGGCACTTGTGTAGCTCTACAGCCTTTGCTGACTAACAGCCTCCCCAAGGTCCTAATAGCCACCCGGTAACACGACGATTCACACGGGGGTGCTGTAAACCCAACGCAATCTCACAGCAGTTCGTAACTTTTTGATTTAGTGGCTAATTCGTATGAATTCGTATGATCTAGTTCGTACAAATTAGTATGATTTGCTTATCACCCAATGACGGTTGGGGTTAGGAATGCGGTTAGGTGCCACGCCTCCTTTTTAAAAGAACTCATACGAATTCGTACAAATTAGCCACTAAACTGACAAAACGTAAAATACTTACGTTTCCTCGTGAGATCAGGCTGGTAAACCTTAGACTAGGAAAGTGAAAATAAAATACACAAATAACAAAGTTATATCATAAAATGCTTAGTCTTGATTAATACTTAATTTTATAAGTCACCTATAGGTCGCCTCACAGCAAGAATGTCACTGGTTCAAGTCCTGGCTGGGCCAGTTGGTTTTTCTGTGTGGAGTTTGCATGTTCTCCTCGTGTTGGCAAGGGTTTCCTCCGGGTGCCCCTGTTTCCCTCACAGTCCAAAGACATGCGGTATAGTTGAATTGGATGAACTAAATTGTCCAAAGTGTATGAGTGGGTGTATGGGTGTTTCCCAATACTGGGTTGCAGCTGGAATGGCATCAAATGGAAGGAAAATAAATGAATGAATTAATTAAAATATTTTATTTAACAAACTTTTTATAATCTTTGAGCGAGATGCTAACGGTCTAATACAATTCAATGATTTATGCTAAGCTAAGCTAAAAGTGCTCCCACCAGACCCGGAGATCAGCTGAATGGTTTCAAAAGACATCACAAGTTTCCCCCCAATGACACCCCACACCCACTTCATCCGTCTATAAAAGACCCTATTTGCACGAAATGTGGTGTGCATCAGCTCAGTCAAAGAGAGTTTGCAAATATTGGAAAAAATCAAATATTGTGCATCCAACAAGGTCCAAATAAATAAAACATAAAGGTGAAGTCATTTTCATTTCTGGACTTTTTAGTTATTTTTTGTTATATAAAGCCCTTTTTGGGCAACGCGGTGGCGCAGTGGGTAGCACGTTTGCCTCACAGCAAGAAGGTCGCTGGTTCAAGCCTCAGCTGGGTCAGTTGGCATTTCTGTGTGGAGTTTGCATGTTCTCCCCGTGTTCCAGTGGGTTTCCTCCAGGTGCTCCGGTTTCACCCACTAGTCCAAAGACATGTGGTACAGGTGAATTAGGTAAGCTAAAATTGATCATAGTGTATGAGTGTGTGTGTGAATAAGTGTGGACGTTTCCCAGTGATGGGTTGCAGCTGGAAGGGCACCCACTGTGTAAAACATATGCTGAAAAGGCGGTTCATTCTGCTGTGGCAACCCCATATTAATAAAGAGACTAAGCCCAAAAGAAAATGAATGGATGAATGAATAAAACCCTTTTTGTTGATTTTGACTGTATTTATTAAATAGGGGATATCATTATGTACATGTTCAATGAAGTGTATTTGTAAATTAAGTGCACATGTTCACACTTTTCTTTTGTAATGTGTAATATTAAAGTGTAATATGTGTTTGTTCCACAGATGGGGAAAACAATTTGCAGATGCAGGCCAGTGAATCCGATTATAACAGAGCCGTGCACAAGAGCGTTATTCAGGACAGCAGAGTCAAAGTGGCCCGAAGCGAAGACCCCTCGGTTTGTGATGATTACGTGTCTCCACCGAAATACAAGAACAGCTTGCTGAACCGCTATCTGAACGATTCCCTTCGGCATGTAATGGCCTCTGATAAAGTTATGGACTCTCGGAAGAGGAACCATTCGGGATCGTTTAGCTCCAATGAGTATGAGGATGATTTTCTCTCGCCCTCTTCAGAAGCTGAGGCAAACTTCACCTATCGCACAGGTAAGAGTCTCCATAAACTGTCACATTTACAAAATTTGAGCATTCAAGAGGGTTGTTAATACACTGTAAAAAAATATCTGTTAATTAACAGTTTTCCGTTTATTTACGGTTGTGAACTGCATTATGGGATGTTGATCTCTGCTCTGTCGATATTTGATGTTGAAATTCAACTCTACAGTAGGGTTGGGCGATGTCGAACAATTTGGCATCGCACGATGTCTAATGTAAAACATCGCGATAGATGATGGCGTCATCATCATCGGCAGCGGTGATTTAATTATTTATGAATAATTAATTAATCCATAAGGAATTAGTTATTTGTAGCCTACCGTTTCAGCTACCTGACCCGCATGGTCTTTGTTTTATCTATAACCTAATCATAAATAAGTGAAGTTTCACAAACTTTCGAGAGGAGCACGTGATATGATTGACCGCAGCTGGTCTCTCATCTACAATCATTAGTTAGCCAATCAGATTAATCCAAACTCACTATAAGTAGCCTAGTAAAAAACTACTCCCGTATCTTCATATTCCGAAGAAACCCCCAATCCACCCCTTCTCCCCCCTTTTCTTTCTTTACCACGGGGAGCTCTCGAGAACTACCTGATCTCGTACTCCCCTTACATGCTCAATCGACCAGGCAGGAGCCCTGGGCTCAACTATCTCCGAGCTCAGGGTTCTCTCCCGGGACTGCATGCCAAACCTGCTAATAGCATCAAGCAATATCTAAGTGTGAACTCTTGAAATAAAGATGTTACACACAAATTACCACCTGTCAATCACTTTTCCGCAGGACTCTGGCATGAATAGGCAGAGTGATCTGTGTCGTTATAATGGCGTCGACAAACTTGGTTGGTAAAATAGGCGCACAATTAACCATATCTGAGGCTTTCACTAAAATGACTAAGTACAAGCGTGAAAGCGAAAGATTGAAGCAGTGAACTGATGTTGTGACATGTCACCTGATAGATTCAAAAGATCAAAAAGTCATTAGATAGAGACAGCATCAATTAAATATCACGTTTAACAACTATAGTGAGACGCGATCCAGCGGTACATCCTTGATAAACTGTCCGACGTGCACTGCTCTCTGGGGTTTTGTGCTCAAAGCACCCACTGACTGCCTGGAGCTCAGACCTGCGCCTATGCTAGAGCGCATGACAGAGTGTGTGTGTGTGTGTGTGGTCACGTGATATGCGTTTTCAGCGGTATAGTGTGGATGGAGGGCTGTTCAGAAATGCTAGATGAAACGCCAGTGTGAATGTGGATCATTTTCATTAAAATGCCATTAGGATAGGGGCAGGGCGGAGGATCTTGATGCCGGCTCAGCATCGTAGTGTCTATCGGCCATTGGTGATGGCATCGTCTATCGACCCGACCCTACTCTACAGTTTAACAAAGTGACTTTTATTGACATGTTAGTCGTTTGAAATAAAATAATGTAAAGAAATAATATATAGAGAATTAAATCTGTAAAATAACAGAACCCAGACAATATATCACTTTAAATCAGTGTTGGGTTAGTTACTTAAAAAAAATTGATTACAAATTACTGACTACAACTGGAAAATTGTAATCTGATTACATTACTAATTACTTAATATAAAAAGTAATCAGATTACTAATTACTTTACTTTGAAGTTACTAAAACATATGAAATCTATAAAAAATACAAAATAAACTGCAGCTCTTTCAGTAATTTAATATTCACTGAAATGCATTACAATAGGTTGATCACAGCAGCTTGACATATTCAATAGACTTAGAGATAGTTTGCCCAAAACTTCAAATTCTCTCATCATTCACATTTAGAGGACAACTGGATAGCTGTAGCCATTGACATCCATAGTATGAAAAAGCACTGCAGTGTTTGGGTGTTCTGTGTTTGTCTAAAGTAATTAGTCTACCGAAATGTGTATATTCCATACAAATTATGGAGCTAAAGTGCGCCTGGAAAATGTGAGCTCACGCAATATGTTTATGTTTAACAACTTTATTAATCCCACCAGGGGCAATTAAATTAGGGCAGTAGCATCATGATACAACAAACACATAAAAAGACAAATCACTTACAAACAATATTAAAAAACACAATCCAGCATGCTTCATAAATAGTCCTAAAAAAACATAGGAAAGAGACATATATTAAAAATGTTAAAACTTGCTAAAATGTAAAGTTGTAAAGCCTTATTGCCTCAGGAACAAAGGTACATTTATATCTGTTAGAAGAGCATTTAATGCTTCTATACCGTCTTCCAGAGGGCAACAGAACAAAAAAGGCTTCAGAGGGTGGGAATCATCTCCTATCACACTTCGAGTTTTCCTTATCATTTGCTGTTTATGTAACTCTGCTAGACTCCGCAGAGGCAAAACAGTAATCTTGGGGCAAGTCTTGACTAACTTACGCTCCCAATATGCGTGCTATCTTGCGAGCATAAAAGACTCAATATTTGAACGGCCCCATAAGAAGTTACGCTTTTTTTCACAATCAGAAGATACCTTTACTCCCGATCCTGCACAAAAATCCAAGCCTGTTTAGCCTGAGTTGCACTGCCATGTATTATGGGCGTCGGTGTCCTCCTTGGTCAAAAGCAGTCAAAAGTTCTTTAGAGACTGGACATGGACTGCATTTCACAGTAATAAGGACTGTAATTACTAATAAGGTGGTAAGGACTAGAACAAGAGACGTTCTTGCTGTGAGGCAACAGTGCTAACCACTGGGCCACCGTGCCACCCATCTAGGAAAGAAGGAGGAGTAGGGGTGGAAGGGGTGATTTTTCCAAACGATGATGGCTGTTATATGGAACTTGGGGTGTTTTTAGTGGCTTCGCAATCGTCTGATTGGTGAATCATAAATTGAATAATGCTGGGCAGGCTGCAAGCAATCATAAGCATGTGATCCTCTCGAATTTAGTTTATAAATAAGCTTCACGTAACGTATGTAACGCAATTATATTGACTTTAGTAACTGTAATTAAATTACACAAATTTGAAATTACTGCGTTCCTCAAAAATGTAATTAGACTACAGTAACGCATTATACCCAAATCTGCTTTTAACTATTAAAAATATTCATAAAAGTCACTTTTTCCAACTTTTTTAAGGTTAAACATTATCAGAAGAATTATCAGGGTCTCATAATGCGATTCAAAAGCACAAATAAATAAAAAAAAAAAAACTAGAAACATGAATCTTAAAATACGGAAAGCTGCAAATTTAGGAATATTTTTTACAGAAAAGCTATTAGTTTGCTTTACTTTTAAAAGTGAGTAAACCCATTGCCTTAAAATGATTAAATTAATTATGTGCATAATTATTAAAATCAAGTCAACTGTTCCAAGTTACAACAGATTTACTCACTATTTACAGTAAAGTCAACTTGTTGCTTTTAAGACAACGGGTTTACTTTTTTAAAGTAAAGTAACTATTCGCTTTTTACTTGGCACCCAATGACTTCAATAGTAATTGTTTTTGTCCCACTTTGGAACTGAAAGGGCAACCAGGTTTCTTCAGTAAATCTTCTTTCGTGTTCAGCAGGAGACAGAAACTCATAAAGGTTTTAAAATATTCATGAGGAAGAATAAACAGTGAGGTAATGTTCGTTTTTGGGTGAACTATTCCTTTACACTGCAAAAAATGGGTCTTATTTTATTTATTTATTTTGTCTTGTTTCTAGTCCAAATATCTTTGGATTTTTAGACAAGCAAAAGTCTTGTTTTAAGAACAAATATGTCAAAATTAGGTGAGTTTCTTCTTAAAACAAGCTAAATAATCTGCCAATGAGGTAAGCAAAATTATCTTTTGTCAAAATGAAAAAACAAGATTATTTTGCTTGTATTAGAGAAAAAACTCACTTGATTTTCCTATATTATTTTGGAAAACAAGACAATATTTTTTGCTTGTTTAAATGCTTCTTGTGAAAATGTTTCTTGATTTAAGAGGTTTTAGATTTTTGGACCAGAAACAAAAAATGAAGTAACAAAAGCATTTTTTTGCAGCGTAAGAGCTATTTCCAGACAAAATTGAATGACTTTAGATGACTTGGAGAGCTCTACATGAGTCATGTGGGAAACTTTTATGGAGCTTGACGTGCTTAAACAACACAGGCTCACTGTGAAAATGTACCCCCGTATACATTTCAGGAGAGCGCAAATTATGAAGTCTGAGCTACGTATGGCTGGATTTCGTCTTTAAAATGTACGCTATGGGGCTGTATGAAGCCGCCGACGGCTTCTGTTTATTTTCGCGTTTACCTCTGTATGAGCAGCATTTCCACTGTTAGCAGTTTGCCCTGTAGCTCGCCGCGTACGTCAGCAGACTTGAGATGCAGAGAGAAGATGACTACAACGAAGGGGTTTGAGTCTGGTGAAGAACGGTTCCAGAAAGCAAGTAAAACAAAAGGCATAAAATTTAATAAACAAGTAAGTAACAGGGTGAGAATGTGGTCAAATCTGAAAATGTGGTAAAAATCAGGCTGCTGCAAGGGCTTTTCTTTTTCAGGATTGCTTTCAAAAACACTGTCAGTTCAATATATCAATAATGAGTCTGGGTTGTGCATAATTTTCACTATATGGAAAAGTGCAGCATCAACATTCTACTAAACAACTCATTTTGTGCTTTATTAAAAAAATTCACAGAGATTTTGAAAAATGTGATCAAACTATCTAGATGGATAAAAAAAACAAAAATAGAGACAAACTTTATAAAATATTTTTGCAAATCCCACTAGAATCAGCAATTAAAGTAAATATTAAGTTGTAGTTTCGTAGGGTTTGATTAGTGAGTGGAACGTTCCTGGACTCAGAGCTTATAGGAACACCTGCTGATGCCTCATGAAAGCAAATACTTCAGCCTTGCCAAAGGAGTCGAGTCTAATTCATCATTAACATAATTCCACCTCCACATTTCAAAATGTTCTACTTCTCTGTTTACTTTGCTTCGATGCCCTGTTGGAATGATCTCGTTTTGGAAAAATTAAGGAATGCTCTGCTTCTTTCGTTTATGATGAAGTATTGCATGAGTGCATAAAAAACATGCAGGTGTTTGTGATGGAAATACGAAACAATAAAAAGTACAATATCAGCTGCACTTATGTAACACCTGTTACAACGCACAGTTTTATGATAAGGACACATTTTTGTTGATGTGACGTTGCATTTTTCGATCGCACATGACAAAAATGGATATAATTAGTATTGTCATAATTTAAAATGCAGTAAATAGTTCAACTTTTTTGTCTTCAACATAGGCCTGTCCTGATATCTATTTTTTGTTTTACGATATATTGCACCAAAATATATTGCGATAAACGATATTATTGTCATTTTAAAACCATTTTATGCCACTCATTATATAATGCCAGAATGACAATATAATAGCATCATAATGCAAGTACACTTTTCCAAAGAACACATCATATTTTATGCTTAATTTATTTATAGTCATTTTAATAATTTAATAATTAGGCATTGGAATCAACATCTATATCCTAAGCAAATAAATAATAATAAATGTTAACAAAAAAGTGCAAGGTAAAAAGTAACAGAGGCTGCGATATCTGCTAGCCGATCTATTTTCAGTTGTCTAACACACACATGAAAATATACTATAAATAAATAAAAAATACTGGTAAATTTGTTCTGGGAATTTTCCATATTCAGTATTTCTAAAAAGGGCCATTTCACACATGATCTCTTTACAGTAATTCAGACCACACAAATGTTTCCAGAAAAATACCAGTAAATTACCGTAAATAGAGTCATTTTTACAATTACTAGTACATTTTTTTCTGGCAATTTTCCATAAAGAGAAGTTGTAACATTATCAGTAAATTCTCAAAATTCTGCTCTGTGTGAACTTCAAGAATTTACAGGTAATTTTACCACAAAAATGTTTCCAGAAAATTACTAGTAAATTACCGTAAATCGATAATGTGTAAATTGGCTATATTTAAAAACACTGGTAAACTTTCTCTGGCAATTTTTGAAAGAGAAGTTGTAGCATTACTAGTAAATTGCAGAAATTCTGCTCTGTGTGAGCATTTCATAAAAATATCAGAATGACTTTACCTGTAAATTAAAAAAAATGCAGTTCTCAGACTACACACGTTTCCAGAAAATTACCAGTAAATTACCGTAAAAAGATCTTGTTCTGGCAATTATCCGTAAAGAAAAATTGTAACATAGCCTTTAATTTCCCAATTCCCCAATAAAAAGGGCCAATTTCACACATTGGGCTTTATTTTAATGATCTAGGCACAAAGTCTAAATCGCATGGCGCAAAAGCATTAAGGGCATGTCCAAATCCACTTTTGCTATTTTTCTCTTAATGAGTTATGGGTGTGTTTTGAGCATAACATGCATTAAACCAATCAGAGTCTCATCTCCTGTTCTCTTTAAGAGTCAGTTGCATCGCACCATGGCGCAATTGCTATTTACATGGTGGACTTTGTAAGTGGAAAGACTGAACGCTTCACTGCGAGATCTGTTAAACAGACCATCTGCAGAGCGAGGATAAAGAACGAGCCTCCCCTATTCAGCCTCTTTACTTTCTCTTTACTTTACTTTTACATCTTTACTCTTTTACTTTTGTGGAGTAAGGAAAGATGGAAACTCACTCCGCTGAAGACATCTATTAGCCTACATATTTAATTTTGTTTCTTAAGCGCAAAGATTTGTTTCAAAACTAATTCAGTTCAACGAATAAATGAACAATAATAACAAAGTGTGGTCAGAATTATATCTAAACACACGTCCTATTATATGCCCCATATGGTGACGCATACATCTCCAAAACCTGACAGGTGGACAAATCTAAACTTGTTTTGATTAAAACAAATATAAATATGCACATAATAAATAATACTACTAATAATAACATTATAAAAATGCAAATTGTCATGAATAAACTGAAAAAAGCACCGCGAGATGAATAAGGCATGGAGGCAGTGGTGTTTATATTTATGTAGAAGCAATGTGTAAGCATTTGGACCCGCATAGGTGCATAACTAACGCGCTCTGTGCTGGACTTTAGAGCAGCTTTTAGTTGGTCAATGACGCAGACTTGTTCCTCAAAATAGCAACGCACGAGCAATGCACCTTAACACACCTCCTTTATAGAACAGCACACCCATGAGTCCACAAAGTGGTGCAAAACAGGAAAATTAGGGTTGCGCTGGTCTGAAAACAGCTACAAATCATGCCATACACGTCTTGTGCCTTATTGCGCGGGGTGTATAATAGGGTCCATTATCTTTTTATAGCAATTCAGACCAAACAAATGTTTTCGGAAAATTTTCTGTAAATTACTGCATATGGACCATGTGGGAATTCTGTAAATTTTCTGTAAAGAGAAGTTGTAACATTACCGGTAAATTCCCGAAAGTCTGCTCCATGTAAACTTCTGCAATTTACCATTATTGTAACAATTCATAAAAATACCAGAACAAGTTTACAGATATTTTTAAAAAGGGCCATTTTAGACATGATCTCTTTACAGTAATTTACTGGTAATTTTCCAACAACCATTGTACAGTATGTGTAAATTGGGGCTATTGGTTTCCAACATTTTTCAAAATATCTTCTTTTGTGTTCAACAAAAGAAAGAAACTCAAACAGGTTTGTAACAAGGTAAAAAGGAGTAAATGATGTTCAGTTTTTTGGTGTTCTTTGTTCAAAGGCAGTATAATCCCAATCAGTGTACTCAGATATACCACTGACAACAGTTTGGATTGTGTTGTTTTTCTCATCGTTGCCATCAAACACTTTGCGCTTGATTAACTGTAAATTTTTCTCCCTCATTGATTCTTCACATTACGCTCAGCGCCAATCAGTCATTGTTTCAGTGGAGCGTGCCTGTGACCTCTAGAAACACCTCGCGCCTAATCCCATCGACGGAAAACCACTTGTTTTCCACATAAATACCGTAAAAGCATAAAGGTCAATATTTTCACATAATAACTCCCTTCTGTAGTTCAGAGCGGATCATATGCTCAGCTACTGATAGCTGTGAGAATTGTGCTCGAAAGCTTGCGATACACTTTTTAAGAGAGACCAGGGAATTTTTACAAGCTTTTATGAGGCCCACAGAGGCTTCAGCATGGGAGTGCAGTGTTGACAGAAAAGACAGGGTGAAAATGTGTTCAAACGTTTCTTTTTTTTTTGTATGAAAAGGAGCAATACAGAGTTTGTTTTTGCCGTCAGATCATTGCTATTATTAATCAAAAAGTTAATATAAATTTGGCCCTAATACTTTAACTTTTACTGTCAACTGAAACTATATCAAACTACCTAAGTTAAATAGGATGTTAACTGCTATTTGTGTCGGATTTAGGTGCTAGTTAGTTTGTTGAATTTTTTAGTATAAAACTATTATGGGACACATTTCAAACCTTTATGACTTCTTTCCTCTGTTGAATACAAAAGAAGATGCTTTGAAGAAAACTGAAAACAAGTAACCATTGACATCTTTAGGAAAAACAAATACTATGGAAGTCAATAGTCCTCAGTGGGCGCCTTGATGTAAAAACAACACAAAAAACATGTCAAAAAAGCGAATCGATTTGATGTCAAAACCTTGACTTCTATTTGACATCCACACATTGATGCTCTTTTAAACACCAACAAGTAACGACACAAAAGTAATATAATATAATATAATATAATATAATATAATATAATATAATATAATAAAAGCTTTATTCATCTGAAAACTTCAACTTCGAATAACAAATTTACTCTGGATTTCATATCCAGCATCTACAATGCATGTTAACTACCTCAATGTCAAAATGACATCAAATTGTCATCTATTGGCATCAAAAAACAAGTCCTGTAATCGATTTTTGACGTTTTTGACACCAATGTTAAACGTCAATTTGATGTCTTTTTTACATCAGTCAATTGACCAAATCGATTTGCATTTTCACACGTTTTTATGTCATTTTGACCTTTCCTATTTTTAATCAAAAAGTTAAATTATGTTGGATAAAATTAGTCTTCTTAGGCTTGATACTTAATAAATATCCTGTTTCAATGAAACTATATCAGACTACCTAAGTAAAATAGGATGTTAACTGCTGTTTATGTTGGATTTAGGTGCTAGTTTGATGAATTTTTCAGTATAAAACCATTATGGTAAACATGCTTACCATATATCTTAATGGAATAGTCATAATTTACTCATCCTTTACTTGTTTCAAACCTTTATGACTTCATTCCTCCATAGGGAAAACAAATATTATGGAAGTCAATGGTCCTTAGTGGGCGCCTTGATGTCAAAACAACACCAAAAAACATGTCAAAAAAGCGAATCAATTTGATGTCAAAACCTAGACGTCTACATATTGATGCTCTTTTAATCACAAAAGACACAAAAATTATATAAGAAAATCTTCATTCTTCATTGGTGGATGACACGTTGGCAGCCATACTGCACACCACACACCAACTAATTGGTGAAGAGGACACTGAGTGATGAAGCCAGTTATGATATTAGGAGGCCATGATGGACAGAGGCCAGTGGGCAAATTTGGCCAGGATGCTGGAGTTAAACCTCTACTCTTTTTCAAAGGACATCCTGGGATTACCTCTGTTTAACATCTCATCTAAACAACGACGCTCACTGAACAGTATAGAGTCCCCATCAACCCCACCCCCCTGACCGGCACAGCCCTGCTTAGCTTCAGTGGGCGACCATATGAGAGTTGCAGAGAGCTAGCTGCCGATGACATCAAAGACATCCAATAGTCAATTGACATCAAATCAATTTGCATTTTTGTCACGTTTTTGGTGTCGTTTTGGCTTTCTTCAAAATATCTTCTTTTCATGCTAAACAGAAGAAAAACTCAGGTTTGGTTCCAACTTCCAAGAAAAACCAAGGTTTGGTTCCTCTTGAGGGTGAATAAATATTTTGGAGTGAACGATGCCTTTAAATACTTCAGAATATAAGGAGATTGATTTGTTCCCGTTGAAATTTAATTAAAACACACATTTGTTAAGAAAGCAGAGCAGAGTTTCATCTATCCTTTTCCATATTTGTTTTACATTACATGATCTGCATTTAAAGCTAATTTAATTTCGACTAATAGAGCCTCCTGTCTCAAACCCAAGGAACTAGTGTTTTTTTTTCCTTCAGGTTAAGTCAATCTAAAGCATCTGTAGATAATAGAAGTTAAAAAAGATGAGAGACATTCAGTAGCACACAGGAACCAGAGCCAAAATGATTTATTAATGGTTTATAGTAGTTCTTGGCACAAACACTGTTTGAGAAATCTGAGTTGGAGATGTTTTAGGCAAAGAATATCGAAAGTAGCGTTTTCTGTGCTCACGTCGTCCAATTTTCCCTCTCATGGCTCCCATTAGAGAGATTTTTCTTTAGCGATCTCGATGCTTTCAGCAGAAAAGAGACGCAACTTTGCTATTTCAGACGGATTTATTTAGATACACAGAAGAAAGGGTGATATCAATTTAAACTGATTCCAAAAGATGACTGTGAAAATGAGTATGTAATGTCCATGAATGTTTAACGGATGGAGGTGTATTTGTTAGAGCTGTCCTCCCTCCCTCGTCTGACCAAACATCATGTTTCCTGCCATTCATTTTTTTATTATTATTATTGCCAATCATACATTGTGAATGATTTGAAGACTGTAAATGATGTTTTACTGCTGAGAATAGATGTCTAGTCTAAATCTATCTTTCAGTCAAATGTGCACTTAAAAAATTGCTGTTTGTTCAAACTACTTATTGAAAATAAGCAGAAACAACACAATTCTTAAGTTTTTTGGGGGGACAACTTCGTTGTTTTATGTTCAATCAATGACTCAACTTTTGAGTTGACTCAACTTAAATCCAGTCATGTGCAGTACTTGGGTTAAAAGTTGAGGCAACTCAAAAATTGATTCCTTACACTTTTTAAGTCAACCTTTTTTTATACTTAGTGTATCTTCTATACACTGTAAAAATGCTGGGTTCCACACAATCGATTTGAGTAGGGACAACATGAAGGAATTAAGTTAACTTAAATGTTTTTACAAATTTAAGTGAACTAAAAAAAATCAACTTAAAAACTCTAAAGCAAGTTAGCTTTTAATATTATGTTGAGTCAACTTTTTTTACAGTGTTCAAATCTCTAGTTCTCTTCTTAAAGGGATAGTTCACCCAAAAATGAAAATTATGCAATAATTGCAACCCAGGCTCATTATTGATACAAACCCCTGTATACATTTCTGGACATCGCAAAATACATCCCAGGTGGTAAATTTATTTACAGTTTTTGTTTTCGCGAATTCACCAGAGGCCGCTGTGTACGCTTTTTCAGATCTCAAATTTCCTGCGAGTGCCATTTGCTCCTGCTGTTCTCGTGTAAATCCACCAGAGGCCACTATCGACTGACTAACTGACCGACCGACCAAGCGACCGAACCTCTTGCTACATAATTTGCACTCTCAAGAATATATGTATACAGGGTACATTTTCACAATGAGCCTGTGTTGAAGAATTGACTTACCCTTTACTTGTTCAAAACCTGTTTGAGTTTCTTCTTTTGTTAAACATAAAAGAAGTTATTTTGAGGAAAGCTGGTCGCTGGCACTTATTGGCTTCCATAGACTTTCATTTTTTCGACAATGGAAACTTTTCCACATTAAACTTTCATTTTTTTTGGACAATAGAAGTTAATGGGTGCCAGCAACCCGCATTCTTCAGAATATCTTATTTTGTGTTCAACAGAAGAACGAAACTCCTAAAAGTTTAAAACCACATGAGAAAGAATAAATGATGATAAAATATTTTTAGTGAACTATCCCTTGAAGATTTTTTCAAGAATGCCAGTTAAGAAAATTCTTACAAACTTTTCAGAATTGATCTTTAGAAACTTATAAACTTCCCGGCAGGCACACAATGTCGTAAGACATTAATATTAGGTTAGATTTAGGTCAAGACATCAGGTGACCAAAATTCTATGTCCAGCCAGCGTCTAATGACAGTGTAATTTTGACATCCAATAACGATGTGAAATGTTGTTGATTTTAGGTTGTGTTAGAAAGTGACCAAAATCCAATGTCGAGTCAACATCAAATACTAACATCACCGCCAGCAGCTAGCTCTCTGCAATTCTCACATGGTCGCCAACTAAAGCTAAGCAGGGCTGTGCCTGGTCAGTACCTGGATGGGTTGCTGACGGAAGTGGTGTTAGTGAGGCCAGCAGGGGGGGCTCAACCTGCAGTCTGGGTGGGTCCTAATGCCCTAGTATAATGACAGGGACTTTATACTGTTCAGTGAGCGCCGTCTTTCAGATGAGACGTTAAACTGAGGTCCTGACTCTCTGTGTCTGTGGTCATTAAAAAAAATACCAGGATGTCCTTTGAAAAAGAGTAGGGGTTTAACCCTGGCCAAATCTGCCCACTGGCCTCTGTCCATCATGGCCTCCTCTCCACCAATCAGCTAGTGTGTGGTCTGTCAGGTGGATGCTGCACACTGGTGGTGGATGAGGAGAATGTGTAAAGTGCTTTGAGTGCCCAGAAAAGCCCTATATAAATGTAAGGAATTATTATTTAAATTATTATTATCACATTGACGTCAAATACTGACATTTATTCGTCAGGTATGGCAGCCAAAATCCAATATCTGATAGACGTCGTATTGGTAACGTCCACACAACGTCAAGCTGTAACATCATTAGATGTTCATATTTGGTTGATTTTAGGTTATGCTTGAAAGTAACCAAAATCCAACGTCGAGCCAACATCTTAAACCATGGGTGACCAACCCTGTTCCTGGTGATCAACCTTTCTGCAGATTTCAGCTCCAACCCTGATCAAACACGACTGAACCAATTAATTAGAACCTGAGGAGCACTTGATAATTACAGGCAGGCTGCAACTGAAAACTGCAGGAAGGTCGATCTCCAGGACTGGGGTTGAACACCCCTGTCTTATACCATCATATTGACGTCAAATACTGACAATTATTCGTCAGATATGGCAACCAAAATCCAACATCTGATAGACATAGTGATAATGCCCACACAACACCAAGTTGTAACATCATTAGACGTTTATATTTAGTTGATTTTAGGTTGTGTTGGAAAGTGACTAAAATCCAACGTTGAGCCAGCAACTTAAACCAACATCATATTGACATCAAATACTGACATTTATTCGTCAGGTATGGCAACCCAAATCCTACATCTGATAGACGTCATAGTGGTAACGTCCACAAAATTTCAAGCTGTAACATCATTAGATGTTGACATTTGGTTGTTTTGAGGTTGGACAATGACATCAGCCTTGTTAGGTTCTGATGTCAACCTGATTTCTTAACAAAATGCAGCGTCCCCCGACATTGGGGTACAACGTCAATCTGACGTCATGTTGACGTCCTGTGCCTGCTGGGCTATTTCTTAAGAACTTTTTCATAAGTATGAGTAGTGAAACAACATTCATGCATGTTTTGTCATGCTACAAACTAGAAAAGATGATTACAAGCTAAAAATAATTTGATATTTTAAACCACAAAATCACACTTTTGCATGAAGTGAACAGTTCCTTTTATCACGACCATTTTAATCATCACCAGCCGAAAGGGAAAAGGTGTAATAATTTGAAAAATGCAAATGAGTTGTGGAGCAGTGGAACGGCGTGTCTGTTTTTGACAGAGCAGATATGCTTTTTCCATCTCCAGAGCTCATGCATGGGGAAGCATAATTGCATTTGTTTTGGCTGAAAAAGCGCATGAATGTGGCTGTATGCGGAGCTCCACTTAAATCTCCCTGAGCTCCACAAACACCCTCTTACTCACCCATGAACATACCATGCACATGCTAAAACACGTTTACACGTCATTTCCATCAACATGCAGGGATATTTTATTAGCAGCATTAATGGTGGCTATTTGAAAGTCCAGTGTGCATATAAATCATTTCACCAAACTGTATTTTTTCAGTGACGCTGGACTGCGGCACACGCCAGAGCGAGAGGTAAGAATGCCGTGGGCCTAATGAATCATATGCTTTTTTTAAGTGCTGCTAAAAAACTCATCATTAACCGTTTCCTCTTCGTTTGGCATTAGCGGCGCTCGTAAAGGAGGAAATAATGAGACCTACTGGAAAGAGCTCCACGCCGCCATGGCCCTGACCAACCTGGCTCAAGTAAAGGAGAGCTCCGCGGCGGGTACAACCAGCTGTATCATCCAGAAGTCTTCCCATATAGCGGAGATTAAGACTGTCAAAGTGCCCATACAACCCCGACATTAGCGGCTAAGGCTGGACTGTGGTCGTAATCGCTAAGACTACCTGAACACTTGAGTACGTAGCCTACTTCATGCAATAATTTAGCTGAAAATGATCCACGACAGCCTTTACGAATACATGTCGATTGACCAGCGTGCCTCTTTTATTTCTTTAAACCACTGTCTGATGAATAATGACAATGTTTGATTTATGGACAGTACGGCTATGTTTCCATACAAAGACGCAAAACTGGAATATCGCATAAAACATTTGCGAATAAACAACTTCTTTCGCCCTGTGAAGTGGTTTATTTGTAAACTAATTTCGAGAGAATCATGTTCTTATGATTGACCACAGCTGGTCCTGCATTAGCTAAAACATAAGTCGCCAATCAGACCATTCCTAAGTCACCATAAATAACCAGAGTTTCATACCTCAGTTATCTTTGTTTTGAAGAATCCCTCCTTCCACCCCTACTCCTCCTCCCTTTTTTCTAGATAGGGCGGCATGGCGGCCCAGTGGTTAGCACTGTTGCCTCACAGGTTCAAGTACTTACCAGGCCAGTCGACGTTTCTTTTTGGAGTTTACATGTTCTCTCTGTGCTCGCAATTTTCCTCAGGTTACCCGGTTTCCTCCCACCGTCCAAAGACATGCGATATAAGTGAATTGACCACACCAAATTGGCACCACAGATGAGCTCTTAGTCAGCAGTATATCTCTCCATAGCAATTCCTAATTCGTCATTAGCCATAAACAAAGCAGTGGAGTTCTCGAGACCTACCTGAGCTCAAACTCCCCTCTTGCCTCACTCAGGGTTCTCTCCTGGGACAGCGTGCCAAACACACGTCATAATCAATCGTCAGCTAAGTGTAAACTCTTAAAAAGAACAAAATCGTCACTCCTTGATTAATTGGCACCAAATCTAAAACAAGAAAAATGGAGTTCGCTTCTTATAAAATAAATTAGTTGCGCCTCAAAAGTCGAAACGCATTAAACAGGATGCTCAAAACAGCACTGGAGTTAATAATACTGATCCACTTTGACAATGGACTTTAGCTGAGGTATTTTAGAATGACCTAAACAACCTATATTGTGGTATGTCCATTAAAATGGTCTTATTTTTATTATTACACGATCTAGTAAGACAAAATTCAAAAACTTATTTGATGCATTCCATTGTAGTTTATGGAAATTTTTTATTATTGGATAAATAAATAATCCTACTTAGTGCGCATACGTTTCTTTGTGCCTTTTCAATATGTACGCACATCTAGAAGTTTCCATTTTTATGCGATATTCCAACGCTATCTCAAGGCAATTCGTAACTTTTAGATTTAGTGGTAAATTTGTATGAATTTGTACAATCTCATTTGTACAATTTAGTACGATTTGCTCATCCCCCAATAACGGTTGGGTTTAGCGGTGGGCTTTGGTGCCACGCCTCCTTTTAAAAATTTTATATTTTCATACAACTAAACATACGAATTAGCCACTAAACTGACGAAATGTAAAATAGTTACGTTTCATCATGAGATCAGGCTTGATATTTCAAAAATGCACATAGCAATATGGAAACATAGCTAGTCACTACCACTAAACACATTTTGATTTATACTGTCACAGTTTCCGAAATACAGTTTTTGTCGGTGGCTAAAATGTAATATATTCATATTATGTATTCCTTTTTTTTTCTAAGTTATGTTAATTTTATTTTTCAATTGACACAGGATTGTTGTCATCCTATGGCAATGGCATATATATGTGGATTCTTGTGTTTAATGATGGCATATAAAGTGATGTTATGTTTTGTTTTTTGGAATATTCCATCTTTGGGTGAAAACAATGTTCGTAGAGGGCTTTTCATTTGGGTCATTGCCTGTGAAGATTATCATGCAAACAGTCAGTTGAGAGCAAATAAAGTTCTCTGAAAACATTTACATGTTATCATTTAGCAGATGGTTTTTATCCAAAAGTAACTTTCATATGACGACAACAGAAGCAATCAAGCAAAATAGTCGAGTTACAACATGCAAGTCCTATACCCAACAAGCAATTTTCTGTTTAATAGACATCCTAAACATATCCATCTTGGCTAAAACATTGCCAAACTTTGGAGTGGCAGTGAAAGTATAAAATACATCGAACTTAGTTTACCATCTCCAAAGTTGAAGACCATTACAGAATGAGATAAGCAATGCAGATTCGTTAGCCACACTTTCCATTTTTTTTTAGCTTCAGGGCACCAACACTTTTAGTTGAACTTTCCTTAAAATGCTGTGGAATAGGTATGTGTGGAGGCATGAAAAGCCATGTTTCTGAATGATAAATCCTGGTGAAGTTGTGTAGATAGACAACAGAAGTGGTCCACAGACAGAGCCCTGAGGCACCTCAGTAGCTAGACATTGAGATTTGGGCACTTCACCCCAGAAGACACCTTGGAGGGTCTGCCTAGGAGGTAAGACTCAAACCATTGCAGTGTGGTTCGCATTTCATGATAGTTGACAGGAGGTTCTGGTTGTTTGCCATCTCCAAAGTTGCAGACAGTTACAGAATGAGATGTGCAATGCATATTTGGTAGCCACATTTGCCATTCTCAAAGCTTCAACGCTTGAGATTGGCACCTACACTTTTAGTTAAACTTTCCTTACAATGCTGTGGAATAGGTACAAGTGTGAAAAAGCCATGTTTCTGAATAATAAATCCTAGTAAAACTGTGTAGATAGAGAATAGAAGTAATCCACTGACCAAGCCCTGAGGCACCTTAGTTGTTAGACGTTGGGATTTGGACACTTCACCCCTAGAAGACACCAAGGAGGATCTGCCTGAGAGGTAAGACTCAAAGCACTGTAGTGTGGTTCGCATTTCATGATAGTTAACAGGAGGTTCTGGCTGTTTACCATGTCCAAAATTGCAGACAGTTACAGAATGAGATGAGCAATACAGATTCGATAGCCACACTTTCCATTCTCAGGGCTTCAACGCCTGAGATTGGCACCTACGTTTTTGGGTGACCTATTCCTTAAAATGCTGTGTATAAGGTACAAGTGTGAAGGGATTAAAAGCCATGTTTCTGAATGATAAATCCTAATGAAATTGTGTAGATGGAGCATAGAAGTGGTCCGTGGACCAAACCCTGAGGCACCTCAGTTTCTAGACATTGAGAATTGGACACTTCACCCCAAGTAGACACCATGGAGGATTTGCCTAAGAGGTAAGACTCAAAGCACTGGAGTGCGGTTAGCATTTCATGATAGTTGATGGGAGGTTCTGGTTGTTTACTATGTTCAAAGTTGCAGACAGTTTCAGAACGAGATGAGCAATGTAAATCTGGTAGCCACACTTTCTATTCTCAGGGCTTCAACGCTTGAGATTGGCACCTACACTTTTAGTTAAACTTTCCTTTAAATGCTGTGGAATAGGTACAAGCATGAAGGGATTAAAAAGCCATGTTTCTGAATGATACATCTTAGTGAAGATCTGTAAATAAATAACAGAAGTGGTCCACTGACTAAGCCTGGACCTTGTCCAATATTTGCAGATGGCAACAGAATGAGATGAGCACTGAAGATTTGGAGGCCACACTTGCCCGTCTCAGAGTTTTAACACCTGAGATTGGCACCAACTTTTTTGCTGCATGCTAACATTGCTTACACTGCAGCATGTGACAAACTCCCTTTTTGTTCTTCAAATAAACTACAACTCGCTTCGGCAGACAACTTTTAAACAC
Organism: Danio tinwini; assembly: GCA_903798205.1. Taxonomy (NCBI): domain Eukaryota; kingdom Metazoa; phylum Chordata; class Actinopteri; order Cypriniformes; family Danionidae; genus Danio; species Danio tinwini. The sequence continues at coordinate 7,620,765 of CAIGQZ010032741.1, read as the reverse complement.
TTGGGGGCTCGTCCGGGATGTTTACATTGAAACTATTTTTTTAAATGCTGTAGGAAAGGAACCAGTGTAAAGAGATGATTTGAGTTAATGATACAGGTTCAACTAAAAGAAATGATTATAGAATACAACTGTGTTTTAATAAAATTGGCTAACATCTCTTAGCCCTAATCCCAATTCTACCCCTTAGCCCTTCCCCTTACCCCTCGTTTTGCGCGTTCACGTCAAGGGGTAATGGTGTCCCAATTCTCTTTAGCTTGAAGGCTTAGGGATAAGGGGTATACACCCCTTCGAATGAAGATTTTTCAGGAGCACACTCAAAACCAAGGGGTGAGAAAATTTCCCAGAATACGCCTGCCACAACGGCAGTATTGTTGAACCCGGAAGTAAGAAGATCCACAAATTAGTATTTTTTGTCATATTACGAATTTTTACGACAAACATACACATGTTTGAATATATTTATAACCGCGTTCATGTTTTACCGTCATGCTTTAAAAAAAAAAACGCTATATTTCGCGATCTATAATTCATAATAATAACTCCTGTACAGCAGTCCCACAACATTATGACACTCGATGACACTCGAATACCCTGTCAGAAAAGTTTAGAGGCTGAGAATGAGCTTTTTACAGTGTCTGCTATAATGTTAATGCTGTTTTGGTGCGTTTACACAGATGAATATGGCCACTGTGTAAATACACAGTACAGTTACGATCTTATTGCCACATTAAATCGTTATGATAACATAATATATGCCTTCAGTGATTTCCTGAAGATAAACACCAAAAAACAACACAACTACAATATCTACAGCAGTCACCATAGTCTGATCCCACATAAAGCAAGAAATCGCGATGACATATAATGACGTGTGCAGATGCTGAAGTGCTGTCCCAATTCTTAGGGGTACATTTTGAAGCCCTTCCCCTTAACCCTTGGTTGTAAGGGCCAAGGAGTAGGGGTAGGGGTACAAAAATAGAATTGGGATTGGGCCTTAGTTTTCGTTGTGAGGCACAATTTAAAGTAATGTCGTGTAAAACACTACTACCTTAATAGCTATTAATAAGCAGCACATTAGAGTTTATTGAGGCAAAAGTCATAGTTAATGGTTTATTCACAGTGAGAATTGTACCTTAAATGTGCTACCCAATAATATTGATATAGTTAATTACACTTGTTGTATTTATTAATAATATTTGAATTCTGTAAAGCATTTTGAGTACCCAGAAAAGCGCTATATAAATGTAAGGAATTATTATTCTTATTATTATTGTCTTTTTTATGTTAATCAATTTCCATTTTTTGTACTTTTTTTATTGTGTGCTTTTGTCATTTGAATGTTTCTGTTAACATTTATTCATATTTATTTGAAGTCATTTTAAAACTTCGGCATTAATATTGTATTCTGTATACTTTATTCATTTCGGCTTAGTCCCTTTATTAATCAGGGGTCGCCACAGCGGAATGAACCGCCAACTTATTCAGCACAATTTTACGCAGCGGATGCCCTTTCAGCTGCAACCCATCTCTGGGAAGAATCCACACACACTCATACACTACGGACAATTTATCCAACCCAATTCACCTGTACCGCATGTCTTTGGACTGTGGGGGGAAACCGGAGCACCCGGAGGAAACCCACGCGAACGCAGGGAGCACATGCAAACTCCACACAGAAACACCAACTGACCCAGACGAGGCTCGAACCAGCGACCTTCTTGCTGAGGCGACAGCACTACCTACTGCTGCACTGTGTAGCCTTCAGTATTGTTTTTAAGCAATATTTTAAAACCTTAACAGCGAGATAAGGCCTTTCTATTTGTATTTAAGTTTAGACTTTGAAGGACAAATTAACCTCCGTAATTTTCCATCTAATTCAGTGTGGAATATATATAAAGAGTCTGAACCGCATATTAGTAAAGGCTACTACTAGTTTTACCCATGCTGAAACCGTTACCTCTGACATCTGCAAATGAGCTCAGCTGCTCCCATATTGGACAAGCATTTGCATTTCAGTTATGTAGCTCTACTAGATAAGCTAAGCTAAGTTTGAACAGTCCGTTATGTTTGAGTCTTGCCGCACACATTTAAACGGTTCAGTCAGCAGTAAGAAATTAAGCATATCTCATTACAGACCTGACCGCATGCTCCGCGTTTGGCTCTCAGCTCTTCTTTCTCCCCACCCACGCTTAAGGGAAGACTAACACGTATAATATTCACCATTCTTTAGCCTTGCCCTCATCGAGAATCATTCAGTGGTCAACTGCGCCCACTGAATCAATACAAAGAGCCCAACACAAATAGTAAAACACCTCGAATTGAAACCGAGAGCTCGCAGGAAAAAGTGTAACGCTGGAGGAAATCTGTTGATTTTGCTGTCGTTTCTGTTCTGGGCATCAAGGCGGTATTTATATAAAAGTTGAATTCATGCCACATTAAAGAGTGAAATCTGATTGCTTGCGTTTTTATACTTTCCTGGTATGTACACTTCTGATTTTATCAGATATATGAAATCAAAATCACACATACTGTACATCTACAAGATATTTTAAAGGGGACCTATTATGCCACTTTTAACTAGATGTAAATTAAGTCTCTGATGTTCCTAGAGTGTGTATGTGAAGGTTCAGCTCAATATAGCACACAAATAATGTCAGTAAAGTTATTATGTTTACAGCTTTATTATACCCATGTTTATTTTGTATTTATTTAAAGATGTTAACATTTGAATGCAGAAAATATTTTTTAAAAACCCTGCATAAATACAAATATAAGACTATGCGATATGCAGACAATAAGAAGACAAGACACTAAATGACTGAAGATGACAAGCTTTAAGTCAGATTCAAAAGCAGCATCTGCCTTGTCTTTGTCTTCATAATCAAAATATGCCGTTGTACCCCATGTCCAGGATCTTCCAGTGACCAACAGCAGCACTCAAAGCTTTACAAAGACACCCACTGCACTAGTGTCATTCAGAAATTCTCACCAACCCCAATGTCATTTGGTGACCCTCACCAAACCCATTGTCTTCTGGGGACCCTCATCAATCCCATTGTCTTTGGTGACCCTCACCAACCCCAATATCATTTGGTGACCCTCACCAACCCTATTGTCTTCTGATGACCCTCACCAACCGCATCTTCTTTGGTGACCCTCACCAACCCTCATAATCTTCTGTGACCCTTACCAACTCTATTGGCTTTTGGTGACCCTCACCAACCCCAATATCATTTGGTGACCCTCACCATTCCCATTGTCTTTGATGACCCTCACCAACCCCAATATCATTTGGTGACCCTCACCAACCCTGTTGTCTTCAGGTGACCCTCACCAACCTTCTGTGTCTTTTGGTGACCCTCACCAACCCTTGTTTTCTTTGGTGACCCTCACCAACCCTCATAATCTTCTGTGACCCTCACCAACCCTATTGTCATTTGGTGACCCACCTCAACCCCAATATCTTTTGATGACCTTCACCAACCACCTTATCTTCTGGAGAATCTCATCAACCCTATTGTCTTTTGGTGACCTTCCCCAACCCCAATATCATTTGGTGACCCTCACCAACCCTATTGTCTTTTGGTGACCCTCACCAACCCCAATATCATTTGGTGACCCTCACCAACCCCAATATCATTTGGTGACCCTCACCAACCCTGTTGTCTTCAGGTGACCCTCACCAACCCTCAGTGTTTTCAGGTGACCATCGCCAACCTTTTGTATTCTGGTGACCCTTACCAACCCCAATATCATTTGGTGATTCTCACCAACCCTCCGTGTTTTCAGGTGACCCTCGCCAACCTTCAGTGTCTTTAGGTGACCCTCACCAACCCTCAGTGTCTTCAGGTGACCCTAACCAACCCCAATATCTTTTGGTGACCCTCACCAGCCCTATTGTCTTTTGGTGACTCTCACCAACCCTCAGTGGTTTCAGGTGACCCTCACCAACCCTCTGTGTCTTCAGGTGACCCTCACCAACAATCAGTGTCTTCAGGTGACCCTCACCAACCCTCAGTATTTTCTGGTGACCCTCATCAACCCTCAGTGTCTTCTGGAGACTTTATGTTGACCATCACCAGCCCCGGTTCTTCACTCTCTATATAGGTTCTATGCAGAAAAGGAATACATAAGACAGACTGACATATATCATCTGCTGAACACAAAAGAAGATTTTAATATTAAATATGTTAGAAACCAGTAACTGCTGACTACCATAGAAGGAAAAATAAACAGGGAAGTCAATGGTTTCCGGTTTTCAGCATTTTTTAAATATCTTCTGTGCTCGATAAAAGAAACTAAAACAGGCTTGTGACAAGTGAATAATGAGTAAATCATGACAGAATTTTCAGTTTTATGTAAATGATCCCGTTCATAAATCAAAAACAATTATACTGATGAGTTTATTATATCTTAATGCAATGTCATAGGTTGTAAGCATTTCTGAATGCCTAATCTTACGTGTATGTTTTATCGCATACACACTAATACTCACGTTATTGAGTTTTTGCCGAGGTAATAACCAATACGAGGGGTATCCGAAGTCAAATTCAATAAAGGGTCGCTACCTTGATTCTAAAAGTCAGAATTAATATTTAGTCAAAATACCTTATCAAAAAATGTTGACACAAAAATGTCAGAAAAAAGTGTCATACACCGAGAAACAATAACTACAATCGACAGAAGGTGACCCCAGATTAATAAAGCCGAAAATGAATGAATGAATGTTTAGGACAGTTTTAAATAAAATACATCATTTAATATTTTAAAATTGAAATAAATTTACATTTTCTAAGTTAGTTAACCCACTTCATTATTTCTATACAGTGTAAAAATGTACAAGTAATTTATTAAAAATGCTTCAGTTTAGCTATTCTTATGACTTAAAAACAAAATTAAAGGCTAGTGTTTGAGCGGGAGCTGCATTCAGTTCAAATGATGCCTTAACAGGGTTCAACGCTAAGGATTTTTTCTACTAGCGCGATCGGGCCAGTAGTTCTGATTTTTACTTGCCCTGCCAAAATTTTCACTGGCCCCACCAAAAAAAAAAAGTTTATATCTATTCAGCATAACTTTTCTTTAAATACTTAAAACTTTAGGTGGTTTCTAAAACAAAATCTGTCAGTGTTATTTTTTTATTCTCTCGTATCTAGACCGTCACATTTTCGAGACTGTAGCTCTCTGTCATCTGAACTGAAGGATTGACAGATGATATTAACCAATCCATTCACATTCTGTTCTAGAGCAGTGGGCCAATAAGAAGAGCTTAAAGGTGGGGCAGGCATTGCGGGAATTGTTTACTACAGCAAGTTGACATGTCAACTCTTAAATCATTCCTAAAAGCTGCGAAAGATGGTGCAAAGATGCATTCTGCATGAATATCTACTCAATCCCTGCATACGGTGAACATTTTGCAGTAAAAACTATGCAGTGCCAGTTTGCATACCCTGATATAAATCTATGTCATGTATACAATTCTAAAATGCATGGCGCTGTTCATATTTCCTTCTGATATCCGGTGTTCGACCTCCTTTAAGCAATTAACAGACAGTCGGAGCCAAATTAATCTTTAGTGACAAGGCAGCACTGGCTCAATGGGGCCAGTAACAATCCTGTCCACTGTCCCGAGTGTATATCACTCTGGCCCTGGGCCATAGGGCAGTCCTTATTGTTGAGTACTGCTTAATCAGTCTACATATGAGGAATTTATATTTATCTGAACGTTTGGTAATGTACATTAATTGCTCGTTTTCAAAAAAAAAAAAAAAAAAAGCAGAAGATTTCAATTATTATTTTTATCTGTTGTATATCTATATATTTTTGTTTGCATGGACAAGGAAGGGTTTTTGGCCTGTAATGCATCCAGCCACTCGGGGGTGATAAAAGGCACAGCTTCACTCTTCACAATCAGAAAGAACACACAAAAAAGCTAAAGGCAGAAAATAACAGTAATAATTAATAAAAACATTTAATATAAACTTATAGGCCCACACGGAATCTGCGTGCGCAGATTTCCGCAGACTTTTAGCCCATCATTAATTCTGTTTATTTACTTACAGTTAACTATTTACTGTTAATCTAATTGGATTTGCATTTTAAACATTAAATATAAGTTAAAAAGATATTATTTTTTATTTCACATTTTAAGGTTTTAGTTATGATACTCCTAAAATAATTCCGCAGATTTGTACCAAAATTCTTCGCAAAATAGCAAAAAACGTCCGCAGATTCCGTCTGGCCCTACTTATGACTAATGCCAGCGACGCGATATACATTTTAAACTCAGATCAATTTAAATTAGCCAAAGCTAAACAGATGCTAACGTTGTCTTAATTGATATTCAACACATAAATCTGTTAAATCTGAGGGTTTCATGACCACTTAAAGGGATAGTTCACCTAAAACTGAAAATTCTCTAAACGTTTCGTCTTCCTTCACTTGTCTCAAACCTGTTTGAGTTTCTTTCTTCTGCTGAACAGAAGATATTTTGAAGAATGCTGGTATCAATTGACTTTCTTAACATTTGCTTTTCCTATATGGAAGTCAATAGTTACCGGTTTCTAACATTCTTCAAAATAAGAAACTCACGGTTTGGAACTACTTACGGTTGAGTAAACGGTGAGTAATTTTTCATTTTTAGGTCCCTATCTGTACTAAAACAAACAAGAAAAGTGCATCTTCTTTTATTGTTGATTATTTAAAGACAATTCGCTTGAATATACATTCCTTGGGACCCCCAGCCTTGATTTTCGATACTTTACTCATGGCTAAATTTAGTTTTTAACTCGTGACTTTTCAATGAAAGAAACACAATTTGGTTGAGTGACTTAATGTGCCACACGTCAATGTAAAAATCTAGACACTTGTGATTGGCTCAGTAATTGTAGATTCAGAGTTTGTGTATGTAGTGCACAGTATAGATATGTTTCATAATATATCCTGCTAAACTAATACGCAGTTGTAGGTATCAATTTCCTGTCTGTGTGTGATTGCTACATACACACATCTGGAGCTGATTTAATACTAATAATGACAATTCAAACATTCAACAAAAGATACCATAAGCTGTGGCAGAATAAGGTATAAACACTTCCAAGTTAGATATTTTAATGAAAAAATAAATGCAAAACATAATTACCCCTAATTTTCCACTACAGATACAGACTTAAAACATGTTGAAATACCCAAATGAAAGAAATCAAGCATCTACAAAGTGAACTATGAAGAATTATGAACACAGATCTGCTGCGCATGAATGTAATAGCCTTCAATTGTAAAAGATACTCACTAGGGTTCAGGTCGGACTTCAGTTTTGTGGCTCCAGCAAGTCGTAAGCAATTTGTTTTGAAATTTAAGTTATCAAGCATCTACGCAGTGGTTAGCGCTGTCACCTCACAACAAGAAGGAATGCTGGATAAGTTGGCGGTTCATTCCACTGTGGCAACCTCTGATTAATAAGGAACGAAGCCAAAAAGACAATTAATTAATGTTAGAGATGCTTAATAGGGTTTAGGTCGGGGTTCTGTTTTGCGGCTCCAAGAAGTTGTAAGTAATTTGTTTTGAAATGAAAGAAATCAAGCATTTAAAAAACAAAAAATGAAGAAGTATGATTACAGATCTGCTGTGTGTAAATGTAACACCCTTAAATTGTAAGAGATGCTTATTGGGGTTCAGGTTGGGGTTCAGTTTTGCAGCTCCAGAAAGTCGTAAGCAAGATCTGCTGCATGTGAATGTAATAAGCCTAAATTGTAAGAGATTCTTATTGAGATTCAGGTCTGGGTTCGTTTTTGCTGCTCCAGGAAGTCGTAAGCAATTTGTTTTGAAATTTAAGATATCAAGCATCTACGCAGTGGTTAGCGCTGTCACCTCACAACAAGAAGGTCGCTGGTTCGAGCCTCAGTTGGATCAGTTGGTGTTTCTGTGTGGAGTTTGCATGTTCTCCCCGTGTCGGAGTGAATTTCCTCCTGGGTGCTCCACAGTGCAAAGACATTCGCTATAGGTGAATTGTCCGTAGTATTTAAGTGTGTATGGGTGTTTCCCAGTGATGGGTTGCAGCTGGAAGGGCTTCCGCTGCGTAAAACATATGCTGGATAAGTTGGCGGTTCATTCCACTGTGGCAACCTCTGATTAATAAGAAACAAAGCCAAAAAGAAAATTAATTAATGTTAGACATGCTTAATAGGGTTTAGGTCGGGGTTCTGTTTTGCAGCTCCAAGTCGTAAGCAATTTGTTTTGAAATGAAAGAAATCAAGCATTTAAAAAACAAAAAAATGAAGAATTATGATCACAGATCTGCTGTGTGTGAATGTAATACCCTTAAATTGTAAGAGATGCTTATTGGGGTTCAGGTCAGGGTTCGGTTTTGCAGCTCCAGTAGGTCGTAAGCAATTTGTTTTGGAATGAAAGTTATCAAGCATCTACAAAACAAACTATGAAGAATTATGAACACAGATCTGCTGTGTGTGAATGTAACACCCTTAAATTGTAAGAGATGCTTATTAGGGTTCAGGTCAGGGTTCATTTTTGCAGCTCCAGGAAGTCGTAAGCAAGATCTGCTGCATGTGAATGTAATACACTTAAATTGTAGGAGATGCTTATTAGGGTTTAGGTCAGGGCTCAGTTTTGAGGCTCCAGGGAGTCGTAAGCAATTTGTTTTGAAACAACTATGCAACTATGAAGAATTATGAACACAAATCTGCTGTGTGTGAATGTAATACCCCTAAATTGTAAGAGAAGCTTATTAGGGTTTAGGTCAGGGCTCGGTTTTGCGGCTCCAGGAAGTCATAAGCAAATTGTTTTGAAATGAAAGAAATCAAGCATCTACAAAACAAATTATGATCACAGATCTGCTGCATGTGAATGTAATACCCTTAAATTGTAAGAGAAGCGTATTAGGGTTCAGGTCAGGGTTCGGTTTTGCGGCTCCAGGAAGTCATAAGCAATTTGATTCTTCCCATGACTGAATAAATCTCTCTGCAGCAGAACAAATGGCCTCTATTAGAAGAATGAAAGACAAACATATTAATACTCAAACCTTTTGACCAAGAGATGTTTATAATTCAATTCGACGACCACTTAAACCCTGTTCCATTGTTCATTTTGACTGGCTACATTAACTCTCTCTCTCTCTCTAGTACAGATTCATAGCGAAAGCCAGTAGATCACGGTAAACATGCAGATCTAATAAATATTAAGGCATAACCAAATCTTCCCTGCGTCATGTCAAAACGTGAAAGCTGCATTCCAGTCTACTTTTAAGACACACACACACTTGCAAACTTCCCTTCCCTTGTTCCCTCAGGGGAACCCTTCCACCATTTTAAAGCATGTTCCACTTTGTCAAGTGAACGAGGAAAGTTTACAAGGACAAACTTCACATACAGCTTCAAATTTTTCAGATTGTGACATCACAACAGTGTAGTGCCTAAGTGCCCTCAATAGGGATTCCATTTAAACCCATATTTAAAATCAATGACGTACATTCAAGTGAACAAGACAGAGGGAAGTTATTTAGTGACGGGTATAGAAATAAACTGGAAGGCAGCCCAAGTCACAGGAAGGCTTTGGGATTAAAAACAAACATGAATACAGAAGCTCTTTTTTGGTATTCATTCACATTGGAGCGAGTCAAAGATTAAAACACAGTGAAGTAAAAACCAAACCCATGTTATGCAACATTACATTATTTAAGCATGCCATTTTAAACAGCATCTCATTCAGATTATGATTTAGAACGGCTACAGAAGAGGTTTTATTTATAAAAGAATATTTCAAACTCAAATTATAGTCATGCTTAGCAATATTGCCTAAAGCCGTATTAAAAATAATATTAATAACATGAGGATATAGATTTAAATAAAAGGCGCGAGATTAAAATGAGAGCGGTAGAGAATGTTTCATAAGCATGTGAAATGTAGTACAGGTACAAAGGACGTTTTGAGTGTTAAGAGTTCACCGCACCAATCAGATCTTGCCATTCCTTGGCCCCTCCCCTCCTGTAATCCAACAGACATCAGGTCAAAGGTGGTGCTACCATTGAGGGGGAATCTATCTGCAAACTTCAACAGCACATATTGCATATAATAACTGTTGACAGCTAACGTGGTGCATTAATAGAGAATGACAGAACTGAGTGTGCAAAAAACTGCAAAGGTCCCTTTGACTGGCTATAACAGAGCAGACCGTTCCCCCCTCAGAGGAAGCTCTCTCATTCATTAGAAAGGAAAATGGTGCTTTCTGTCTCAGTTTGTGGCTTGGGATGGAGGTGTGAGTGTTAAACCAGTGAGCAGTATCCGCCGCAGGCTCCTTGACGCTGGGGTTCATTATCAGACAGCTGGACACCATGGTTCTGGATGCTGCTTTCCCAGAGGCCCGGCGTCTGCAGGATCTTCTCCACCAGTTCCTCAAAGGCACACTGAACTCCGTCCCGCGTCTTCGCGCTGGCCTCTATAATAATAATAATGGCAGGGTTCAAGACAGGACAGGAATGATAGAGATTAATATTAAGATGACTCCTCAGTGAAAGTAATATATGATGCAGGGCGAGTTTAAGAGTGCAAGGTGAAATGATGACAACATCTGATTGTGAAGAAAGCAGGACATCAGCAGTCACTAGCTGCACTAGTTCTTTAAATGCACATTTTGGATTATGGCATTTAAAAATGCTTGATGGAAATGCCAGAATGCGCATCAATATCGAAAATGTGTATTAAAATTGAATGCACAAAAGGATAAACTTTTTATTCGATACGAAAAATTGTGCATAAAGTACGATGGAAGCACTTTTATTAAAATAAATTCCAGTAATATTCCACTTAAATTTGTAAATTAATTCTTTGTTGGAATTGATTGTGTGGAACAAATGCTTTGTTCCACACAATCAATTCCAACAAAGAATTAATTTACAAATTTAAGTGGATTGAACATGAAGTTGTCCCCAAAAAAAGCTTATTTTACTTTAAAGGTGCAGTAGGTGATTGTCTTCAGAATCGTGTTTTGTTGTGCTGGTTAAAAGTCTCTTCACATTCCAATAGTACTGATTAGAGTAAATGATCTAAATGTATTTATATGTGTTTTTATTTTTTGGGTGAGGCATAAGATTAAAAAAATGTTCATATAATTAAATATTGACGGGCCGATAATTCCCTGTAATTCTGATAAGTAGCTCAAACTGTCTGTCAACAAATGTAGATTTGAACAACTGCACACCTGTTCATGCAGAACCGCTGCACGTGCATCACAGTCACTGGGACAGCGGTAAAAACAAATGCTGAATCAAAACTTTAAAATCCTGAATCCATATTGGAGTTACTTTTGCACGCTGGCTGAAGGATTTCTTTTAGACAGGTAATGTTCGGTTTTAAAAGTATTTCAGTCAACAAACATCACTGTGTGCGCACAATAAAAACGTGATTTTGTTATAGAAAAAAAATACTCGCGCAGCTTTTCCTACTGCAGCAAATTCCATTTTTCTTTTTGATATTTGGCACCAGTTTATCAGGAAGTGGTGATTTTGTTCTCTTTGACTCATTGGAAAGAAATGCTGCTTTATTTGCAAATATTTTAACACGATATTCCAGTTTTGCGCTTAAATTTAATTTGCATCTTTGGCTTTTTTTCAGCACATTTCTAAACATATATAAAAGTAATACCAATTGTGCAAACAACTGTATTAAATAAAACTGCATAAAATGGCAATAGTTTTGATTAGGTTACCAATTGGTACAGAAATTTTAAAAACGTCCATTTCCCGCTAACATTTGAGCATGTTCCTAAACACCTGATTTGCCATTGTGTTTATGTGCTCAACGAAAATGACTGTGATTGGCCGTGAAGGGAACACTGGATTCACCAAACTCACTGCTGTTTACTAAGTGTAACCACAGATACAGGGACACTGGAGCGTTTTAAAGTCACATCGATCAGCTGGTTTGTCTATAAGCTGACATATGAGCATATGAAGCTTTAAAACGCTCCAGTGTGCCTGTATCTGTGATTACACTCAGTAAACATCGAGTTCAGTGAACTGATGACCTTCAAGGCCAATCAATCACAGTCATTTCTGTTGAGCACGTGAACCCAATGACAAATCAGCAGAATGTGCTCAATATTGCTCAAATGTTAGCTGGAAAAGGTCGTTTTTAAAATTTCAGTATTGATCGGTACCAAATCCTAGTATCGTGACAACCCTAGTAACTTCAAGAACCTTGAGAATATATAAAAAATATATATTTAAATAAAATAACAACCTGATCTTATGAGGAAATGTAACTATTTTACATTTTGTCAGCTTAGTGGCTGATTCGTACGAATTTATACAAGTTCAGTTGTATAAAAATGTATGACTTTTAAAGAGGCATGGCTCCAAACCTCACCCCTAAACACAACCCTCATTGGGGGATGAGCAAATCGTACTAAATTGTATGAATGAGATCGTACAAATTCATACTAATAAGCCATTAAATCAAAAAGTTACTAATTGCCATGGGATAGCGCTGAAAATACAGGATCTGGACATCCTGAACAGTGTCGGGGTAAGGCGTTATAAGTAATGCACGTTACGTAATAATATTACCTTTCCAAAGTAACAAGTAACGCATTACTTTCAAAAATAAGTAATATCATTTGAGTTACTTTTTCCTTGCTTAATTGGCTTTTAAAAACATATTGTGGAATAGAAATAACCTTAGTCGGGTTGAATCACACACTCAATGAGAGAGTGTGCTGCGAGGGAACAGAGGGAACAGCCGACTTGCACTCATCATCATGAGGTCTCCTTTTTCAAAGCAGACGAGACAGTGTACTGTTCTAGTAACTAAATATCTAAGGATAGGGGTTTATTTTGAGTCAGAGGGAGTATCTGGTATGTTAGTACTTACTGAAGATGCAAACCGTTTCACGACAACTCTGATCAATTTAATAAACTGGTTCGACTGGTTCACTTAGAACAGTGGTGTCCAAACTTGGTCCTGGAGGGCCGGTATCCTGGAGAGTTTAGCTCTAACCCTAATCAAACACACCTGAACCAGCTAATCAAGCTCTTACTAGATATACTAGAAACTTTCTGGCAGTTGTATCGAAGCAAGTTGGAGCTAAACTCTGCAGGACACCGGCCCTCCAGGACCGGGTTTGGACACCCCTGACTTAGAAGATCCAGTTAAAACAAACAATTCATTCGTAAATCGCCTGTCATCACTACAGTCAGAATGTCAGGCCGGAGACTTACATTTTTCCAATGGATTTTTGTTATTTTGAACTCATTGAAGTAAAGAAGCGGATTGTTATTAAGTGTAGATTATATGCAAGAAAAAATCTTGACAAATGCAAGAAACACGACATGAAAAAACAATCAAAACTGGATGCGAAGCACTACATTCGCACCCTACCTCCAGCTACGATTGACATCAGTTCACGTTCTTCAGGTAAAACAATTAATTTGACTAAACTAAAATAAATGATCATTGCTTTTATTGTTGATGAGATGCAGCCAGTCTAATGTTACTGTGGAAGCGACTACGTTTTGTAACATAGTAAGATTTTTTCTTATTTGGAAAACGATTTACACATGTTAAGGCCACATAAAGCAATTTATTCAATGTATAAAGCTGAAAGATTTATTTTGATTTGGGGATGTTTTTATCGTCTAACTGTTCGTCTAACTATCATTTTTTTATGAAACATTTAAAAGGTTTAAATTCTGTTTTTGCCTTAATAAATTATTTCTTGTTAGTACTCTTAAGACAGTTTCCAGAACTACGTCATATAATTAAAATCATTCAATATTTTAAAACAAATTATTTTGATTACTTTTATAAATTATTTTAATGCAAGTTATAATATTAAAGTTATATTATAATATTCAAGATTTTTTTTTAATCAAACTTTGATGCATCACTTGCTTTTGTTCATATCTCAGACAGTTTGAGGTATTAAAGTTTATTAACATATCAATGACAACAGAACATGGGTTGCTCTACAAATACATATATATACACTTACTAGAAAACACGGATGCTTTTCATTTTTTTATTTAATTTTTATTAATGAAAATTGTTAAAATTTCTAGCCAATAATTATTGATCATCTGGTTATCTCTATGATCACGGATCATAAAGATGTCTGAACAGGCAAACTTGTTTCAGATAAAATCTCTTCAAAGTTGTTCATATTCAACTCAAATCAAACGTGACACGTTCGCTTGGGTCTCAAAAAAAAAATCATGCACTCTGCCAGCCGAAATCATGTCGCGCGCACTCAAATCGAACCTCCGCAACACAGATACGACGTCACATTCGCCATGCACACTCAATCGAACACAGAGTGTAAACCAGGCTTTAGGCTTTGATGCAATCTTTATCTCAATGGACAGTGAATTTACTTAAATAATAACACAAAACATTCAAAAGTAGCAAACTCATTACTTTCCATGCTGTCATTAATCTGTATATACAGCACGTATAGCTCTGGGCTCAGAAAGTTCTCAAAATATAATATCATCCTACATTTTTTTTTAAGGAAATTGAAGGTTATATAGGTGGCTGATAAATGCAGAGCGTCTCAATAAAAATGGTGAAAAAACACCTGAAAGAGATCAAATCTCAGCCAGGTAAGGAAAATTAATGCAAAAGTAAAGGCCTGTGCACATGAGACGTTTTTTGTTTGCGTTTTCCGTCGACGTTTACCGCCTCGTGACTAAATAAAGGGCGTCAATGTGATCGTGCACACCAACGTGCAAAAGCATCATTTAAAAAAAAACTCCTCATGCTTGTTTTTTTTGTTTTGATGCGCCGCGTCAAAACCTTCTCCACCAATCAGATTGGCACTTTTGTTCACGTGCACTGAGCTGCTGAAGTTACAGTAAACAGCACTTGGAGGTGCTCAAGCGCAACACTGTCAATGCGAGCGCACATTGAAGAAGATGCCCAGAGGCGTGATGAACATGGAGCTGCTTATTGCACTGGTGAACAATAATTATTTCTTCATCGCTAGAGCTGGAGCTGCTGCTAGAACCATTCATAACAACAAGCGTGTCAACTTTGTCTTCTTTCTCTGTGTTACAAGCGGGTGTCAGGAGCTTAATGTTGTGTAGCGCCATCTAACGTCAAGGAGTGATTTTGCATACTCTTCTGCTCAACGCCTGTGAAAATCGATTGGGTTTGAATCCGGAAAAACATCTTGGAAAACGCTGACGATAAACGCAAACGAAAAGCGTCCCGGTGTGTACGAGCCTTAACTCAAAAGTAATATATAGCATTACTTTCCATAAAAAGTAACTAAGTAACGCAATTAGTTACTTTTTTGGGGAGTAACTCAATATTGCAATGCACTACTTTCAAAAGTAACTTTCCCCAACACTGATCCTGACCATTTTGCTGATCCACATTTAGTAATGCCAAACAAGGGAAAGGTGGTGCTAAAGGAGAAAATTGGCTTAAAATCCCTAAACACCATCCCAACAACAACAAAATAAAAAAAACATACCGATAAAGAGCATAGTGTGTTTCCGTGCAAACTTCAAGCCTTCATTCCGGTCTACTTCACGGTTGTCCTGAAACAGAAAGATCTTTATAATTGTAATGCTGAGTCACCCCAAGATGAAGCCACTTAAAGTTACTGGAACCTCCCAATGTTAGCACTCATGACTTCGACAGTTTAATGTTCCATGACTTGATTTATTGACTCATATGTTCAATAAACCACAATGAATCTCAAAAAGAAGGAATCAAATATTAGTTTTGTTTTTCTCTCCATGGAAGTATCTGTATTTACTGGAATCATGAATAGAAATAACTAGATATTTGCGTAAGAAACCCCTTTACAATGAGGTTCCATTTGTTCACATTACTTAAAATGGATAGTTCACCCAAAAATAAAAAAAAATTCTTCCTTCATACATTTATTCAATCATTTTCATTTGGCTTAATCTCTATTTCAGAGGTCACCACAACGGAATGAACCACCAACTATTCCAGCATGTTTTACGCAGCGGATGCACTTCAAGCCGCAACCCAGTACTGGGAAACACCCATACGCTCTCACATTCACACACATACACTATGGCCAATTTAGTTTATTTAATTCACCTATAGCGCATGTCTTTGGACTGTGGGGGAAACCGGAGCACCCACGCCAACACAGGGTGAACATGCAAACTCCACACAAAAATGCCAACTGGTCCAGCCGGGACTCGAACCAGTGACCTTCTTGCTGTGAGGTGACAGTGTCAACCACTGAGCCACCGTGCCGCCCATTCCTTCATACACTCATTTTAATTTTTAGGTGAACAAACCCTTTAACTACATTAGTTCACAAAATGTAACATATAAAGCTGAACATTTATTAAGCATTTTATTATTTAATTAGTGTTCATTTTAACTTTTGCTAATTCATTATTAAAATCAGAAGTGTTATCTGTTGTCATTATTTAAAGGGATAGTTGACTCAAAAATTAATAATTTACACTCCCTTGTTTCAAACTTTTATGAGCTTCTTTCTTCTGTTGAACACAAGGGAAGAAATTCAGCTGAAGGTGGTTCCCCAGTTCCCCAGTGGAGCTTTATGTATAGCAACACCCCTGTGTTGTACACGGCACACTTACAGTTAAAGTCAGAATTACTCGCCCTCTTGTGAATTTTATTTTATTTTTCAAATATTTCCCAAATTATGTCCAACAGAGCAAGAAATTTCTCATATTATTTCTTATAATATTTTTTCTTCTGGAGAAAGTCTTATTTGTTTTATTTCAGCTAGAATAAAAGTAGTTTTCATAAGGTCAATATTATTAGCCCTCTTAAGCATTTTTTTCGGCTGTCTACAGAACAAACCACTGTTATACAAGGACTTTCCAAATTGCCTAATTTACCTATTTAAGCCTTCAAATGTCACTTTAAGGTGAACACTCTACTACCTGACAAAAGTCTTGTCATCGATCCCAGTTGTAAGAGCAACAAAAAATAACTTGACTTCTAGTTGATCATTTGGAAAAGTGGCAGAAGGTCGATTTCTCAGATTAATCATCAGTTGACCTGCATCCCAATCATCACAAATACTGCAGAAGACCTACTGGAACCTGCATGGACCCAAGATTCTCACAAAAATTTGTCAAGTTTGGTGAAGGAAAAATCATGGTTTGGGGTTACATTCAGTATGGGGGAGTGCGAGAGATCTGCAGAGTGGATGGCCATGGACATCAACAGCCTGAGGTATCAAGACATTTGTGCTGCCCATTACATTACAGACCACAGGAGAGGGCAAATTCTTCAGCAGGATAGTGCTCCTTCTCATACTTTAGCCTGAGACTACATCGAAGTTCCTGTAAGCAAATAAGGTCAAGGTGCTCCAGGACTGGTCAGCCCAGTCACCAGACACGAACATTGAACATGTCTGGGGTAAGATGAAGGTGACAGATGACTTTATTAATTAGTGATTTGAGTCATTGCAGAGATGTATGGATGCAGTCCTCCAAGCTCATGGGAGTCATACACAATATTCATTCTTTTTCCATTGCACCATGACTTTATATTCTGTACTGGTCATTATTTATGTTAAGTGACAAGACTTTTGTCAAAGTCAGACCTTACTGTCCTAATTAAATCATTAAAAATTAAGGCATGATCATATTTTATTTTGGTCAAATCAGTGTAATCTAGAGGCCTTTGCCTTTCATATAAGACACTTCTGATGCCAAATGATCAACTAGAAGTCAAGTTATTATTTGTTGTTCCTAAAACTTGGATAGGCGACAAGACTTTTGTCAGGTAGTGTAGTATCTCTAAAAATATCTAGTAAATGATTATGTACTGTCATCATGGCAAAGATAACAGAAATCAGTTATTAAAACTATTGTTTAGAAATGTGTTGGAAAAAAATCTTTACGTTAAACAGAAATTAAGGAAAAAATATACAGAAGGGCTAATAATTCAGAAGGGCTAATAATAAACTTGCTTTAACCCTTGCTTGGCAACTTAACATCTTTAGGAAACTTGCCTTAAAATTCCACACTAGCCCGAATGGCACTCAAAAACCACCAACCAAATATTCATCATTTGTGTTAAAGAATAACATTTCACCTAATGCCTTAACATTAAGCCTAAAACACTATCCAACATCCCATAAACAGCATATGTTCGAAAGTTTTGCACCATGGAGATTTTAGAGTGGCAATTTCATTTTTCATGGTCTACCAAAAGCCGGGGTGTCAAACTCAGTTCCTGGAAAGCCCCGTCTTTGCAGAGTTCACTTCCAAACTTTATCCATAACACATAAATGCACATTCAAAAATAAGCCTGAGAGGCATAATTTGTTTGTAGTAAATATGTGTGTAATTGGCGTTAAAGCCATATTGTGCAGTGCTGAGGCGGTCCAGGAACTGAGTTTGTCACTCCTGACCTAAAAGAACAGTAAGTGTACCAAACACTAAAAATCCTGTCATCCATAAATTTGTTTTTGTCTATTTAACGAAAGTCAAGGTTTAAGACAACAGTATACCCTTAGAGACTTCCACTGGCCAATCAATATAAAATAACAACAACATGAAAAAAAGTATGATCAGAGATTACATTTTAGGTTCGGAACTTAAGTCAGTGTGAAATCAAAATATACAATGTTTATTTTGCTCGCGCACATTGTTATTCTTTAGGTAAACAATTCATTTGTGCAAATCCACATAAAAAAAAGATGTTTTAGTAATCTTCAATCAAAACCTGAGCATTTGCCACACCCCTCTTACAGTTAGTTTGCTATGAGTGAATGATGTGCAAAAAGAAAGCCCCGCCCCCTACTCAATATTCCATTTCAGTTTGGAGTACATCAACACACTAAAATAAAAGCCTCAGGAACTTCTGGTTCATGTGGACTTTTAAGGTGCAGGGTTTTACTTTGGTGCTCCTTCTCAGTATTTCAAACTAATAGTTGGAGAGGAGAGAGGAGTGGAACATAAACTCATGTCATACCTGCCAACATTGTCTGCAAAAATCAGGGAGACCGAGGGGGCGTGGGTGGGGTTTGGGGGTTGAAGAGAGAGTCGGTGGGTTGTTTGTTTGTTGTATTAGCAACTGTGTTTCAGGCAGCGGCGGCAATTCAGTTGACAACCGGGGGAGAGGTTGGGGGGAGATGGGGATGTTGGAGACGTTATGTGACGTTATGCACAGAGGCCTTGAAACATGTATAAAAAATGATAAATCTCGCAGTGAAGCAGTGTACCGGGGCTTGATTTGTTTTGCCATAATTAAGTCATCACTGACGACCGAGGCTTCATTTTCGCTATACCCACGTGACTGCTTCGAATTTTTATTAAAAAATTTAAACACCCTCGTGCATTAGTAAAGTGTATAACGAGAGATTAGGCGTCGATTACATATCTTTTTACGATTTCAAAGCACTGCACCGGTCCCACCCACCAGTGATTCAACTAAAATACAATAGTAATTTTTTATTAAAAGCTTATAAAACCATACTATATTGTATTAATGTATTTACAACTTTTTTTTAGAATGCCATTGCATACTGTCCTACAGTACGTAATGGAGGCCAGTTGCCAAGTGCAGCACGAAAGCCTCACTTCCAAAGCCTCCTCCTTATGGTGCATTTACACCAGATACAGATGAAGCATCAAGCTCGTTATTAACATGTTAAGTCAATGCAAAGACACAAATAGACATCCTGTGGCGCACTTTGTGCGAATCGAGAATTGCTCGAGTTGGAAAATCTGAACTTTAGCGGACATTCACGCCACGTTAACCAATCATGAGCTTGCTCTTGTAAGGGTGTGATTATGACCAAAGGCCATAGAAAACAAAAGACATGTCTATCGTATCTTTTTGAATGGGAAAAAGTGTAACGTCTATTTGGTGAATAAAGCCCCGCCTTCTAGTACAGGAGCCAATCATCGATCGCTATATGGCGAATAAAGCCCACCTTCTAGTACAGGAGCTTCTGCAGGAGTTTCTGCAGATTTTGTGTGATTTGGACGTTTAGAAATGAACTAAAGAGACAGTTGTTGTTTAATGTTATTGATGATTTCTAATATGAAATTCAATTGCAAGCTTGGCTAGCAATTTTGAAGAATTTGATGTTACCCCATTTAGACAGAATGCCCAAGCATACTGCCCAAAAGGTGTTTTAAAGAAGGCCGCCAAGTGAAATGACTTGCCTTAAAGGGACTTTGTTATGATGTAGCGACTGTTGTTGGTGTCCCAAGAGGAAATCCTTTTGCCGACACCAGCTCATCAATCTGAGCTCGGCTCAGTCTGAAGCACCGCTGAAAGCTTCCATCATCCAGGTATAGTTTCTAGAGGAGTTGATGAACTAACAGAGCTAGGTGCACCTCAGAAAGTATCTAGTGGACTCAGACATGGCGCCGAATGAATCTAAGCTGTTTTTTAGCCTTCTTGAAGCACAGCTAATCTCACAAAAAAATCCATGTTAGCCATTTAGCAACAAAGCTAGAGTCACTGGTCAGACAGAAGCCCTGTCGGGTCTGTTGTAAAGTGAACAATGCGCGAATAAAGTGAATATGACGGGCGAATAAAGCGAGTGAACTCAAAATGCTCCAAATTTAAAAGTTGGAAGTTGGACTTGGGGGAGATGGGGCTGATGGAATTACAGGAGTTTACAGGGTGAAATAACAACATGTGAGTGTTGGCAGGTAAGGTCATTGGAGAATGCCATTTCAGAGTGGAAAGTTGATTAAACAACCAAGACAAACTTTTATTTTATTTTTTTTTCTTCCTTCGTGAACAGCATAGATTAATTATTCACCTAAACAAATCAATTTAGATTTCATGTCAATTAGCTGTAATTTCAAGGCACTATAAACCTAAATTAGGCATTTTTTAAACACAAGTGGATAAAGCTAAATACATTTGTAAACTGTGGCTATGGGATATGTTGTTGAGGCTATCTAGCTAGAGAGGACTAAACCTTTTGACTATGAAATTGTAAGTTTAACTTGAAGACAAAAACATAAAATGTTCTCCTACCAGCCATGACTATAAGGGTGCTTTAAAATTTGGTATATTATATTAGTGGACTAATAGAATAGGGTATGGGGGGGGTTCGGATACAGCACACCAGGAATGTCTTCATCTATCTGTGATCCGATCGTCCAGAAAGCATCTAAACACCACATGTGAGGCTTAAATTCTATAATTATTAAATTAAACAAACCTTGTCGATTTTGTTCCCCACCAGCATTTTAACCAGGTCGTTGCGTGTACAGTACGTCTCTAGCTCATTGAGCCAGTTCTCAAGCTTTGTGAACGTGTCCCGCTTCGTAACATCATACACTAAATAAAGAAACACAAACAGTAAGTGCATTTTAGAAAGTAGTTTGGATTTAAGGGTTAAAACTTGATGATTGAGACCACCTGACTGTCCAATATTCTGCTCATTACACGGCCTACTAATCAAATAAAGACAAGGAACATATTGATTTAAGCAAATAAAGATTTTATTATGCGAGAAGGACGAGAAGTTAGATTGATCTGAAGGACATAAAACTAAAACGGCTACGCCTAAAATCAGTTGTCTGGCTCGGTTATACAATTAATGTATAATAGTTGGACTGGATAAAAAGTTCTTGTGTAATACATAATAAATTCAATAACAAGTAAAAACTAACCCAAAATGACACCCTGAGCTCCTCTGTAGTAGCTTGGTGTTAGAGTTCTGAACCTCTCCTGACCCGCCGTGTCCTAAAACAAAAAGTTCATGAGGATTTCAGGAGCTTCCAAGCAAAACAAAGCGTTACAGCGACATCTAGTGGAACAAGACCGCTGTTAACAGTTAAAGCACATGAAAAATAAAACAGAAATATTTCATGAATTCGAGTGCTTCACAAAATGCAGCACTTACCCATATAGCCAGTTTTGCTCGGTTGCCATCGATCGCAATAGTTTTGACTTTGAAGTCCACACCTAAAAATACCAATGAAAGTGTAAATTCTAAAGCAGCGTTTCTCAACCACGTTATTGGGGGACCACCAATATTGCATGTTTTGGATGCCTCATTTGTCTATCACACCTATTGCAGGTCTATCAGTCTCTGCTAATGAGCTGATGATCTGAATCAGGTGTGTTTGGTTAAGGAGACACTAGCTGCATCCCAATATGCTTACTTATACTACGCCCTAAAAGAATGTACTTTTTGGGAAGGAAAAAATGCACTTTTGAGTGTGCAACAGATGAGTATACCAGTTTTGGGACATACTACTTCCTCGTTAACAGATCGTTGTGTTGCTCAGTTATGAGCCCTGTCAATCCTCCACATTTCTGTCATATTTAATTTCCTACCTTATTGGAGAAGCAGCAGCAGGTTAATCTCCCATTCACAAGCCTTTCATGCAGAGACATCTCCTCGGGTCTTTGGGTAATTATGCATTCAGACGTTATTGTCCAAACACATCTTCAATATTGTTGTTGCAGATTAAATATAACATGGAAAACGTTGTTTAAGTATCTTCCAGTTGGCTAGATATTGATTAACAGTCATACAAACATCTTTACTGAAGTCTCTCTACTTTACAATTGGTCTCGCGCGTCCATCATGTTTGTAGTTTATTTACACTTTTCACCTGCGTTTGTAGTTCTAATCCAATTCACGTCCAACGCGAAATGTACTGTGGGCAATTTTAGCGGTTAGAGTATGGAGGGTTATACACTTAATATTTTTATCGGAAATAGAGTATGCCAAAGGTTCCCGGATGGTTTACTTTTCGACATACTACAATTTGAGACATACTAATTCTATTCTCAAATACTATTTAGGACAGATAGTATGCGAATTGGGACGCAGCGATGGAGGATGTGCAGAGCTGGTGGTCCTCCAGGAACGTGGTTGAAAAACACTGTTCTAAAGCATGCTTCCTATTACACAAGAAACACAAATACATTTTCATTTATTGATCAGAAAATAAAAACAAGCTATGTTTACAAGCCTTTTGTACTATATATGGTTTTACATTATACTGTAATTCTTTTGCACTATATACTGTTTTATATCTGCACAACTCTGGTTTGCACTCATTGCCATATGCCCTTAAGTGTTATCATATTGTTTACAATTTTTTATTTTTTTACGTATATTTTTAGATTGCATTTTATGTATAATTGTATTTATTGTAATTTCTTTCAAAAATTCTACGTTTTGTATTATTATTATTATATGTTAGGCACCTAGGGTCTGAGTATAACGAAATTTCGATTCTCTCTATGTCCTGTACATATGGTTGAATTAACAATAAAGCTGACTTTGACTTGAAAACAGTAGAAGCAATCTAGCACAATAGACTTACTACATAGCAAAGTATTTCTTTTAATACAGGGTATATGCAGGAATCCTAAAGATAACTGTAATACCTTTAAAGACTTTTTAAAGACCTTCTCAGAATATTTTAAGGCCTCATCACCACTTCAAGTTCTAATCAGCATCAAACCTTTAACTTAATAAACAGTTGTTAATAAACAGTTGTAGTTATATAAATCAATAAAGCCCAACCATGCAACAGAACCCAGATAAGCTCGGAAGAAACAAAGTTTGAAAGAATAAATTACGCGGTTGTTTTCAGCGACAGGTTTCAGCCACTGTTTAAACTCGTCTTTCTCCAACCAGGAGAATGCAAACCCATTTTTCCCATTTTGCCATCTGTTTCGCTACATGTGGAGAGTGCCACATCACCTTCCTGCGTCTGACACAAATTACGTGACATCACCTGGACAGAGGAGGTTGGCCGGATGCGCCCCGGCCCAAACCAATTGCGTAGATCGAGCACGCCGTTGTTAATATTAGAAGGAAAATAAATATAAAAGCTTTTTTGAAGTCAAACACTTTGGACAACGCTTGAACAAAATTTACGACCTCGTAAAAACGTGATTAAGACTTTTAAACAATTTTTGATTTTCTCATAATTGATTTATCAACTTTTAATACTTTTTAAGCCCCCGCGGACACCCTGTAATAGATCTAGAACTGGGACTGCAGATGATGAACATACTTTTGGCTAATTCTGGCACATTGCACGTTTCTATTTTATTTATGTGCATTATTGCTGTCAATTAAGAAAATCTAAAAACAATTAATAAATAAATAAAACAAAGGTATAACTAGAATATGAAGTGACGCTGTTACTGTGTTACTATTCATCCCAAATAGTATTCAAAAATAAAATTATTATGTCTCAAACCATAGTATGTTGAAAAGAGTATGCCAAAGGTTCCCGGATGGTTTACTATTTCCAGTAAAAACTCGAAGGTGTATTAGCGTCATATTCTAACTAATATTGCCCACAATACATTGCATGTTGAATGTAAAATTGATTAGAACTACAAACATGGGTGAAAAGTGTAAATAAACTACAAACATGGCTGTCAAGTAGAGAGGCTTCAGTAAAGTTGTTTGCATGACTGTTAATCAATATCTAGCCAACTGGAAGATATTTAAACCACGTTTTCTATGTTATATTTAATCTGCAACAACAATGTAAACTTATATCAAGACGTGTTTGGACATTAACGTCTGAATGCATGATTAGCCAAAGCCCTGAGGTGATTTCACTGCATGAAAGACTAGCGAATGGCTGATTATCCTGCTGCTGCTTCTCCAATAAGGTAGGTAATTAAATATGAAAGAAATGTGGATGATGTGACGAGATGACTGAAAGGGGACATAACTAAGCAACATAGCGATCTATTAAGATTATCTATATTATTTATCTATATTATTATCTATTAAGGAGGAAGTAGTATGTCCCAAAGCTTGCATCCCCTTCTGTTACATACTCAAAAGTACTGTATATACTTTTCCTTTACAAAAAACAGTGCATACTTTTAGGGCGTAGTATAAGTATGTGAATTGGGATGTAGCATAAGTCAGCTTTATGGTAATGAGCTATGACGAGGTTCGGCAGCAAGCAATTGGAATGTTTGAAGTCCACCACTTTAGAGAATTCTGTCCTGTGACCTTAGTTCCGACCACAGTTGTTTCTAAGGGTTTGAATATTGCAGTTGCCAGATTTCCAATTATTTACGATGTTTTCTTACAAGTGTCATACATTAAAAAAGTTACTGATGTGCATTAAATGTTATACATTTTTTTCTTAAAAAAAGTGGGAATTTCATGCTAACTATAACGACTCTAGAATATTTCAGACGTATGGACACATATTGGATATGTGGATTGGATAACTTGATCTTTCGTTGTTAAATAAATTTGGTTAAAACTGTGCAACATTTCAAGCTAGAAAGCATGTTTTTATGTGGGAATGTAACTGATTTGCTGATATGCTGCTACGGCTCCTTTAAATACAAGATCAATGAATTTTGATGCTCTTGTCGCTGGAGCAGTAAAAGCAAACAGCATTGTCGCCAAGGCAGCCAGAGCAAACTATTGACGCTCTCGCCACCTTCGGTGTGAACGCAATTCATTATCAGTCAACATCTTTTGTCATTTCTTGGAAAATAGGCATTAGTCATTTCTATAAACTGAATTAGCTTTATTAAAATTAATAGACTTCAGGTAAAACTACTGTAGAAAATGCTGGGTTCCACACAATTCCTTCATATTTTCCCAACACAAATTGATTAAGGGCTTACTCACACTGCTAATCCAAACCGTGGCCAGGCTCCTTTCCCAGATCGTTTGAGAAGTGTGAGTGCTATGAATCGGGCTCAGGCACGGTACACTTGGGTGGCCCTGGCCCAGTTGGAAGAGGTGGGCCAGAGCGCGGATCACTTGGGCTCAGGCGCGGTAAGCTTACAGTGTGAGTGCAAGCGTGCCTGAGCCCAAAACTGAAAGCGAGACATGACTTTTAAGGGACTGTTTCATATGGATTAATCAATCATGTGTACTGTTCAATGAATGTAGATTATTAAAGATGCAAACCCCTCACTGCACGTCAGCTGCGCCTTCAGCAAACTTCCTAATTCCTGCAGCACGAGGACTTTATGATTGTTTATGAGCGTCAAAAGTGGCTGATCTGTTCTGCAAAATATTGGACTGCGTGTCACCGCATATCAAACCACTTAAACAATATAACTAAAGAAATCTCCACTGTGCTGAAAGAGAGCGCTTACTGAGCAGCGCATCATCGATGACGTAAGCATGCCCAGGCCCGAATGTAATGCGAGTGCGGGCTGTCAGGGGAGATGAGAGGGGGGACAAGTGTGCTTTGGCCCGGTTCAAGGCAACTGTACATAGTGTGAGTACGCCCTTAGTTAACTTAATACGTTTTTTATAGTTTTAAGTCGATTGAACATAAAACAATTAAGTTGTCCCCAAAAAACCCAATAACAATGGTTTAAATGTATTTCCTGTTTTATATGTTTTCATTTCCATAGCTTCCGAAAATCCAAAAAGGTGCACATATTGAAAAAATAACATTATAATTGCTGTTTTAATGTTGAGCTATGATTGAATTCCCTCTTTTTACAGTTATGAAATCATTTGAAAACAAGCAGGACATGTTCATGGGCCAGTGACATCACCACATTGAAATGGTCTATAAGCTTATTAGTTTTGAGCATTAACTGCTTATGACCGTTCACAATGTCTGGTTATTATCAGTACTATTTTCACAACCACTTGTGAGTGACTCACCGATGGTTGCTGCTAATTCTGGGTCGAAGGTGTCATCTGTGAAACGCAGGAGCAAACTGTGGACATAACAAGACAAATTAAGGACAATTAGCATTGGTACTAATATAGCATTTCTTGTTTCACATAGCTCTTATGAAGTTCAATTTAACTGTGTACAAATGACAACTGTAATAATGAAAATTTAGGTAAAGTTGGTTTTATATTCACACAATCATTCAGTGACTTGTGACATGCTCCCTATATAGTTTACTATAGTATTTTGAATATTTGGTCTGAAATCATAAATGTTTAAAACATGTAAATAGTTAATAAATCATGACAGAATTGTCCTTTTTGGGTCAACTATGCCTTTAAATGTCACTGCTAGTTTTGCTAGAAATCACTTTGTCATCAAAAGTAGGCATGTTTAATGTGTTTTGTTCATATTTTAAGCATCTGATCCCTCTATAACCTCAATCTAAGAGTACAGTACAGTTGGTTTTATGTTCGCACATTCATTCAGTGACAACTTGTGACATGCTCCCTATATTGTTTACCATGGTACTTTGAATAGTCATAGGCTGCTAATATAATTTACCTTACGTAGAATTAGCAAAGACTATAAAGAATACAAAGACTTATATTATTAAGAGAAAAGTCAGAATGTGTGAATATAAAACAATATTTACCTCAATCAATCTAAGGCCTGTATTTCTAGAGGTAAATGCCACAAAACGAGCACATAGCATGACTGCTACAGGAACAGCTGCCAGCTAACAGTGCTGCTCTGACAATATTAATTATTTAAAACGATGCGACAACAGTAACAGTATACAAAGTATTCATTACCAGGACATTTTGGGTAGTTAAAACTATAAATATGTCCATAATTCACTATTCTATAAAAGCTAACAATAGACAGAGCCTTATGAGAGCAGTCAAAAACACCCCACGAGGTTCAAAGTACCACGAGGGACATAATGTTCGCATTTCTATCCGTTATTTAAGCAAGAACAACAACTAGAAGTGAAGTTTAATGACTGGATTGAAAGTCTGGAAACAGGCGACAGTCTGCATTACGTTACTTTAGCAGAGCTTGTTGCTCGTTCAGACAATGCTAACGCTATTTAACAACTCGTGCTAGTGTACAAACTAGAATAAGTAAATCGAAATCCACCAGACTTCACCTTGATTTACCGACTCCGCTCTCTCCGATTATTAAAATCTTCAGAGTCGTCAACACGTCGTCGTCCATGTTGAGGCTGTTTACACTAAGGTGGTTAAACTCGCGTTCGCTGCTGCTGCGCTGGAACTTCCGACTGGAGCGTGACGTCATCAGTATCAAGTTAGATGTTGCATAAGAAGTCGTGTTTGCAAAGAATAATATGTTGATAACATTGAATGCAAAAGAAATTATTTGTTATTTTGAAAACGGTGATAAACATATTAACAATTTTGTTAATTTTATTATTTTAAATGGTAAATTCTTTATACACAAATGTAGGCTTTCAAAATCTCCTTTATACAAGATTTTTGTCAACGAACTTATTCTGTTAATGAAGTCTCTCAAAACTGTAAAAAAAAATTAAAAGCTCAGTCTATTGTAAGCTATTATGAATCTGTTTTTGGCGTCTTATGAATGTCTTTCATGTTTGTTTTTTTTTATTATTATTATTATTTTTTATTATTATTGCAGTTATCTTTGGAATTTTAGTTTGTTGCCTGTTTTTGCTGTATTTGTAAATTACTAATGCATAATAAAAAAAATAAAATAAAAAAAAAACACGAAAAAAAAAAAAAAGAAGAAGTCGTGTTGGATAAGAAATGCAACAACAAACTTGTTCTTCGAATTCTCCAACAAAAAATCAAATCGCTCCAAGAGGGAAATCATTTTGGTCAGCGTTAATACAAAATATCGATTGGAAAAGAACATGGCTTCTCCCATATAAATATGTAATCCCAAACAAAGCAAAAGAAATTCATTTTAAAATTCTACATAAAATATACCCAGTAAATACATTTGTGTCAAAATTTATTGATATTGCTGATACCTGTTCTTTTTGTCAGGAAAGTGAGGAAACTTTAACCCACATGTTTTTTACATGCAAAATCTCACAAAAGTTTTGGTCAGATTTATATAACTATTTAAATAAATCACAATCAACAGAACAAATCTTTAAATTGAAAGATATTATTTGTTATTATTCCAGTTCAAAAAATAAAAATGTAGAATATATATATAATTTTTTTATATTATATGTGAAATTCTTCATCCACAAACAAAAATTTCTTCACTCCTCTCCCACATTTGCTCATTTTTTAATTGAAATTGATTCCTTGCTTAAAGCTATACGTTTATCTAACAACCAAAAATTCTGCAAGTTAATAGAAACTTATGAAAATATCATGCTTAGCCAAGTTAGTCGCTAGATGCTTTCTGTGTTTATTTAATTTTGTACTTCCCTTTTTTATTTTTTATTTATTTATTTTTTTTTTGGTTACCTGTTGTTCTTTAAATTTGTACTTGTATTCCAGTCTCTTACAGATGACTTCCTGATTTATATTGTACATTTCTTCTTTTCTAAATAAAAGTTTATAAAAAAAATAATAAAAAAAAGAAGTCGTGTTGAACTCATAATTTGACCGAGGCAACTTTTGAAAAGGGTTGATGTAAGTGATTTGAGGTGGAATGATTTCATGAATTTGACCATATAAATGACCAAAATTTAATCCTATTTAAATTATACAGTCACGTGGTGACATCAGATAGTATGCGTCTTACAAAATGAGTATAAGTACATATTATTTATAGACTCTAGACTATTTCTAGACTTTTTGTTGTTGTTGTTTTACATTTTATTAGTACTCAGTTTTTTCTAATAATAGTACTTATTGGCGGTGTTTTAATGCTTAATTGTTTTAATCAAATTTTATGATACTAGCTAGGCTACATTTTTTTGACCAATCATTGAGTCTGTTTATTTAAATGTGTGTAAATACAGGTTTTTGTATTAATTTCAGTAATTTGATTAACTAATATGTAAATGTTTATATGATTTATATATAGTTTGTAAAGTAATATTTTTCTGTCATTTAGTAGCCTCTATTTATGTGAGACTTTGTTTACCAAACAAACAAATTTAACCTTTAATTAAAATTACGTTAACTTTAAAGTCAAAGTTTTAAGTATTTAGTTACAATACTCCCAAAATCGTTCTGCATAAATCTGCAAATTCCTTACAAAACACTGCGCAGAAATAGCAAAAAATGTATATGCATATTCTGTATGACTCTAAAGGTACACAAAGAATTAGCTCTTCAGTGGTTCTTTGTGGTAATGTTAAGTACTGTTTAGCACCACTAAATGGTTCTTTGCCTAGTAATCAATTTCCTTAAGGAACCCATTTTAGTGCTATAGCCAATAGCACCAGCATTGTTTCTTTAGTTGTTGTTATTTGGGGTGCTTAAGGTGTACCATCATCTTGAAATATACTCTGACAAAAGTCTTGTTTTCGATCTCAGTTGTAAGAGCAACAAATAATAACTTTACTACTTCTAATTGATCCTTTGGAAAAGTGGCAGAAGGTAGATTTTTCTGATGAATCATCTTTTGAACTGAATCCCAATCATCACAAAATAAGATATGGATGCAGTCCTCCAAGCTCATGGGAGTCATACACAATATTAATTCTGTTTCCACTGCAGCATGACTTTATATTCTATACTGGACATCATTTCTGTGACAAGATTTTTGTCTCAGCAGTCAGACCTTACTGTCCTAATTAAATCATTAAAAATCAAGACATGATCATATTTTATTATGGTAAAATAAGCATAATCTAGAGGCCTTTGCCTCTTATGCCTCTTCTGCTACCAATTGATCTACCTGAAGTCAAGTTATTATTTGATGTTTCTTAAACATGGAATGCAGACAAGACTTTTGTCAGCTAGTTTATATAAATATAGAAAGAATTGCCAGTATACCACTCCATTGAAGAAAGAAAAACTACAGTGGTTACTGAAATAACCTGAAAAAAAAGGTAATGATTATCCAAAAATGACAGAAAATAACCTAATGAAAATGAGATAATGTTTTCAAATTGTGGTTCAACACATTAAAAAGCCAAACTATAATGAAACTTGCTTGAAACACGTTTATCCACATCTTTAGGTGCTATACACTCTCAGAAATAAAGGTACGTGAGCTGTCACTGGGGTGGTACCTTTTCAAAAGGCACAAATGTGTACCATATTAATACCTCAAGGGTACATATTAGTACCTAAAAAGTACAAAAGTGTTCCTCTTAAAATTTGTAGGTACTAATATATACTGTTGAGGTACCAATATGGACCCTTTAAGTACAAATGTGTACCTTTTGAAAAGGTACCACTCCAGTGACAGCTCGCGTACCTTTATTTCTGAGAGTGTATGTAGCACTAAAAATGTTTCCTCTGTGGTTAACCAACCAGTTTAAGTGCTATTTAGCAGCATTTTATATTTAGCAGTGTATAATGCTACCTGTCAACACAGCCATCTCCTGCCACCCTAACCCACATTTTGTTATATCGCCTGGAAAACCCATAATTACTTAAAAAAAAAAAAACACCCCTGGTCTCCTGGAATATCGGAGACAAATGTTGGCAGGTATACGATATATTCTGGTCAAACACTGATTTTATACTCCACAGTTACAGTTGTCTCTTGATCAGAATAGTGTAAACAATACTGTAGTAGAAACTACTTCATATTCAGAGACAAATAAATCAGAATAAAATCCTCAAAAATGCTGATTCAAGGATAAGAATATTAAATATTAGCATATATATATATATATAATATATTTTCTTATTAAATTTTTATGACCTTTTTAGTCAAATGACTTGTTTTTTTGTACTGTGATTTGATTTTATATTATTTTTCACATTTACATAAAATGGGCTCAGTGTTAAGAACTGTCACCTCACAGCAAGAAGGTTGCTGGTTTGATTCCTGGCTGGGCCAGTTGGCGTTTCTGTGTGGAGTTTGCATGTTCTCCCCATGTTGGTGTGGGTTTCCTCCGGGTGCTCCGGTTTCCCCCACAGTCCAAAAACAAGCACAATAGGTGAATTGTATAAACTAAATTGTTCGTAGTGTATGCACTGCGGGGGCGACGCAATGGAGCAGTAGGTAGTGCTGTTGCCTCACAGCAAGGTCGCTGGTTCGAGCCTCGGCTGGGTCAGTTGGCGTTTCTGTGTGGAGTTTGCATGTTCTCCGTGCGTTTGCTGCGCTCCCTCCGGGTGCTCCGGTTTCCCCCACAGTCTAAAGACATGCAATGCAGGTGAATTGGGTAGGCTAAATTGTCCGTAGTGTATGAGTGTGAATGAGTGTGCATAGATGTTTCCCAGAGATGGGTTGCAGCTGGAAGGGCATCTGCTGCGTAAAACAAATGCTGGATAAGTTGGCAGTTCATTCCGACCCCAGATAAAAAAAAGAAAAATGAATGAATGAATGAATGAATGTATGCACTGTCAGAAACAAAAGGTACCATGAGTGTACAATTTTGTTCCTAGGTAAACAATATATGTAATTGTACCTTTAATTGTCCCAAATTGGTCATTTAGGGTACAATTTTGTACCCAAATGGGCTATAAAGGTACAAACATTCAGATTTAGATTTAGATATATATTTATAAAAATCAGCCACAACCATAAGACTATTTATTTAGTTTATTTATTTAACTACTTTTTATCAATTTAATGTATGTCAGCTCAAGATCAAGACAGTATATAACATTAATTTAAATGTATTAATACTAAACATTAATATTAACATTAACATTGTAAATGTACAAATATAAAGTTAATAAATTAATTGAATTAAATATATATTTCTAAATTATTTAATGTTTTCAAATCGAAATTTTCCTCAATAAATATTTATAATTGAATGTAATTTTAAACATTAAATACTTAAATACTGACCCATAACTAATTGTTTAAGACCCTAAATGAGATTTAGAATAAGGACCATGCATAGTGGCAACAACATTTTATAAGAGGTCTTGATTATTCAGGTGTTCTTTAAGAAAATTTGGCTTGTTGAAATGTTAGTTGAGTTCGTTCCTGAGGTGTTCGGGTATGCTGGCTGTTTAGACAGAACTTTGCATAAGTGTGTGTGTGAATGTGAGAGTAAATGGGTGTTTTCAAGTACTGGGGTGCAGCTGGAAGAGCATCCGCTGTGTAAAACATACATTGGAATAATTGGCAGTTCACTCCGCTGTGGCGACCTCTGAAATGGAGCCTAAGCCGAAATAAAATAAATGAATTTACATAAAATAGTTTGTATTTATGTTCATGTACAATATTTTTTATTAATCATAATTAGGTTGTCTGCAGGTTGTTGTTATTTTTTTGTATTTTTAATATGTAAGCTGCATCCCATTAATCCTTAAAGATACCTTTCTTTGTTTTAAGAATCTCAAGATGCTCAAATTTAAAACCTTTTTTCTGAAGATCCTCTAATTTCACTAATTTAGTTTCTTTGAAGAGCTTTCTGTTGTTACTCTGTCAGAGGCCCATTGTTTCACTAAGAGCCAACAGCTCCTCTTATACAGGATGCACAGGATCACTGATTCAGAAAATTGTTTATTTTTTGTAGAAACTCAGTCTTTTGATTATGGGGTTGAGTGGTAACTCTAGTGGAAACAGTTATCAAGATAACAAAAGACAAAGGCTAAAGAGACCCTTTGTGTCAGTGCTGTTATTTGTATGGTAAGACAAATGCAGCACAATCCACCAGAAAATCCACCAGAAAACATTACCAGAAGAAAAAAAGAAAATGCATTATATTTAATTACAGTGCTCAGCATATATAAGTACACCCCTCACAAATCTCTCTTTTTAATTCATATTTTTAATAAGAAGGTATACAATATTATATTGTGCATATACATTAGATTAGTCAGTACTGAAGCCAAACCTGCTTATCAAAATAACTTACGATAACAGTCCAAAAACTTGTACACCCAAATTTATGTTCTAGAAAAATATTATACACAAATTTAAAAAGAAGAGAAATCAAGAGAAGCAAAAAAAAAATTTAAGAATTTAGTTGAAATTTTGTAGGTTGTAATATATATTTGCAATATTTTGCTTGAATTTAATTGCATTATCCTTCAATTTTTAAATATGTTTGGTGACTGAAATATAATTTTAATAAATATATCTGTTTGATAAATCTATTTTGTTTAAATGCACCAAAATACATTGCCTATATTCACTGAGAAATGGATAAAAAATATTAATGTTCAACATGGGGTGTACTCAATTATGCTGAGCACTGTATATAGCAACTTTGGGTGTAGTCATTACATTTGTTTAATTCAGTGACTATTTCTGATCATGTTTTTAATCATATTAAAATTACTTTTGGAGAAATGAATTGATGACAAATATTACAACTTCATATTTCAAAAACATTGCTCAGCTCTTTGTGTAATGGTTCAAATCTGTGTGGATTATGTCTATAGTTGGGCAACAATTGCATAAAAAGATCACAGAATTATTACAAATAAATAATTAACATCTGGACATATCGAGGTATTTCAATCTTATACTGAAGACATTAGGGCTGCACAATATATCGTTTCAGCATCGATATCGCAATGTGCGCATAAGCAATAGTCACATCACAAGATATGCAATGTTGAGTCTGAATTATAGTTAACCAGGAGCTACATGGTATTTAATTACAGTATTTATATATAATTAATATGATTTATGCAACAAAAAAATAAATACATTTCTTGGAATTTTGGTCTTGTTTCTAGTCCCAGTATCTACTTTTTAAAGCGAGAACAAGATTATTTCATTTACCCCACTGGCATCTTAATTTTGATATTTCTTCTGATGGTGAAAACAAAACAATATTTTTACTTGCTATAATAATTGTATGGTATTTGGACTAGAAACAAGACAAAAAAATTTTGAATACTGTTAGACTTCCCAGAAAAACTATTCAAACCATCTTATGAAACTGTATTCATATCGCAGAAAAATAAAATATCACAATATCAGATTTTTCCAATATCATACAGCCCTAGAAGAAATAGAGGACAATATTAAAATGATTTGGGAACATCTGTATTGATAGGGGTAAAAATGGTTTTCAAGCATTAAAACAACCAGAAAACAATGCAATTTAATAATTTTCTTATAGAAGACACCAACTAAATTGTCATTCTATAATAAAATAAATAAAATAATAAAAAATGTAATAAAAAATAAATACATTTTTGTCAGGCATATTTGCATATCCAGAACAAGAATAATTAGATGACATGTTTAAAGACTATAAAATCAGTGGAGCACTAAAACACATAAAAGTAATTTTAAGTCTTTATATTTTCTGTCAAAACTGTAAAATTCTTCTAAACTAAGCTCAACAAGATTGGTTAATTTATGTTTAATCAAATTTAGTACGTTCACTTATTTAATTATTCATTTTACTTTAATAATATTGTTTTTAACAGTTAAAGGACAGATAATAAACATGATAAAATAAATGTTTCGCTTTTGTCTTTACATAATTATGCTAAATAAGATGGATCACTGTTTCACTCAATTTATGCTTTTTGTCAAAGGACACAATTTACTTGCATTGAAAATGTTTTTATACAACTTCACTCTATTAACAAAGCATTAACTAAGACTTTTAGCTCAATAAACTATTAATTAGCTGCTTATTAATAGTAAACTAGATGGGTTTAAGTATTGAGTGGGATTAGGCATGTAAAATAAGACCATCGGCTGGTCCAGTTGGTGTTTTTGAGTGGAGTTTGCATGTTCGCCCCATGTTGGCGTGGGTTTTCCTTTGGGTACTCCAGTTTCCCACTCAGTATAAACACATATATGTGAATTGAATAAGCTAAATTGGCCCTAGTGTATGTGTGTGAATGCGAGAGTGTGTGGGTGTTTCCCAGTACTGGGTTGCGGCTGGAAGGGCATCCGATGCATAAAACATATGCTGGATAGATTGGTGGTTCATTCTGCTGTGGTGACCCTGATAAATAAATGCACTAAGTTGAAGGAAAAAGAATGTATGGGTGAAATAAGATCATAGGCTACTTTACAAGCGCTAATAAACAGTTAATAACTTAATTAATAAAGGGCAGGTAATAATGGTGTGAATTGTTACTTAAACTAAAGTGTAACCAAAATTAATCCAAAATACCTTATCTTTCACCCATATTTGTATTTATTATGCAAGCTCCACCCTAAAAGAAGAGGGCATATGCAAATAAACTCATAATACTTACTACTTGAAGAAACAAAATAATGAGCACACTGAAGTGAATGGTCAGCTCTGCAACATGATGTCCTGCACCACAGACTGCATTGAAAAGCCCATCCGGCGCTTTTTTGAACGTGTTGGTAAATTCGTCGGTCTTCACCCGTGGTGGTTTGTCGTTTTACCTCTTGTGATGTCCGCAGGTCTCGGAGGTGGATTTTACTTTCTGAACGAGCTGAAATCCGACGACATTGTGGAGCAGTTTACTCCGAAAAAAGGGCGCGCGAAAATGGAGAGGCGTTTCTTTCAGGAAACTTTCCCTCAGAGCGACTCTCAGTTTTCAGTTATTCGACTCAACACTGACGGGGTTTTTGCGTCTTTGATATTTTCCTCACAGTCAAACATACTCAGTGTTCCAGCACTCGACGAAATCATCCGTATTGATGGAAAAATTAAAAGATTCACCGTAAGTTTAGACACAACTACATTTGCGTTCTCGGATATTTGCGCAAATGTGAACGGAACGTGTAACTCTAACGTAATTCTCGATGTTTTCGGTTACAACGTCAGTAATGTTCGTATCGTCAACATGACGTATCCTAAATACTGCCGGTCTGAATTCAACTGTGTCCACTTGGGAAATGTCATTAGTGAAGTGGAAGTGGATCAGGATGGATTGGTCCAAAGTGCCAAAGCAATGAGACTTTTCTATTATCTGCAAGAAAACAATAACACACTGACAGATTCCTGGCTTCAGAAATTGGTGGACGTGCTCTCTAATGTAACCACATCAAAAACAGAAGTAAGTGTATGACAGCTGCTAAACATTTGGACATAACAGTGTACACTTTTAGAAAGTGAGACTTGATCTGGTTTATAGGTGAATAAATAAACTTTCCATTGATGTATTGTTTGTGGGGGCACTATTTGACTGAGATAAAATCTGTTGAGGGTTTAAAAAAAATCTAAATGCTTAGAAAACCGCCTTTAAAGTTGTCCAAATTAAGTTGATTGCAATATAATCAAAAATCAAGTTCTGATATATTAACTAACCATATATAGACTTTTATTATTCACTTTTTTGTCAACATTACAATGGTTCTCAGCAGTTATGTACATTAGAGTTTTACATCACATCAAATATTGATAAAAAAATGTATTGCAGTTTTGGTTGTGTTTTTGTCAGTGTAACAAAGGTATAATGTGTACATTAATTCATTCATTTTCTTTTCGGCTTAGTCCCTTTATTAATCTGGGGTCGCCACAGCGGAATGAACCGCCAACTCATTCAGCATATGTTTAACACAGCGGATCTGAGATGATTCGCGCTGTATGACATGGTGCGTTATCCTGCTGGAAGTAGCCATCAGAAGTTGCGTACACTGTGGTCATAAAGTGATGGACATGGTCAACAACAATACTCAGGAAGGCTGGGGCGTGGACACAATGCTCAGTTGGTACTAATGGACTCAAAGTGTGCCAAGAAAATATCCCCCACACCATTACACCACCACCACCAGCCTGAAGCGTTGATACAAGGCAGGATGGATCCATGCTTTCATGTTGTTGATGCCAAATTCTGACCGTACTATTTGAATGTTGCAGCAGAAATCGATACTCTCCTCTGACCTCTGGCATTAACAAGGCGTTTGCGCCCACAGAACTGCCGCTCACTGGATATTTTCTTTTTCGAACCATTTTCTGTAAACCCTAGAGATGGTTGTGCTAAAAAATCTCAGATCAGCAGTTTCTGAAATACTCAGACCAGTTCGTCTGGCACCAACAATCATGCCACGTTCAAAGTCACTTAAATCACCTTTCTTCTCCATTCTGATGCTCGGTTTGAACTGCAGCAGATCATCTCGACCATGTCTACATGCCTAAATGCATTAGGTTGCTGCCATGTGATTGGCTGATTAGAAATTTGAGTTAAGCAGTTGGACAGTCAGGTGTACCTAATAAAGTGGGTGGTGAGTGTAGAAATGTGCAACTTTTAATTCAACACAAACCAAATTGTCAAATTTTAAATTAGACCTTATTAACTGCTAAATATTTTAGTGTGCAATCCTCACAAATGATTTTTAAATGAAATGAATACTAGTCAATGAAAGTTTTAATAATATGTTTCCATCAGGTATCGTATTTCACCTCAATGTCAAGACAGCAGGAGTTTGAGAAGAGCACCCGATCTGTCACTCAACTTTTCGCAATTACATATTTTCTTGCCATCTCATTTTCAATAATGTCTTGTCTGAGGTTTGTGCCATTTTTCTATGAATAAAAAAAATCTAGAGCAAATTTTAAAGATTGTGGAAATTGATTGAAAAGCTGGTTAAATTCTCTCCACAGGTTTGACAATGTGAGGAATAAGGCATGGCTTGCTTCTCTTGGAGTTTTTTCCACTGCACAGGCAGTGCTGTCCAGCTTCGGCTTGCTGTTACTCTTGAATGCGCCATTTGTTATTACAGTCGCCTCTTCTCCATTTCTCATTCTTGGTAAGATTCAGTTTTTTCAACCAGTTTGGCACATGCCATATTTGCATTTATTAGACACAAAAGACACAAGAGGTATTAATCTTTAAATTTAGATAAAAAAAATGTTTGAAAGCATATTATATATATATATATATATATATATATATATATATAT